>JAQHUG010000213.1:2163279-2199314 GCA_028555095.1 Dicrostonyx torquatus | reverse complement strand
TATACCATTACAAATCTGTATAGCATATTCCCCTTTAAATGTAAACAAATATTTATAAATAATATTTGGGAATTTGGGTGTAGTTCTTTCCAAACTGCTTCCTGCTTTTTGTTGAACGAAGTATTTTTGGGGGTGTTCACAGCAACCTTTTGGGGTGTCTTGGTACATTAAATCACATTAGTCTGAAATTAATCCACAGGTTTAATCTCATCTTCTGTGGAAATAAAAGTAGAACTTCTTTTCCAAAGCAACAAAATCCTTAGGCCCAAATTTTGTAATCAAGGATATCTTTAAAATATATATGTTGGTTTAGCTTAGCAGCCCATACAATGAAATGCCTCTCTGTACTTTTCTTGTTCACAGTCAAAAAATTTAAAGAAAGCACAATAATATGACCACATTATAATCCCATGTGTTTTTTATTTTTATATCTTAGTTTCCTTGAGACTGAGAATATTCCACAGCTTAAATATCTTCTGAATATTTATACTGATTTGTTAAAACCAAACTATTTAAAAATACATCCCTGAAATATATGCATTGAAGGATATGTATTTTAAATACCTTGGGAACAAAAATAAACATACAGGATAAAACAATTCCTTCACTATCAGTTAATCAATAAATTCTTAACTCAGTTTCTGTCTTGAGATTCTTGCATTGACTTAGGATCCTGTGCTAACATATCATCTGCCCCAAGAAGACTTAGGATTATTACTGCTGTTTATCTTTCTAGCTCTTCAGAAGTCAAAGAATAAGCCAAGATAAAGAAGACAGTAAAAGTTATTCTTCCTTATTGTTTTGCCTTTAAAAATTACTATTATGTCTACAAACCTAGTATATTGCATACTAATAGCCATCTTAAAAGGTTTATTACAATAGGAAATGCTCATTAGAAATATGAGAGGATAAATGTTTGAATCTGTGGCACTTTTATTTCCCCAAAGCTTCCCCCTCTATTAGATTATTTCTTTCATTGGCTGTAAATATAATGTTTTTTATTAAATATTATAAATCCAAATCTCTAAAGATTTTATATTTCATGTTGAAGCATAATGTGTTTGTGTCACAAACTCAGTGACCACATGATTTATGATTTCTGTTGAATATGAGGTAGTGGTTCTTGACGTTGATTACTTATGATAATCACGTGAGGGTTTTAAAAACTACATTTATTCCTCAACCATTACAAGAATTCTTAATTTGATTAAGGAGAAGCTATGACATCCTTAGCTAATATGAAACGGAAGGATAATTTTATCATACAATCAGATCGGAGACGATTCATGTTAACACACCCCATGTGCCTAGTGCTGGCGTATACTTTGCAAAGAAGATCTACATTAATTCTGATGTTTTCAACAGGCTTGATATAGAAAGTGAGTTCTTTATGTAGTTTGTTGGACTGCCCATTTGTAGTTTTTTGGTAAACCTATATTGGCAGGAGTTTGGTTTATTAAATTCACAGAAATCAACTCAATGTCATCAAGTTATATCACTTTATGATGAATTAACACTTGAATTTCACTTGTTATGGGATGTATGGTTGAGATTATAAAATTTAACCAGTCAAATATATTTTGACAAAGAGAATATGCAAGCCTCATGCCTTAAAGGGTAGTAAAGTCCTGTCAGTAACGTGGAGGAGCTGTGATGAATAAAAAGAGAAATCACTTTCATAATCACATTAGGTTGTGTATTCAGTATCTATCTCTCCATAAACACCTCTAAATTTTATTTCAAAAGCTGTTCCTGCTGGTCACTAAATACAGAGATACCTTTGTAACTTATCAACAAACCAAATCACTTTGTGGCCTTATTAATATAATTGTTTTTATTATTTCTTATACTGTCTGATTATTTTTAACTTTTTACAACATTAATTTTCAGTAAGAAAGAGATCTGGAAAATAAAAATCTGTTTATGGCTTACCCTTAACAAGCCTTTGGCTAATGATTGAATCTTGAGGGCTTTCACCAAATAAATGGCTTAATCTTCTGATGGGGTCCATAATATTTTGACATTATTTAGAGGTGAACTTCGACAAAGGAACTAGATTATTACAGGCATGCTTTGGACAGATATTCTTTGTTCCTGGCCCCTTCCTCTCTCTCCTTTTGCTTCCCAGCCACCAGGAAGAGAAAAAGAAACCCTTTCACCCCAATACATTTACTCCACCAAAATGTTCTGCCTTGCCTTGGCGTAAAAGCAAAGGAGTCCATTGAATTTGAGCTAAAACCTCTGGAACCATGTGTCAAAATAATATTTTTTTAACTTCTGAGTTACTCATTATGAGTATTTGTGATAGTGATGAAAAACTAAGACAAAGGACTATTTTATTTTCATGTTGGATTTGGTACTTACAGTACCAAATTGACTGTGTCTAATTAAGAAGAGATATTAATAAGTGGTTCTCCAACTTGCTGGAACACTAGAGCAAATTGGAAATCTTCCAACAATTTTAATGCTTCTTTAGGAGCCTGAAGCAGTTATGAGCATTTCTAGACTCTCCCCAGTGAGGCAAATGAGTAGAAGAGTTTGAGCATGTGTGGTATAGGTTAATATGCTGTGTTTTTTCCTGTAAACATACAACATTGTTAAAGAGGTATACAATCCAAATGCCTTCTGAGCAACTCTAAATATGTATAAATGATAAGCATACCTATTTAATGTTTACATATTTATATTCTGTCATTTAAACATCAAAATAATTTTTATATTTGATTCCCTTTTGAAATTGAAACATCTGAAATGCAAAAACATTAAGTTGCTCAACAAAAGTCTCGGCAAACAGGAGCTGAATGACTTGGTCTGTTGTAGAGCTTTCTTCCTTATTACAACCCAATACCACATTTCTGTTGATGCTGCTGACATGATGTTCCTGCATCTGGTTCACCACGCTGGAATGTTTGCATTTCGAACTTCTGTTAATTTGCTGTCAGTACTCGATGTACATATTAAAAGCCATAACTAATGAAAAGGTGAGTTGAAAGTCATCCCACCCCCCTACAAGCATTTGAACCAAAATAGGTTCCTGGGAAATATCTCAAACTAGTGAAACATCTGAATTGTGAGAAAGTTTCCTTGGTGCGTTAAGCCTAGAGGAATAAGAAATGAGCAGGCTCTGGTTAATGGCAAGGAACTGTCTCCTGAGTTCATGTTATTAGTCTGGCATTGGTCTAACTTTCTCATTAATGGGGCTGTGTAGTATCATCAATGATGTATTTGTGTGGAAAGAAACACACCCACAGTCTTAGGTTTTGGATCAGCAATGATTGAGATGTGTGTTGCAAAGAAAATTGCTGTACACGCATTAAATGCCTTTTACGTTTTGAGACTTTAAAAAGTATACTGTTCATTGAGGCAATTTAATGTGCACCATTGTTAATTGAGCTTGGAACTTTTCCCACTTTAGTTTTCATTTCATACATAATTAAATTTGGGGATCTGGCTATAATTATGGCTATAGTATCTTTCTTGGATGCCTGTATGTCAGGTTTCTAATTTAAGTTGCTGGAATCAAAAAAGTATCAGTTATGGGATTTTGGATAAGTAAAAAAGAAGTCAAAGGAACAATTAAGGAACAACTACAGTGGCTTCTTTGTGGACTTGAGACACCAGCCTGATTAGAATTGCAGATTAATACAATCTTTGTCTTCCTGGAGACTTTATACAGCAATGATTTTGTGAGTCCACAATATGGATTTGTCTTAAAATAATTGCAGTCTATCTGTGACTCTGGGTGGTAGTTTGCTGAGCTATTCTGTTATAGCAATACTCTTAGGCGTGATGCTTGGTGTGTATCCTATTAATGTCTTTGTCTCACACACAGAAAGAGTAACTTCCTTTAATTTCTCAGTTCAGAGATAATACTTGGTACTTATTTAAGTTGTAGATATAACACACTTTTAAATCATCCTTAAAAACGGTTTCAAATCTTGGCTAAATGTGATGTTTTGTTCTGTTAATCTAAGAGTAGTTCTTAATAAATTGATTGCTTTACTTTGAAAGTGTATCATTTCTTCAATGAACATTAAGCAGATATAGAAATCTATTTTGGCAGTCATATGGCATGGATTCCTATAAGCGTGTAGTGGGGGGGGGGAGACAGCTGGCGTATTTCCTCACAAGTGTAAGATTATTGACTGCAGAGTAAAGAATAGCACTTGTGATCTTTCACTTAGTCAAGGTCTTAACTCACTCTTTGATAACTGGTAGGCTTGGTAACCCTATAGCTTACCTCTGTTGTCCTTTGACCAGTAAGCTCTATAACTCCGCAAGTTCCTGCTCTTATTTTAAATAAGATGAGGCAGTGTTTTTTTTCTTTTCTTTTTTTTATTGTTAAAAGAAAAATTTACATTTACTCCCCTTGTCCCAGGCCCTCCCGCTCCCCCACTACCCCACAGCCCTCCCCCTGCTTCCTTAAGATGGGGCAGGATACCCTGCCCTGTGGAAAGCCCAAGGCCCTCCCCCCTCCATCCCGATCTAAGAAGGTATGCATCCATATAGAATATGTTCCCAAAAAGCCAATACATGCAGAAGAGATAGAGGCAGTGGTTTTAAAATATACACTAAGGGCCCAGAGAGAAAGCTCAGTGGTTAAGAGTGTGTATTGAAGAGGACCCAAGCTCAGTTCCCAGCATCCATGTATGGCAGCTCATAACAGAGTTTAATTCCAGTTGCAGGGGTTCCAATGCCCTTGTCTGTTCTCTATGAACATTGCAGTCAGGAATTTTGTGCACATGCACACGTGCGTGTGCACACACACAACTAAAAATAAGAATCTTAATGAATAAAGATGTGATAGAAAAACAAGAAAAATTAAAAAGTTCTCTAAATGTGATATATATTTAAATAAGGGCACTATCACTTAATTTGCCTGCAATCGTTTTGTTAAACTGAAATTAATTTTCTCAGAAATGGGACCATCTAACAATACCAAATAGATGGAGAGCAGTACCTACTTTTTCTTCACTCTTCATTTAGAAACCAATTCATAGAATAAACATTTTATACAGCAATAAAATTTATTTTTATATTTTAAACTTTCTCATAGAGACAGAGGCACTGAAGTAGGAGGTAGGGAGGGAAGAAGAGAGAGAGAGAGAGAGAGAGAGAGAGAGAGAGAGAGAGAGAGAGAGAAGAGAGAAGCATACAAAACTTACCATGGAACAAGGTTAACTTTTAATTCCTCAAGCTTACCATTGTACCAACATAATGTTATTACAATATCGCTACAGACTAATATATTTTTAGCACATTGGAAAAGGAACATTCTTTTATCTTGGAAGAAATTCACTTGGAAAAATTAAAGGCTTTTTCAAGAATGTAATTCTACTTATGTCACACTCAGTTACTTCATGTGAGAAAAGAGAACAGCATTATTCACAAATCAGTCAAATAATGCTTGTAATACAACACCACAAACAGCATCACACTATTTAAACTGGGAATACAATCTCAGTTTAAAATGAAAATCCAAATTTGCATTATCTATGATAAGCAAGCCACTCATTTGGAGTGAGTAGAATATTAGTCTTTCAACAATGGCTAGAGGCCACAGATAATTTTGAACGGAGATGATTAATATCCTAAAGAAATTCTAGCAAATATCTTATTTATATAGCCTCATTATATTTCTCTTTTTTGTCTTTTTTATTTTGTATGGTGCTGTACAATTCAGTTAGATTCCACCTAGTAATTAATAAAAGTTTTAATTAATAGAGTCTGAGCTAACTGGCATTGTCCTATAACAGAGTTTTAGTGTACCAAATGGAAGAAACACATATATGTATGCACTTCAAAACATAAACAGAAGGACAAATATTTAACACAAAGAGTAGATTAATATCCATGCTGTGAGTGTGAACCCTGAACCACAGTCACTTTGTTCAAATTCAAGCTCTTCTACACATTAAAGTGTGACCTTTGGCTGCTAACCTCTGTGTGATTCATTGTGACATGAAATTAAAAATGCAATTGCTTTACAGAATTGTGATGATTAAGTATTTTCATGCACACTCAATGTCCATGTGTTGGTTCTATTAAAAATTAATTATAATAGCACTTGACATTAATGCTATGCCCCAAATGCTGCAGTTGGAGCATACTCTAGGGTAAAAAGGATACAAGGGAAGTCATAGGGTCTTTATGGTTCAGTTGGTGGGGAGGAGAATGTCATGCCTATTACATTTACAATGGTGAGACTCTAGGAGGAAGAAAGAAGATTGAGAAAGTCAGTATTGTAGAATACTGAGGTGAAACTATGGAGAGGAAGGAAAGAGTAGACACAGAGTACTAGTCAGATAGAATAAATTGAAATACAATACATGAAAATAAATTGTTACTTGTAGCCAGAAATATTATTGCAAGGTATTTCAAGGGTTATCTGAGATGAGTCCCATCTCAATGAACAAAGGATTAACTATGATTTGCTAGCAAGGTTATCATTGAATGGTAATTACTAGAAAGAGTGTATAATAAAAATTCTTATTCTTTACTTCAAGCACCTGAGGGTCTAAATTTGTATAAAGGAATTGGCTGTCTTTGTGGAGTGCTCTGTACCCTGTTGATGTTGAATTTAACCTGTAGCAAATTCAGGAAGTGTTGTTCTATACTGAGCCCTGTGGACTTAGGAGTCCTTAATTATGGAATAAATTTTTTTCTTAACTGGGTGGAGCTTAAAGCCTACATTTTTAAAAAAATATTTATTTATTTATTATATATACAATGTTCTGCCTACATATATGCCTGCAGGCCAGAAGAGGGTACCAGACCTCATTACAGATGGTTGTGAGCCACCATGTGGTTGCTGGGAATTGAACTCAGGACCTTTGGAAGAGCAGCCAATGCTCTTAACCTCTGATCCATTACTCTCTTTTTCTTAAACACAATTTTAAATTGAAAGTTAAGTTTCAATTGATGAATCCTGTGATTTTTTTTAATCTTAGAAAGAAAGAAAAATTACTCTGTGGTCAGGGTTCTCTAGTGTGCTTAACCCACAGGTTGAATTAAGTGTGCTGTATGTAAAAGACTTACAAACTTTTAAAAAAGGCCTGCTCATTTCTGAGGGAAGATGGAGGGGGCAAGATCTGAGGGAGAAAGGAGGTGGGGGGGGATAAACCTGGGGAAGAGGAGAGAGGGTAGAGAGAGGAAAACTGTGGTTGGGATGTAATACACGTGAGAAGAAAAAACAATAAAAAAGACTTACATTAAAGCATTTTGGTATGGTGAGTTGAAAGCCTATTTTTTAAAAATCTCATTTAAGGTATATTAATCTGGAATACATGTTTAGTAGTAAACTAAAGATTTTAAAACAAAATTTATTTCTGATTCTAAAAATATATATGAGTAAGTAAGGCACAGTGTACCGTGGCCCACATCTCTTCCCTCCCCCTTGCCTTCTGCTGTCCTCTCCACTCCAGTCATATTGCTATCAGTGTGGATCAGAGTTCTGAAGACATCCACCAGGATTTGTAGATTCTTCTGCCTCTGAACTATGATTCAGACAGAGACACGTGGATAGCAGCAAGAGACAACACGATAGTTTCTTAAGAGACAACACCATCATTGAGGTTGGAATGAGCTAATGTTGGAGGTAGGTCAAGGCTCAGCGGCCAAGTGAGAACTTTGTGAAGCGACTGTGGTTCATTTACAAGTTAGCCAGTTTCTGTTCATGCTGTGTTCTGTAGTTTAATTCCTGATGGTGGTGGTGGGGTTTCAGTCTCCCTCTGTTAATCTTCAGATCGAAATTTCCTACTGTATCCTGTCCTCAACATTACTTCTTATTTTCCCTCCAGTAATGAAGCTCCTCCGGCCTGACGTGCAGTCACTTCACTCATTGGTAACGACTGTGTGCTCTCAGGTTTTTCCTCAAAATTCAGCAGGACCACTAGGCCAGCTTGCTTTGTATATTCACCGCTTCACGTTCTCTCATGGCTTTTTTCTTCCTTCTTCTTTCACACTGACTAAAACCACACATATACATACATACACACAAACACACATGTGCATAGATGCACACACATACATAGACACACAAATACACACATGCAACACAATTGATTAATTCCTAGTCTTTCTTCCATACACAAAGTAAAGTTTCACAGTAGCAGGGGATTCTGGTATACCATCACATCCATGGAGCCAAACGGCAATTAGGTATTTCTAAGTATTGTATGCATACCTTTTAAGATTGAGATATGAATGATTCTAGGATGTCTGGGTTTTCCTTCTTTGAGAGTTGTCCAGGATGAGCGAAAGCTGCTTCTTCTGTATGTAGGTTTATATTAAGGAGTTTTGGAAATAAAAGTATTGGTTTCAAACATTTATGACACTGTAAATAGAAAACCCATGTAATAAAGATGCATACAAATTTTCTTGTAAGACCTTTGGAAAAGTAAATGATACTTTTGGACATATGGAGTTCTCTATTGTTTGCTCTCCTAAGGAACAAATAAATCAGCAGAAAAATATTTATATAGGTGGGATGCAATAACACCACAGGGAAATATATTTGATGAGTTCTAATAAAACATGTTCCAAGCAAATTATAATTGCTGCCCAGGAGAGGAGTGAAGACCCAAGAAATTATTTCTGCCTTTATTTAGTGGGATTTGTGTGCATATAATAGACTTAACAAAAAACAATGAGAAAGTAAAAGAAGAATGTTCACAGCAAAATAGTCTTGATTTCACAGTGGACAGGAAGTTACACTGAAACTTATCCACATCAGCTTAAAGAAATAATAATGCATTTTCATTATGCGTGACTATAGAGTAGGGATCCTGTACACCTTAATATTCTAAATCCCCCAACAAAAGTATCTCAAATACTATTGTTTTCCATCTTGCAAATGAGAACATTGATTCTCAGAGAGGAATGTGTTTCCCTGATTTACTCTGCTGCCAAATAGGGGGCTATATCAGCTAGGCCTAAATAGGTCTAAATCAGCTAGAAAATACATTGCTGGACATGAAAGCCATGACTTGGATGCTAGTTCTAATTGTTATTTGGAGTGATAAAATTGAACTTCAAGGGTTTTGTTGTCTTTGGAGCATCCTTTACCTATTAACACTAACAGTCAGTGAGTGTCGCAGCAACCTTCAGCATCCAGTTTTCAAGCTATCCTATGCAGGGGGTCCCAGTTTGAATTGGTTATTTAGTTCATCTTAATCTTGAGATTAAAATTTTGAAAAGATTCAAATTCTGCAAGCATCACCCCTGCTCCTCTCCCCCCGGCCAATCAAAACAACATCTGTTGCATCGTAGCTGGAGAATCCCTTGCTCTGGAAGATAGGCCTATCTATCTCCTTCACCTTGAGATGGTCTATCCTCTCAGTGTGGAAACAAAAGGGGTCATGGAGAAGTAAAGCAAATGCCAAGATAAACTTTAAAAAAAACTAACAAAATGTCCAGTGTCTGGATTTAGTGCTACAGATATTTGGAAGTGGTGCAAAGATGGTGGAGTTCTCCAGTGTGAAGCAGATGAGTGGAAATACCACCATTGGTTGCTTGCTCTTTTCAAAATGACTGACTGGCCCTCCCTTTGGGAGGCAAAGCCTCTTCTTCATCCAATTTGCCCTTGACTTCCACTGTCATCAGCAGCCCCTATATCTATACTGTATTGTTTCTGCCTATATGTTTTCAAACAGATTTGGCCATGGTCCCAGTTCTGCTGAATTGAATGCCAGTAAACACCCAGTGATTTCTCTTATGCCCTAGAGAATGAAATGTGTAAGTACTATAAACTAATGACTTTCCCTCTCTTTTCTCTCCTTTTCTTGTTTAATTTTCCCATGTCTCCCTTAAAACTTGATCTGCTTTCCCCCCAGTTATAAAACTTTTTTTATTTTGCTGTATTGAGTTAGTAGTAATCCATTGTGTATTTGGTATTTTGTGATAGCAGTTTGATATACTATATCATAAGCAGATTCAGTTTATTTACTTCAGTGACCTATGAAGCCGTAGTGGTTAAAACAAGAGAAAAGAAACCAAGTTCTCTCTTAAGAGTTTTCAGCCACATTTCCTCTGTACATGTGACACCTTCAGGAGACATTGAGCTGCTCTGTTTCCTGCAGCTTTGTTTACTGTGGCCTCGATGGTTTCTGTTAATAATCCCCAGCTCTAGGCTGCCTAGCTCTGACTTTATTCTACCATCTATACCCTTGTCAAGCATTTGGGATTTTGTACTCCTTCTTCTCTACTTATTTTGCAAAAGGAACAAAACTTTCATTTTCCAGACCTCTCTAGGAAAATGATTCTAGGAAGGGCATTTTTTTAACTTTTTTGACATTTTTCTTAACTTCACACTCATATCACCATGTACACATTTATTTTTATCTCTTCTTAAAGAATTAATTCAGCAACATCTAAAATAAAAACTTAAATAAGCACCCTTCAGATTGTTTGGGGAGTTTCCCTAAAGGATTTCATTACACAAAGTCCACTGTTGAGTCATATCCCACACGCTTTGTACATGCTATCCATCGCAGGTGCCCAAGGGATAAACAGATAAGAATATTACAGGGCTGATCATTTTATACTATGCTCCCAAGCATAGAATATTTATAGCTTCTGATTGAAATATTGTTCTGGCTAGTTTCATGTTGACTTGACATAAACTAGTGTTATCAGAGAGGCGGGAACCTCAGTTGGAAAAATGCCCCTAAAAGATCAAGCAAGTCTAAAGGGAATTTTTTCAATCAGGGACTAATGTGGGCCCAAGCCATCATGGGTAGGGTCACCCCTAGTGGTCCTTGGTTCTATAGGAAAACAGGTTGGGCTAGGCAAGTGAAGCATGGCAGTAAGAAGCACTCCTCCATGGCATCTGCATCAACTCCTGCCTCCAGGTTCCTGTCCATCTTGACTATCAGTGATAGACTTAGATGTGAAAATGTAAGCTAAATAAATTCTTTCTTCCCCAAGTCATTTTGGTCATGGTGGTTCATCACAACAATAGTAAACCTAACTTGGACAATTATATAGAATATCCATGGCAGGATAAAGAAGGTGGGATGTACTATAAGATGAACATCCCTTTATCTAGTACTTGGGTAGAGTACCAAGCAGCAGAGCCAGCACTAGAATTAGAGTGCCTTCTGCTTCTCGTGGTTTCTATTTTCTCTTTTGCTATTTTCTCTTATAGTACCTTGAATTATCATGATGATTATTATTATTTGATTTTTTTCAAGACAGGGTTTCTCTGTAGCTTTGGAGCTTGTCCTGGAACTAGCTCTTGTAGACCAGGCTGGCCTCGAACTCACAGAGATCCACCTTCCTTTGCCTCCCGAGTGCTGGGATTAAAGGCACGCACCACCACCACCTGGGTACCTTGAATTATTAAGTTACATTTTCTTTAGGAGACTTTAAAATGAAAATAAACTTTTTGTACAATATATTTTGATAAAATTTTCCCCTCCTCATTTCCTCCCAGATTTTCCCCATTTCCTCACCCAACCAATTCCACACCTTCTTTCTATCCCTTTTTAGAAAACAAACAGGTGAAAAAAATAAGAAAAATCAGAATTTAACAAAAAACATGAGAAACAACACACACATAAGGGTTTGTAACATGGATCTTTGACTTTCAATAGGTTATTTAATAATAAGCTAGTATCTTTGGAATATGCTCTGCCAGCTGATAAGCCATGCACTTTACTTGTATTAGCTCTTATTTCTTGCAAAGACTTTTATACTTTTAAATAACCTTCTGTTACAAAGACCCAGAGACACTGGGGAAAAGAATCTTATATTTTATATTTTGGTTGTGAGTCTAGCCTTTAACGACAAAGCCATCCCTCCAGGCCGATAGTACATTTAGAAATGCGTAAATAAAGGCATTTTTTAGTGATTTTTCTCCAAACAGAAGTTCTGATGTTAAAGTAAAAGTGAAAGAAGAAATAGTCATTGTTGTAGGAAGAAAATATCGCCTTGGGTCAGGGAGCAAGCTGTTAAACTGTGGCAGCAGCAGCAGCAGGAGCATCTAATTCTCAAGGCCTTCTGGCTGTTAGAAGCAGCAATAGAAGGATTAAACATTTAATAATCTCACCACTTTTTCTTTATAAGGTAGGAAGAACAGATTGCTTTTGATTTTCTTTCTAGATGGTAGAAAGAAACATTTATCTAACATGCATACATATACACATGTACATGTAGATACACTTATATTCAAAAAGTGTATATATTTTAAATGATAAAATCGAAAGCACTCTTATAAACTTAAATTCCATACATTAGCATTTCATGCCACAGCTCATAATCTTTTTACTGAATTATTTTAGACTGTATGAACCATTTCTATCCCATTATTTTATGCCATGATTCTTTGAGGGAAAATAACTATTACCTCTCCCAGAATTCTGGCATCATTACTTTTCTTGCTACTAATTTTAAAAGCTTCCTTTTCTTAAAAACTAACTATCAAATAGTGTGTACTTAGAGGCTGACCATGCAGCATCTCTCCAGGAGGGCTGTGTTATTTTTGGAGTGCAGAGTTGCTGAACTGATCCCCTGGTAGAAACACACTGTCAAAACCAGTCCATTACAACTTGCTTTAAGTGAACAATGCATTCTCAAATCAAATGACATCTTGGGGAATTGCCCACATTTAACCTAATAACCAGCTGTGCAAATGCTAAAAGGCAATTGATCTCCTATAGAATTTGAGAACCATGGCGGGTTTTTTAGTTCAATACTCAGATGGGTACCCAGCAGGATTGGAAGCTTAGCAGGGCCAGCAGTGAATGATCTTAGTCATTACTGGAGATGATCAAAAAGGCTGACCCAGGCTCTTTGAGACCAGCTACACTCCATTCACAGATTCTTCCCCTCAGGCCTCTGATCCTACTAATGTTCTCCCTAAAGTTTAGTTAAGGAGAGGTTTTTGGTTTATGATCTTCCTTTTTTTACTATTTATGCAGATAGGAGTGACAAAATTAACATGAAGGCAATGAAGATGTAGTTTTTTTTTTTGTTGTTGTTTTTTAACCAAAGGGGAGATAAAGAATTCTAGGAAAAGATACATATTTTCCTTTCACATATTTTTGTCTGTCTGCCCTCATGCTCTAGAACAATTGACCGTGTTTTATAATTTTGAGCTCCCGAACTCTGTATTGAGTCATTGTCTTCTGTATGGAAATAAAAACGTTATTAAAATCTTAGATTTTATTGAATAATTGTCACATTTTTTTTTACATATGTTAACTCTCCTTATATTTTGCTTAGCTTTATTCCAATGGGTAATTCTTGGTGATTGAACTGTGTGTTCAGTGTGTTTATGTACATTCTTTCTCTTTCTCTGTCAGTACATAAATTAATTAAGAACTTGCTATGTAAGTGGGTGATGGTGGCATAGCCCTTTAATCCCAGCACTTAGGAGGCAAAGGAAGGCAGATTTCTGTGAGTTTGGAGCCCACCTGCTCTACAGACAGAGTCTCCAGGACAGCCAAAGCTACACCGAAAAATCATAGCTTGAAAAACCATCACCAGCACCAGCACCACCAGCAGAAACAACAACAACTTCCCCACACAACAAAAAATAAAAAGAAGAAAACACTCGTTTTGCAGACCAGGCTGGCCTTGAATTCATGGAGACCTGCTTGTAACTGCCTAATGAATGCTGGGATTAAGGACATAAACCGTTGTGTCAAATAGCCCTTCAATTTTCAGACAAGGGCTTTCACAGAAAAAGAAACATTTTAGACTACACTCCACTTTAAATTTCTGTCATACTCTTTAAAGACAGTTTGAAAAATGCTTAAGAAATGTCATTTCAGTTCATTTGAAAATTGTTTATTCTTTAAAAGTATCTCAGAGCAGAAATTACACATTAAAATTATTCTTATGCTTAGATAAGTATCAATTTCACTAGAAAAAAAACAATTGAAAAATTATAGCACCGTGAAGTTTAGCGTTTTGGAAAGCCCTGTTAATGTGTAGAAGGTCAGGAACCTCAGAAAGCACATGAAACCACTGAGCAGATAGGAACATGAACTCTACTGTGTATGCTTTAAACACACATGATGTTAAGTTGTTCAGCTGAGGAGATGGTGACGTTGGGGAAGCTAATTAGCATGCCCACCATTTCACATAGTTATTGCCTGCTTTTGATTTGTGGTGAATATAGATTGCTCTCTTTTAGAATTCCCAAATGCAGCACAGTTTTATTAACTACAGCCCTCAGGTTATACATTAAACCTCTAGATAGGTTTGTTGCACATATTTTCCACTTGTGACCTCTCACCCATATTTTTCCATTTCTTTACCTTCCCTTGAGAGAAACAATTTCTTTTTCTCAAAAAAAGAAGAATGAATAGATAGTTTTAAAAGGAATTATTTTTTTTAAAAAAATTCAGTTTTAATGACACAGACCTGCAATGCCATATATTCTGGATGCTGATATAGGAAGATCACAAGGTTAGGGGCAGCCTGGGCTACAGAGTAAATTCAAGGCCTGTCTAAGTAACTTAGTGAGAGAGATTTTGTCTCAAAAATAAAAATGTCGGCAGTAGGGTCCCAAAGCTGTAGCTTAGTGGTTTTATGCTCACCTAATGGGTTAATAGAATTGGGTTTAATCCCTAATCCAAAAGAAAGATAGGTGACAGACAGACAGATTGACAGACCAAAAGATATGATAAATACATGGACAGACAGGTGATAGGTAGATGAGAGATAGATAATGCAGATAGAGCAAAAAAAATAAATCACTTTAAATAAATTATTTTGCTCATGCTTTCAGTTCCTAAGTCCTAGATTTCCATTTCTTCCTAGTGATCATCAAATTATTAACAGTTGGGGGCTGGAGAGATGGTTGTGTGGTTATGAGCACTTGCTGCTCTTTCTGGGAACCTGGGCTCATTTCCCAATACCCACATGACTGTTCACAACTGTTGTAACTTTTCTTATAACTGATAAGACTCTCTTGTCAGGCCACGGCAGACTACTACATGCACATGATGCCCATAGACTTACAAACATTCACACACAAAAAAATCTTAAAAGTGTCTTTCAATTAATCTATTGATGAAAACCTTTATGATCCAATCACTTCCCCAAAACACTACCTTTAAGGATCATCAATTGCATCAGGGAAGAAGTCGTGAATACATGATACCTGGGGTGGGGTAGAGAAGCCAGATCCTAACTATGACAAAAGGTGACAGGGCTGAAGGAATAGTGTATAACAACAATAGCCTCAGATGATTGGAGAAAGGAAAGATGGTGAAGTTCAGAACGACAGAACTGAAATATGCAAATGACTTAGTTTTAAAAGTTACCTGTAAACCACAAAACATGCACACCCTTTATAGAAATCAAGCCATAATATGGCTGGTTGCTGAATGCCATTGGAAGTAATAAAATATTTATTATCTCTTGATGACTATATATCATTAGATTTGCAATATAAACAGTGTACCATGTATTATGGAAAAGCATAAGACATTCTTGCAACCATGTCAGGGCATGCTTGAGAAAGCAAAATAATGGGGAAAGTGGTAATTATCCATGCTAAAGTAAGACCACCGTGTGTCTCTTCCACCCTACTTTAGCTCTCATATCGTTTTCTTTACCTCCTGCACTGTCTAATAATAAAATTTATGAGATTTGTCTACCATTTGGTGTTTTTCATCAATTTTTTGGTCATTTGACTTTCCTTATTTCCAGCTATCTGCTTCTGAAGGTGAAATATCCATAATGACTATAATCAGTTTTTGACCTAAATTTGGAGGAAGTCTCATTTTCTACTTACTATTTATCAACCTTTTATTTCAAAATGAAAGTTTTATTTTAACCTATACATAGCCTGGGGAAAATGGAAATTTAGTACAATTAACTGGACCATTTAGTTATTTGCAATTAGTATTCCTCTTTCAATTATATACTGTTCACAGTCAACTGCTTAGCTAAATTAATTTCTTTTGTTTCTTCAAATTGTGCTCCCTTTAAACATACTCCCAGTGGTGAAGAAGTCTGAGGGTAAGAAACAATGGTCTATGATAACAATGGCGGGAAGATGCCTTCATGTTATCAAATCATTTTGCTAAACACATATGAAATGAAAGCATTATCCCAGAACGCTATTATTGTGTTAGGTAGAGACCTTTTACATTTTTTTAAAAATCCATTTCCTTTCATCGAAAACAAAGTTTTTCCTCATATAATATATCCTGATTATGATTCCCAACCCTCCACTCCTCCCAGTTTCTCTCCACCTTCCCTCCCATTCACACCCGTCCCCTTCTTTCTCTCACTAGAAACATACAGGTTTCTCAGGGACAGCCATAAAAATTAACCAAATAAAGTTTAAGATGAAACAAAAGCATTGGAGTTGGACAAGACAAACAAACAGGAGAAAAAAAAGTTTAAGAAAAGGCACAGGAATCAGAGACTTACCGTTAACACACTTGAAACCCCCTAAAAACACTAAGCTGGAAGCTGTAATATCATACATATGCAGGGGGCCTGGTGCAGACCTGTGGAGGCCCTGTGCATGGTGCCTCAGTCTCTGTGAGCTCATATGAGCTTTGATCATGTTGATTCAGACGGCCTTGTTTTCTAGGTGTCCTCTACCCTCTTTGACTTATACTTTTTACTCTTCCTCTTTTCTGAACTTCCCTGAGCTCTGAATATTTTAAGAAATACTCATCTTTCTAAAAAAGTTGAGATTACAATATAATTGCATTTCACTCTTCATTTTCCTCCTTCCCTCCCATATATGACTCCTTGGTCTTCAAATGAATCACTTTGTTTTTCACCAGTTGTTATTGTGTGCATATGTATATAAATGTGCATTGTGTGTGTGTGTGTGTGTGTGTGTGTGTGTGTAGACTTGTCAGTGTGGATAATGTTAACTTGTATGTACGTTTTCACTCAGCACTGGACAATCAGTTGATGTTCTCTGCTCTGGGGAAGATCACCTCTCCTGCTCCCAGCTTTCTTCATTTGCCTACAGTTCATTGTGTAGGGTTGAGGGCTTTTCTCTGCTCAGTTTGGCAGGTTTATTGGTATCATCGTTGTTTAGATCACATTTGGGCAGCCATGTTGATGAGATTTCATCGGTGTAGCATCCAATATCACCGGGCAACACAATCTCACAGCAAACTTCTCGATCCTCCAGCTTTTGCAGTATTTCAGCCTCCCTTTTCTACAATGTAACCTGAGCATTGCACATGGAATGTGCTATTGCTACCGTGGTCCAGGACAGCACAGTTTCGTTAGTTGTGCTTTTCTGTAGTGGTCTGTTTGTTGAAAAGAGAAGTTTTCTTGATGAGGATTCATGACTACAATTATCTGTGTGTATACGGACAAATGTATATAGACTGTTGTTAGGGATTATGCTGGCTTTAGTAGATTAGAGGTTGTATATTCTCCTCTAATAGCCATGATTTAACTAATACAGAGTAGTTAGCTTGGTTTCTAGTACCAGACATGAGTTTCCTCTTGTTCATCAGGTCTTAAGTCCTATTAGAGAGCTGTTGGCTAATGCAAACTACACGCCACATTCCTGCACCCTTAAAATTATTGTGCCATGCTGGTCATGAACCATAAGGTGGTTCATAAACGGCATAATTGTTGACTGTTTTCCTTTTTTGAAAACTTACATTGTAGTACCATGAAACTAATCCGCATGAGGGGCATTCAAATCAGTTCCAGACCTCTTTTATCTCGGTCTTTCTTTTCCTTCCTCCTCCCTCTCTTCCTCCCCTTCCTTCCATCCTTTCTTTCTTCCTTCCTTCCTTCCTTCCTTCCTTCCTTCCTTCCTTCCTTCCTTCCTTTCTTTCTTTCTTTTTTCCTTCCTTTTTTCTTATATAAAGACTCATATAACTCAGGCTGACCTCAAATTGCATGTAGTCAAGGTAGACTTTTAATGTACATTTTTTTCCTGCCTTTACCTTCCAAGTGCTGAGGATTAAAGGCATGTATGACCACACACCCAATTGCATCCTCCACTGAGCATCAAACTCAGGGCTTCATGTATGTCATCAAGAACTCTACCAGTTGTATTACATCCCCAGAGATAGCTATTTTGTTTAATAATCCAGGAAAGTAGAACAAAGTTTTGCTTTAAGTAATAAAAATTTTAAGTTTATAGAAATAATAGCTTGAAGGTCCCAGAGATTGTGATGTATTCACACATTCGGAGGCTCGAAACCATAGCTAGTATTGTCTGCAATCTAATAGGCATAGTTAATGTTTCTTAACATTTATTTATTTATTTTTAAGAAGGGTGTGATTGGGCTAGTTCATCATCTTCCAATATCTAACAGCTTTTCTTACTGCTCCAGTGTGTTATGGGTGGAGGTTGATTTTCCTGAAGGCACCTTTGAAAGCATTACAAACAGATGAACAAACAATTCTGGCCATTTTCCCTCAAAAGACACTGCACTTTGTTACTCATCTGTGCTTATTGGCTCGCCAGAGACATACTCAGGAAAAACACCATTTTCTATTAAGTAAATGCCATCTTTCTCATTGAGATCAACCAGCTTTATTAAATTAGTTGTTTGCAGTTAACATTAGAAAATGCAGAGTTAGAATAGATGAACTCAGGGGAAAGTGTCCTATGTTCAGCTACTCGGATGTGTTGTCTCATTAAAGGAAAGCCTTCCAATCTTATATTTTCTTGCTTGAAATGAGGCACATTAAATTTGTGTAAATTGTGCATACAAAGGAGTTAGAAATCATTGTTTGATAAGAACTAAATTTCCAAGGCTCATTATTTCTGAGAACTGTGGCTTCATCTCTGAGGAGTCTGAGGTACTAGACATTTGGTCTCGTCAGAGAATTGCAAGGTTCAGATGATAGCTCATGGGGTGGAGGTTGGAGAGAGCTCAGTTTAGAATTCAATTTTATTCTTATAAATAAAATCCACTGGCTGTTCTTTCACTTTTCAAACAAGCTATTCACAGGGAATAGAACAACCATAACCTGCTGGCATTCCTCCCACTGTTTTTCTGCTCTTTTAATGGGATGTGTTATGAGGCAGTTAGCAGGAAACAATGACACCACCTTCCTGGGGAAGGTGGGCAGTAAAACAGCAAGTGCAACGGAGAAGCTGCTGAGGTATTTCTGCAGCCTCATAAAACTGAATTCTACAAGGAGCTGTCTGATTAAATTGTCACAGCCTGAAAGCGTCACTGCTGAGCACTGAGCGCTCTGGGAGGAAGTTCCTAGCAGGTTTAAAGGAGGGAGAGGTTCAGTGTACTAGCTTCAAAAGGTGTGGGGCTTAACACTTCCCCTTACCCAGTTGCAGCAAATTAAAAACAGAACTGGGGGTGGGGAGGTTGCCTGAAAACTCTAAATTATGCAAGAGGGCGGGCTTAATTATTGAACCTCTCTAGCCATTTGCACCCCTGGTTAAACTTTGAGAAACACAGTAGGCTGTATTGTCTTGATGACTGCAGGAAAATGCACTCATGCTATGGGATATGGGAATACAGCTAGCATTTATGTCATGCTTATCATACAGTGCACATTGTACGATGTGGTTTTGATTTTGTATTTTATTTGCTACTCTCAACAACTTTTGGACTGATTATATCAACTTGGATCTCTGAGAAGGTGACAGGGAGGTTAACTAGTTTATTTAAGGTAGAAAGTTGGCCATCTATTTGTAACTTGAATTTATAATTTATAATGGATTTATAATAGTTTTCGAGAAAACTATTTTTCATTGTGTTAGAACAAGATACTTCCTCTTGGAGCTATTGTAGAGTACTGCTCACCAATTAAAAAAATTTAAATAGCTTAGCAAATAAATTTCAGTGCCTCTTTTATTTGCTAAATAACACTTGTCTTGAGCCAGGACAATAAATATTTTATGTGCAGCAGATTGAAGCAGGAAAAATGAGACCCACTATTCATCTAGTAAGCTTTCATTTTTGACAAGAGATGGACTCACAAATAAAATTTACAAGTTGTCACAAGGGAGCATCAGATAAAACTGCAACAAATTTCTTCTGATGTTATTAAATATATTTTGATCTTTTGTATAGAGGTATACTTTAAACACAGGGAAATGTATGGACTTCAGATACACAGGCTTAGGGAGTTTTGATGAAAGTACTAAGTGTGTAACTAACACTCCAAATAAAACATAGGCTGTTTTCATTGTCCTTGATGATGTTTGTTAACAGCAATTCATATCATGATAAAATTTCAACTGGACATCCAGGCTTGATGACAAATGTCTGTAAATATTCCCACTGTGAAGGCTGAGGCAGAAAGATGAACAATATCTCAAATAACAACAATTTTTTATCTGAACTTCAACCAAGTAAAACCCCTTAGTACTTTTTAAATTTAAATTATTTCCTTCAACATGCTGCTTTGCAGATTTGTTCAAATTGTTTATTGTCTCCATGACTCTGTTTTTATAGAACTAATGTTATTTCATTGTGTCAACCACACTGCAATTTGATTATTTACTTTCCAACTGAAAAGTTTGGCTGTTGCCAGCTTGTTTTTCTCCTTTTCTTTCTTCAGTGAAGAGTAGCACTTATCTCCAATTTTCTTGGAAAGAGGTATTTATTCATTCATATTTTAATTTATTATATATACAAACACTATTATCTTTAAATAATGCAAAAATCACAATATACATTTAGGGTGCTAGAGTTTTTGTTACTAGTTGTAGATATTCATATTCAAGAAATATTTAATTTATGTGTATGAGTGTTTTTACTCCATGTATATCTCTACACCACTTGTGTTGCTGATGCTGGTAAAGGAACTGGAATTGAACAGAGATCCTCCAGAAAAGCAAGTGCTCTAAACCCTGTAGTTTATATTTTTGATAATTTAATCTGCCTTTTATTTTCTTGTCAGATATGAGGATATCTTTGTTGATTCTAAAAAGTGTCACCATTGAGTAAAAGTAGTGTGACCAGTGAGTTCCTCACTGGTTTGTTCTAATTTCTTTCCTCTTTTACTTAATATTTATTGTAGCATTCATTGGTTTAACTGAAGCCGCTTGATCATTTTATAGAGATTTAATTTAGCTAAAACTGGACACTATAAACTTGCTTGTTGGTTAAAATTGTGTTAACAGACCCAATTTCTGGTGCACATGTAGAATGTGGCATGTACCAGTATGATGAAAGTACATGCATGAATGGACTTATTTCATAACATTCCTTTTAGCTGCTGAGGAAATGTTTCTTTTTTCTTTTTCTTTTTCTTTTTTTTTTTTGAGACAGGATTTTGCAATGTAGACCTGGCTGGCTTTGAACTCAGAGATCTGCCTGCCTCTGCCTCCTGAGGTCTGGGGTTAAAGGTGTGTGCCACCATTGTCTGGTAAGGGCATCTTAAATACTGTAGGTATTATAAGATCATTTCAGTCATTCATTGCCCTAGAGAAGGCTTTAATGTCAACCTGAATATCAAATTCTAGCAAAGCTTAATTGCTTTTTCTGCTTAAAATATAGTTATGCAAGTAGTTATAAACGGTAGCTTCACCTACCCTTGTTGTTGCTTGACCAATATACATCCTCAAGTCTGGCAAACCTTGAACTGACTGTTTATGAACTGGTGGAAAACAGCAAAGGACTGGAGAAAGAACAAAACTTATGCTTTAGCTGATCCTTAAACACAGTAGGGAATATCATGACAGTAACTCTACATTTTGGTAGCCCCTTTGTGAAGCAAGGCTTTGGAACAGAATAACATCCACATTTTCCTGGGAGAATGCAATTTCTAACATTACACAAAGGTGAATTCCTCATATTCATCCAGTTCTCTTTGTTAAACTCACCTCTTCTTAGTATGGTTTTTTTCCTTCCTCTCTTTCTTTTCTTTTCTTTCTTTCTTTCTTTCTTTCTTTCTTTCTTTTTTACAGTGATGCACTCAATAGACCTTAAAATGTTATCATCTGAATTAGTTAATTAGTTTCATTATCTGTTTTCTTCTTATTATAGTATAGGAAAGAACTTTTCCCAAAATTCTCCCAGTTGATGTCCAGCCAAAAACAGACTGTACTATGGCCAAATCCAGGACCAAATGCATGGTCAGATCCTGAATCAAATGAGGAGAAGTCAAAGATAAATGATTGCAGAGCTATATTCTTACATCATTTACTTACTGGTCTTACAGAGAGTGAACAACAGCTGCTGATCACACAGAAGTACTTAAAAGATTCAGCCCATTCCTAAGTCTTCACCAGGACTTAGTTATCTTTCTGATGCCAACTTGTAACTGATGGTTATTTCCCTGACTAATAGAGAAAGTCCTACCACAGTGAATATTTTTACTAAGAATTCAGCAGTTTACAACCTGCTTTGAATCTATACATCTTATTGTTGGGTATCTGAGTTGTTAATTTCAATAAAATAAATCTTAATTCATTCAAGGGATAGTTAAAGTAATGGATTATAAAAATGAAATAAGATTTGAGAAACAAGTTGAGAACTTATTTTGATCAGGTTTTCTGTCATCCTGAATTGTAGGGAATTCACTTGAGAGGAAATAAGAGCTATGGGTATCTATTTTTTTTAAATGAAGTCAGACATATTTGTTAACCACATTTCAGGAAAGAGGATTTCTCACTTTGTATGAGTTAAAATGTGGTAACCAATAAACCCAGAAGAGACAGAAGTACAATTCTGGGGACATGTAGAACTGAAGAATTAAGACCTAGCTAGAAAGAAAAGAATATATACACATTGAGGACTGGCTAGATATACAAAGGAAATATTACATGTCTATGATGGTTTGAATGAACAAAAGCCCCCAGAGGCTCAATAGGGAGTGACACTACTCAAAGATACTCCTTTGTTTCAGTAGGTATGGCCTTGTTGGGGGAAGCCGGTCACTGGAGTGGGCTTTGAGGTTTCAGAAGCCCAAGACAGCCCAATCACTCTCTCTTCCCGCTCCCTGCAGATTCAGATGTAGAACTCCCAGCTTCTTCGGGGACAATACACTAAACCTCTGAACCTGTAAGCCAGCCCCAGTTAAATGTTTTCCTTTATAAGAGCTGCCGTAGTCATACTGTCTTTTCATAGCAATAAAGCATTGACTAAGACACTTTTATAGAAGATAATGAGATGGGGAGAAGGGGAGGGTTGAGGAGAACTTGAGGAAATGGGATAGTCGAAGTGGAGGAAGGACAGAGATGAGAGCCAGGAAAGATATATCTTGATTGAGGGAGCCATTATGGCTATAGCAAGAAACCTGGTTCTAGAAAAATTCCAGGTCATTCCACAAGGTTGTCCCAGCTAGGACCCTAAGCAATAGAGGAGAGGGTGCCCGAACTGGCCTTACCCGCTGGTCAGACTGATGATTATCTTAAATGTCACTACAGAGCCTTCATCCAATAAAAGATGGAAACAGAGGCAGAGCACCTGAACAGAGCACTGAACTGAGATCCCAAGGTCCAGTTGAAGGGTAGAAGGAATAAGAAGATGTCAAGACCATGAAGGGTCCATCCATTGAAACAGTTTACTTGAGCTAATGGGAGCTCACGAACTCCAGCTGAATTGGGAAAGAACAAGCACAGGATCACACTAGTCCCTCTGAATGTAGCTGACGCAGCAGACTGAGGGGTCACTGACAGTGGCACTGGGATCTATCTCTACTTTATGTACTAGCTTTTTGGGATCCTATTCTCTTTGGATGTATACCTTGCTCAGCCTAGGTGTAATAGGGAGGGCCTTGGACCTTTCACAGAACAAAGTGCCTTACCCTCTCTTAGAATTGGGTGGGGTGGGGTGGGAGGGTCTGTGGAAGGAATGGGAGGAAGGTAGGGAATGGGAATTTGGATTGGTAATTTTTTAATAAATAAATAAATAATAAAAAGAAGATAATGAGATGATTTAAAAATTACCTCCTCTGAATGAGGGACATTCAAGTGAAGCAATTACAAATATATATATATATGTATGTATATATATTATGATTCATATGCATGCGTACTTTTTTTTCATTACTTAAAATTTAAGATTCAACTAAAGTTTACTTTCTGGAAGTAGATTTTCCCTCCTTAAAAAGCAAGCATAAGGAGTACTAATGAAAAAGCAAGAAGGTTCGCTCTTGCCATCTTCTTCTCGCCCCTCTGGCAGTACTGTAATGAGTACCTATTAGTGTTTTAGTTGTCACCAGCTACTCATGCAGACTACATTAATTTTGTTGAAAATGGTCATTAAGACAGTAATTATTTTTAAAGTGTTAGCTGATTATTGTCTAAGCACTATGCATTAACTAATTATTATTCCTTTCCATTAATTATATATAATTACCTAATTCCTAAAAGCAGATGAATTTTTACCATGATGTTCACTTCTGCTAATTTGGCTTACCAGATAATCCTTTGCACTAATGCGGAACCATACACTTGAGGGTTCAGAGTAACTCGATAAACCTTAACTTATTAATTCTAATGACTACTTGGTATCAGGATGAGACTCTCTTTCTTGATAACTTGATTCTTATAGTCACCATCAAGTTGACAATTGAATAATGCCGAAATAAACAAAGATTATAAAGTCACATGTGGGACTTATCCTGCTTCCCAAGTAAAGGAGTAAAAATAAACCATACCTGGGATTTAAAATTACTCTGCTTATCCTATAAATATAGAAAAAAATCTAACAGTTATAGTTTAACAAAGTACAGACACATATCAGTATCATTCAAGTAGAAGTCCTTTTTCTATATCAACCTGTTCTGTTTATATACACAAAAATGAATGTACTAAGTGCATCAGGAGGACACAGCTTGATGCCTTTCATTGATATAAAATAATATTGTGTGACACATTTTACTCTCATGCTATTGGATAATACACTTTCTATTTCTGTATATTCTCTCTGTAAGTTTTATGTGATTTTTTAAAATGATGTGTTTATGTGTAATCAGAGTTCATATGTTTTTTTTCAAAGCACAGTCTTTTTCATTTTTCTGTACTCCAATTCCCACTGATTATAATTTCTGCTTTCTTTTCTCTCAAATATCTCTTCATATAATAGACACTTAGAAGAAAATGCCCAAGAACACAGAATTTTTAACAGCTTGTGGAACAAAATGGGTGTTTAAATTTTACAATTTCAGCCATTGCAGAAAATTAGGATACTTTCAAAAATCATTTCATATCCTTATGATAAGTAAGTGTCAACTATACAAATACAGAAATTTTTTACAAATGGATGATGGACTCTTAGTCTAGGGTAAATGGATAGAGGAAATTGCTTATGAACTAAGACACAATGAATTACACAAGTAAATTAAGAATACACCATTCTTAGTTGTTAGGCTCAGTACAGGTGACTACTACTGATTGCTATATAATAAAATCACCTTGGTCAGGGTATAATGGTGGCATTCATCTCTTCAAGAAGTGAGCTGTTCTAGTCATGGGCAAAGAATTGAGGCAGGGGAAAGTTCTTTGATTCTCACACATCTCCCCTTTCCTCAGAAAGGATTGAAGAAACAAAGCATTTGGCGCAGTAGAACATCAGCAATTGAAATGATGTTTGTTTGAAATACTTTTCTAATAGTGTTGCGATTTTCTGTTCTAATATACTATTACCAATATCATAAGTCATTGGACATAGATTCTAATCCCAATTTGGCACACTAGTTAACATTGAAAAGATAAACAGATGCTCATTTTCTACTCCTTCTAAAGCAATGTTTTTTAGAATTTATGATCCCTAAAGTCTCTTCAAATCTAAAACTACTATTTTATTAAGGTTCAAATAATTATGTTGCAGCTATGATACTTTTAGAAAATCACATAATTAGTCAGGCATGGTGCAAACATCTATAATCTCAGCATTTGTGATACAGAGAGAATAGGATTGCAAATTCAAAGCCAGCTTGGCCAACAGAGTGATTATAGGACAAGCCTGGGTTGCAAACCAAGACCTTATCTGTGAAGTTTAATCTTGATTGTCAACTTGATGGGATGTGTAATCAACCAACAGGCACGTCCCTGGGCAGATCTGCTTAAGTACCTCGTGCTAACTGATTTTGCTAGTGGAGCTCCTGGCTGGGAAGATGTGTAGGAACATTTCTTGAAAAAACTAACTGAAGGGAGAAAACCCTCCTTTAGAGTTGGTGGTATCTTTCAATGGGTAGCCTCGATATGAAAAGGTCTATGGAGAAAAAGCAGAATTTTCATTTCGCCTTCACTTTTTGGCGGTTAGTGAGCTGCTGCTGTTATCCTCTGCTGCCTGCAAAGCTCAGGTTTGCAGTGTGAACTGAAGACCAGCAATCTTACTTTCTGGTTTTCAGGGAAAGCTGGGACTACTGAGGCATCCAGGTCTGTGGACTGAGTGAGCAGCTATCAGATTCTCCGCTTTTCCCATGGACAGTTGACTCTTTTGAACCATCCAGTCCCTAGCCTACAAGTGAATATTTCCTATTAATGAATATTAAATTCCCTTTTATAGCTTTCTTTGTTTTGTTCCTCTCAAGAACCCTACCTAAAACACTGTGTCAAAACAAACCAAACCAAAACCAAAACAAAACAACTTCCAAATAAACAACAAAATCAATTAAACAATACATCAAAATCAGTCTCATAAATTAGAAGCTCTTATGGCTGGAATGATGGCTCAGTGCTTAAAAGCATTGGCTGCTCTTCCAGAGGACCTAGGTTCAGTCTCGTACACTGGTTCACCTCTGAGTAAAAAAGGTGAACTCTCAAATGTTTACATAAAGAAGTTGGTTCAATCATTTACCCTTGGATGTAGAAGGAAGAATATTAAATCTTACAAGGAAACATCAGAATTCCAAATGTGTACACACTAATAATGGAGCTCCCAGTCAGGCATCAGATTTTTCAGCAGTGAAAGAATGATTGATAAGTTTATAGCTATATGTAGCTGAGATTTTAAAGCTCAGTTTCCTTCTGTGACTTTTCCTTTCTGTATATACTGGTGGCTCTTCCTCTGTCCCAAAGTGACCAATCCTACTGAATCATGGCCTGTGTTAGTCTCTCATTTCTGTGACAAACACCAAGAGAAATGGTTTAGAAGAAGAAAGGATGATTCTGACTCATAGTTTCCGACACTTCGGCATGGGCCATAGTGAAGTGTAGCCTTATGGTGGAAGGACATGGCAGAGAGAAGTTTCTTGCCTTATGGTGAGAACAAAGAAGAAAAATAGCCTGTCTGTCCTAAAAGGCTTCTTCTCTTTGTCCTCATGAGGACACCAAGCCTGATGGTTCGAGATGCCCACAGTCAGGACAGATCTCTGACAGGTTTCTGCGATGGCACCCCTAACAGATCCATGCAAAAGTGTGTGTTCCTAGTATTCTAGGATTTTTTTCAATCCAGTCAGATTGATAATCAACTTTAATCATGAAGGAGGTTCAACATTTATGACCTCAATTAATTCTTTCTCTTTAAATATCCTGTTTCTAAATAAAGTCACTTTGAATATTAGGGACTCACATATGAATTTTAAAATGATACAATTTAGCCCTTAGCATTCCACTCTCTGGATGCTAATATTCATACTCTCTGTAATGCAATATGGATATGAACCTGTGGGACTAGCAAATTATGTGCTTCTAAGAATATGATTATGAGACAGGCATAGCATAGATATTTCCCATTGAATGTTGACAAATCAGAAAAAAAGGGAAGAGTTGTGGGTCTTGGTCAAGTTCAGAATTAGCAAGGCATGGCTCAGACACTGGGACCACTGGGTGGCAGTGTCATCTTGACAGCAGCAGAATCTTTAAGATTCTGCAGAGTGAATGTGCCTCCAGGCATAAGGCAGTGGTCACTAGGCCTCTGAATCCAGGAAGAAACAGTCTAGAACCTGGGCCTGCTGTGGTTGGGGATGTTAGTCCTCATGTTTATTAAGGATAATACAATTGTCTGTCACAGAAAAAATAGAAGTCTGACAGCTTTCTTTCATTCCATATAGTTTCCTTTGTACTGTTTTTGTCCCTAAAGGCAGTGTTTCCTCTGGTATTACCCATTTTTTTTTAATTATAGGCTTTGTGTGAATTGACTGGTTAACATCATGGCTGATCTGTTGATGGAATAATTTCTAACCACTTTCGTGCTGTTTTTACAGGACTTGGTTTTCAATATTTATGGGCTAAATAATTTTCAAATCTTCAAATTCAAGCTCTCTTTGACATAACAGGCCTGACTTTTATTTTCCTTTGTATTGTCTTTTGAATATCAGGGAAAGCCCTACTGAACCTTCGATACTTCTCTTAGAAACAGCTCTTGTAAATGTGGAAAATCATTACCAATTTAGCCCCCCACAAATGACAAGAGCACAATTCACCTGAGTTCTTGCCACTTCCTAACAAGGGTTATCTTCTTTGCAAGTTTCCAACAACGTATTTCTCATTTCTGTTTGAAACTGAGTTGAAGAGTGTCTGCTGCCCATTGCCATGAATCTTTGCCATGAGGGACTCTTCTATTATAACTTTAAGCCCAAAATAAACCCCTTATTCCATAAGTTGCGTTGGCATTGGTGTTTCAACAAAGCTGTAGAAAAGTAAGTGTGGTGTCCAGTCCCAACGGGATCATCTACAGTACAACTTCTGCACCTAAGGTTGAGAGATCATTGTGGAAGAATGGGCAGAAAGATTATAAGAGCCAGAAGACCAAGGAGGTTGCTGTGACATTGAGACTTCTAGTAATATCAGAAGCTACACCCGTAAAATCTCTTATTGTGCCTAAACATGAGCTGAACAAGGACAATAGACATATGTGTGGAAAGCCGATGATGCTTCAACCCTTCACAAATAACTATGAAGAACTAAAAAACACTGTGAGTGGAGAAATAGTCTCCCAGAGGAAAAGCCAAGCAGAAATCACCCATACCACTGCCATGATTTAATTTCCAGTTACATAATACTTGTTTTTATTTGAGATATTGTTTTGATATATTTATTTTAATAAGCAATTTTAAATAAATAATAAGTATGAAGCAAATACTTGTGTTTCATTTTATTCACTAAATCTCATTCACTTTCAGTTAGGAGGAAGGAAAACTCCATCTTTTGGTAGATGAATTTGATCAAGGGCTTCAAATTATTTGCTATAAACAAGAAAAAGAGCTTTTAATTTTTATTGATCATATAAATGATCAAAGTATATGGTTGGCAATCTCTGAGAATTACAAATTAGTGCCTTCTCTTTCATTTACCACTAATCTCTTCTCCTGCAGTTTTTTATCCTATCAGGTAATCAATCAAACATACTTTTCTTTTATTTCAAAGTCTCAAAAAGACAAAGGCAGAAGAAAATAGGAATTCTGCCTGCTTGAGTAATTTGAAGATTGATTGGTTATCATTTATATTTCATCTTAGAAACTTACTTGTAAAGAAACATAAAGCTTTCGGAAGACAACCAAGAGCCTTCTTTTAACCAAAGACGTGGCCGTTTCTAATAAACTCTGCAAAAGCAGACAAGTATAACGTACTCTTCTTAGGCAATGAGCTCAAGAAAACTAATGTCCCCAAGTTAGTCAGTAGTTACGAATTATAGATTGGTACAAAGATGTGACTGATTTTCCTTCAATCACCATGCCAAAATTAAACATTGCCCTCTCTGAGGAGGAGATGGGAATGAGGTGGGGGGATGGTGAGAGTGAGGGAAGTGGGAGGAGGGGAGGGAGTGGGAACTGGGATTGGTGTTTAAAGTGAGCATAGATTGATTTAGAATTAAAAAACAAATAAACAAAAACAAAACAAAAAATAACTACACTGAATCAGTATCTCATGTAGTTGATAAAATTGGAAATACATTTAATAAAACATTTTCTTTAATTTAGTTTTGAGCAGCCATGTAAAAAATAATTGTCTCTTCAAGACTCTCAGCTTTGCACAGCTGCTTGGATGCATCTCATATTAAAATGGCCTGAGTTCAGACCTTTGTAAGAGACCTTTACAAGGAAGATTAGAGACCCACTGTGACCTCTTCCTACTGTCTTCTCATGCCACTTCCCAGGCATCTCTTTTGTACTGTTTCTCTCAAACTCATTTTCTTCTACCTCATCTATGGTTGAGGTTTCTAAGCAATGGGTATTCCTGAGGACTTTCCAAGGTAGATGTCAGTTAGCCTGTGTTGCCTATAGGGAAGTATAAAGGTAGTTTGATATCTTGTCCTCCCTGGGTTAAGCTGAATGTGGCTTTGTCTTCTCTTTGACTGGGTGCATGCAAAACTGAGAAGTAGAATTGAACTATGTAAGGATATTGACTGACTTTCTATTTTAAGGTTATTCAGAGTGTTGAACCCTTCAGTAAGATTTATAAACAATGTAAAATGAGACTCTACACAGTTTTGTATGCAGTATTCAAGTTTCACTAGCATTTTTCATTTTAAAATTTTTCTCTATGACAAACAATTTTTTTAGCTTAGACAAGTAAGCATTTGGTGAAGAAGAGGAAACAAAAAGTGAAAAAGAAAGCATTTTTATAAAGAGAGCAACACGACATTTTTAGAGCATGTGAGTAAAATTCATTTTTAAAACAGAACAGTATGAAAACACAGGTATACAAATCACTTACTTGGAAAGACAGAGACCTATAACAGACACTGGGTGTCGTCTAGTATGTTGCTTTCCATAGGGACTGGCATACACAAAGAGCTTTGGAGTATATCCAGGATCCCATTGTTGCTTACCACCTGGTTTTAACGGAATCCACTGCTCAACTTTTTCTCAGACTACAGAGACAAAGAAATGGATCAATAGATAACAACCATTCATATGAAGACAGGTTCTTACTTTAATGTGGAACAGTTCTTCTCTTAGAAAATTTATCAACCAAAGCACACAATTGAGTCTTGTTTATTTTATTGCAATTAGGCCCTAAGTGGACATTTTCCACACCATTCTTTAAGAAATAAACAATAAGGTAAGTTACTTTTTATACTATTTATTTTCCCAATATGAAACTAATTAGTGAGATCATTCTTTTAACATCTGTCCCAGTTGTTCAGGACTTATTTTTTCTACTGAGATTAAGGTCATTGTATGGAAAATAGAACTTAAGAATCTAATAATAATAATAATAAACACACAAAGCACGTCTGAAGAATTAAGTAAAACCAATAAATAAGTCATTTTACAAGAGTGCAGTGGTCTTGAACTTTCTTTCCCACTTGTCCACATGGAGGTTGTGTTGGTTAGTGTCAGTGGGAAATCTTACCCTAAAATGGAACTATATTAGCAATGAGTCAACCTCAAAGGGTTCATGACGAGTTTGAATAAGTATCCTGAGTTCAAAAGTCTATTGGGATCTTAGTTAAACCCCCACTATCCACTAACGCAGACAAAAGTCTCCAGACTGGCTTGGGTCCAGTATTGCAGCAGTATCTTTGGTTCCTATCAGGATGTTAGTGTCCAAGCTCCCCATATCACATAAGTTTAATATTTTTTCCATGCATGCTCATTGTGTGTTCCTTCTTTACAGACTCAGTGAAGCCAAAAATAAGTTTACATACACAGAAGTTTTGCAGCAACTAACAGTCTATGTCAAGAGTCAAAACCACACTAATTTGAAAGCTTGATTTCAAGGGAATATGGAAAACAAACTGGGGGGGGAAGATTGATTTTTATGACACCTTACAAAAATAGATGGCAAGAAGTAAAAATAGCACTCAGTTAACTCATTATACATATTAAGTTACATTTGATAAAGTTTTATTTTTTAAAATAAGTTATTAGCTCTTTGGTTTGCATTGCCAGGCAAAATTAATCCATTATTTATTTCTCATTTTATCATAATCCTAAGTAATTTTTTAAAAATGACATGGGAGTTCAGACTTCTGGACATTGATAATCCTAGTTCTAATCTCTAAGACATTCCTTATCCTACACCAGACAACACTGGAAGCAGCTTCTCTTCATTCCAGAGTGATTAATTCTCTAGTCTTGACAACCCCAAATTCCATACTAGTGTGTAAAGAACTGAACACAACATAGAAAAATGGAAAACAGAACATGCTCTTACAAAAAAATCCTACAATAAACCACCATTGGTTGTTCTTCTAATTTTTTGGTGTAAATACAATATTTGACTCAGAAAATTATTATCAGTGGATGGCAAAAATAATTAAAAGAAAGATTACAATATTAACAGAATGTCAAATGTAATAACAAATATTATTTGCTCATCGCATAGGGGATAGTGTGACTTTACAAAGAGGAATCTGCCTGTCATTCTCTTAAGAGAGTTCAATGTTAGTGTCATCTTGTAACATAGGATTATTTACTGGGTTGTTCAAAGAAAGGTTTTTTTTTGGATATTTCAAGATGGAGCATGTATGAAATGGTGCAAAGTCCTATTAAGTTTGTTGAATGCAGCAATAGTGTTCCCTCTTCTTTTCATTTTACTTTTGTTGACACGATTATACAATATAGCTCAGATTGGCTTGGAACTCCTAAGGCTCCTCACTGCTGGCATCAACAGTGATGTTCTAGTATATAGAAAACTAACATTTTTAGAGAACATGGATAGTTTGTCAGTGATAATATATATTCACTCAAAATTATTATACTTAAACATGATTAAACACAATTTAGCAATTTACAGAATTTGTGTCTGTGATACACAAACACATACACACATGCATACACACAGAGAGAGAAAGAGAGAGAGAGACAGACAGACAGAAGAGACTTATCTTAACGAATTGGCTTTCATGGTTATAGAGGATGGTAAGTTCTAAAATATATAGGTATATGGATATGCAACAGAAACATGGATGCATCATACATCCATGTTGCAGCTGAAGTATTAAGTATCTCTAGTATGTATTCTCCCAGAATTCCTTATGTTCACAGCAGGTAAATTTTCTGTTCTCTTCAGGCCTTCTACTTAACTGATGAGGGCTAATGATATCATGGAGAGTGACCTGCTTTCTTAAAGTCCTTTAGATGTTAGCCTTGTCCCCCAAACACTTCAGAAAAACATCTAGAATAATGGTTGGCCACAATCTGGTGACTGTGGCCCAGATAAACTAAAATATATAGTTAGCCACCATGGTGGGCAAATTACAATTTATAAGTTATTTTTCTACTTTTTTTTTTTTTTTTAGAAAATTAAAGATCCCAAACGTGAAAAATTCAAGGTATCTAAATATTTATTCTGCTTATAAAACAACAGAGAGTTGAAATATTTTTTATTAACTGTGTGAGAAATTAATCTATACTTACTGTATCAATCCTTGTAAATGGCATACAAAGCTCTTTTATATATAGCATTGTATAGAGAATAGAAAGAAAGAAAAGAAACAAACCTAGAGACTTCGAAGTGTAAAGTAACAAAACAAGATGTGAGCAGTGAAATTGTTTAGCGCTCTGCTACACTTGATGCTGCACCCCTGAAACAAAATTGCTAACCCCATAGAAGCTCTCAATAGAATAAGAGAATATTTTTTTTGAAAATTACAACTCTGAAATAATTACTTTTTAAAGCCATATTCTATCTGGACATCTTTAAGCGGGGTTGGAAATAGTATCTCATGCTACATAGTTTGTAGGGCTGAGGCAAAATTTATTTTAATTATTTGAGTACTCTCCAGTAATCACAAAAAATTATCCAACCTATTTAGAATTCTTGGGAGCAAGCTAAGAGATAGTATGATGGCTCTTGAGATTTCTGACAGAGCTCAAATTAGAGAGGAAGAAAAAAAGCTGTTGTGGTTATGATAATAGCCGTTATTAGTGAATGAGTCTAAAATATAGTCATTCTTGAATCGAAGGCTTTCGGGGAAGATCTGGCATTGGAGTGAATTATAAACACTAAAGTGTCATTAGTTGTTGCTGGAGCCCCTGGAACAAGACAGCTAGATTTTCTCCCCTGACTTTCTCGGTCTTTCTTGTGGCAATAGCCAACAGGGACCAAGCAAGCTGAGGTTCAAATGTAGCTTACAAATTTCTAGTCCTATGTCATGAAGAACAGTAGAAAACTTTGACTATGAAACACATGCTCCTGATATCAGAGCACTTAATTAAGATTTAATTTGATCTCAGGTGAGATCACGTTCTGTATGCCATTGAAACAGCTATGGACATTGTTAAGTGCTGGTTTTGCTTCCATTATTTGTTTTCATTACATTTATTTTGCTTTCTATATTTATTGTGCCATACCTCAAAATGGAGGAAAGGGTAGCTATAACAATATACAAAAATAATGTGATGATCCTGGTGTGGCGAAAAAATGTTTGCAAATCCAACACATTCGAGAGTCTGAGCAAGATAATGACTGGGCTATACAGCATGTATCTGTGTATGAAAAATTATAGGATGAATAAAAGTTTTGAGGAAAAGGCAAGTGTCAACCTCTATTCTGAGAGGTGTACTTTATGAACAATACAAATGCCTTTATGGCAAGTGCTTAGCAGAGCTTCCTCTCAAAGTGTCAAGCATAGTGAAAATTGACTATATATACAAGGTTATGAACCCAGACTTCAACAACATCTTTATATTGAGACCTAGAAGGTCTGCCTCACTGTATCTTGTTTCTTATTTCAGTAAACTACTGGCCTCTCCTTAACTGTAAAGTTCTCTGTGTATTGCCTGTGATTTTGAGTGATAATGGAATACAACTCCACACCCTGTGGTCATGTAGTTGTAGAAGAATGCTACATTCTTCTGTATGTATTCTATGATGTTGACTTTGATAATTATAAATGCAATGTACTTATAGATTCTCATAGATATTCAGGTGTATTATATGATATTATGTATAATTATACATACTGAAAAGAAAAAAATCAGGATAGTGGATATGAATGCTACTTTTGTGTACTTTAATTTATAAAGTCATTGGCAAATGATTTTCCCTCTTCTGGGTTAAGTCTGGTAAGCAGTGGCAACTATTGAGGACACTAACGCTTGAGTTCTAGCTTTATGACAGAAGTAATATTTTAATAAATACTTAAAATATTTCTGTGAGATAGATATCATTTTCATACATCAGAAAAGGAATGTTAACTTTTAGAAAAATGGGGAAAGGAAAGAACAATGTCACAAAGTAAGTGATGTTAAGATTGGATCCAGTTATCAACTTTTTGATTGAAGATAAAATAAATGATATAAATAATGATACTTGTAGAATATAAACATATATGTATGTGTGTGGATTTGACTTAATTTTTTCAATCTTTTTTTATTACTTTGTATAGTAAAGGATGTTTTTCAAATCTTCTATTAAGTGGTATGTAGCGAACATTAACATTAATATTGAATTCTCTAAGAGAAGGAACTGCCCTTCAACCAATTTAATTTGGTATGAATTATTTTATTTTTTCACTTGGATAGATATCATGCGAATAATCTCCCAGTTTTCACTTTGTAAAAGTTACAAAAAAAATGATGCTCATTCAGATGATGTCCAAGTATGTTTTATCCTCTGGAAAAATGAAAACGCCTCATTCAGTCAATTGTTTTTATGACTACATCATATGTAGAGTAGAGTGGTTCTCATGCACTGGTCAACTCTATTTTGAAAATATGCTCTTTAATTAAATTTATATGCCTTGTATTTCTTGATTCTTTTTTATCTGAGTTCCAGCAGTGGTGTTTTCATGTGTATATCAAAAGATTTGTCCTGAAGTAAAAAGATAAATTTTCAGATTAATAGTTAATATTGATTGGATGGAAACACAGTTTAGTTTTTGTATTTCTAATCACAATCCAAACCACTTTAAACAGGTTCTCTTTTCATTACTGTCATGATTGTCATCTGGTGGTCACTCTGTAAAGCCAGTAATGTGATTGTTTAGCAAACATTATTATTTAATGGCTCAAGTTTTTTTTTAATGACTATTGATGTAGACCATTTCATATACCATGAGTAAATTTCTTTTAATGAGTTTCCATAATATTCCAAAAACTGAAGTAAAGGAAGAGAAAGAGAAACAGTGAGAGTCATCTTTTTTAAAAATGAGATTTTACAATCTTTTTTATCCTCCATATTTTTTATTGTTAAAAGAAAAATTTACATTTATTCCCCTTGTCCCAGGACCTCCCGCTCCCCCACTACCCCACCGCCCTCCCCCTGCTTCCTTGAGATGGGGCAGGATACCCTGCCCTGTGGAAAGCCCAAGGCCCTCCCCTCC
>JAQHUG010000213.1:2050273-2147939 GCA_028555095.1 Dicrostonyx torquatus | reverse complement strand
GATAGTTATACTTATAGTTTTCCTTAGTTATGATAAAAGATAAAATATATATAAATATTGTAACTGTAATTCTTACTTGATAACTGTTTTGTTATATATAATTTTATTGTGTTAAAATGAAAGCCTTTCTTTTTTGTTTAAACAGAAAAAGGGGAAATGGAGTAGGAGGGTTCTTCTGTATTTCTGTTCTTTGATTGGTTAAATAAAAAGGATGCCTGGCTTGTAAGATAGGACACAGCCCTTAGGTGGGCAGAGTAGACAGAACGGAAGGTGGTGAGAGAAAAAGGAAGTGAGCCAGTCGCCATGAGGCTCCCGTTGCAGATGGACGTACCTTAGAACAGTCCGGTAAGTCACCACCTCGTGGTGGCATACAGACTTTTATAATGGGTTAGTTTAGATGTGAGAGCTAGCCAAGAAAAGACTGGAGATAATGGGCCAGGCAGAGTTTAAATGAATATAATTCCCATGTGGTTAGTTCGGGCATAAGCAAGCAACCAGCGGCTGAGCAGGCCGGCAGCTGGGGGCTGGGAGCTGGGTGCTGGGAATACAACCCACACCTCTCCCCTGTTTACAACACACTGTGTCTTGGAATAGCACACAAATGCCATCTGACATCTTAGAAGAAATCCAGCCAATGCCAACATTAAACTGTCAAATCCATCTGGTAAGTTAAAGATGTGCCCTACAGGTATTTCACTCACTCAGGTCTTGTTTATGCATGAATTTCATCTTTGTTCACCGTCAAGTATTTTAAACTATAACATCAAAAGCTTGAATAAAACAAAATTACATTTAAATATTCCAAGGGCACATAACCATTCTTTTTTAAAGTCACAAACAATAGACATCCATCTGGAGTGACATAAGGAAATTTGTGACCATGGTACAGTTATCTACGGATAAATACCAATATTAGGGTCTCCTTGCCTCCTCTTCAAAGTATTCTCTTCTCTCAGTGCACTGTGACAAAATAATCCTTGAGGAAGAAATGTATCATATTACTTCTCTGTTTGAGTAGAGGACAGATGATAAATGAAACAACTGAGATTCTGGGACCTCAGAACTGGTTGTGGTGAAGGAGATGGTAGAAACCCAGGATACTTTCTGCTTTTTCTTTTTTCTTTCTTTCTTTTTTTTTTTTTGGTTTTTTGAGACAGGGTTTCTCTGTGGCTTTGGAGCCTGAGCTGGAACTAGCTCTTGTAGACCAGGCTAGTCTCGAACTCACAAAGATCCGCCTGCCTCTGCCTCCCGAGTGCTGGGATTAAAGGCGTGCGCCACCACCACCTGGCTGCTTTTTCTTTGATTCTGAGACACTTTATTACAATGAAATATGATTGTATCTCAATTCACCCCCTAAAACCTTCCTTGTGGGCACCTCGACATGACCTTCCCAGTTTTTTGTCTTTAGTTTTTGTTTAAATAATTCACAAAGTTCAGTTCATGCTGACTCAGTTTCCATGGGGACAATGCCCTGGAGTCGGCAGTTGTACTAGTGGCTGCATCTTCAAAAAACAGTGATTGCACTGCTGCAGCAACTAGCTTCAAATAACTTCTCAGCAAGGAGTACAGTTTTGGGATCATTTACTGCATTTATGTTGGTCTATTAGCTGGTTTGATCTCATGTATCTTTTCTGCAGATAACGACAGGTGCTGTGGATTCTTGAGTGCAGCAGCCATGTCATGTTCAGGAGATAGCATTTCCCAGCATTTTTACCAATCCCTGATCTCCTATATCCTTTCTTCATTTGCTGTGATCTTTCCAGAGCCTTTATGGTAGCTTTGATATTGTTGTCCTTTAGGACTGTACACTCAATCTGTTGTTCTCAGCCCTTTCATGATTCATGCGTCTCACTGCAAAAGTTTCTAGGACTGAGGTTGGAAGCACCCTGGGTCTATAGGTGTATCCACAAACATTTGGAAGACACTTAGCAACACTATTATTTAGCAAAGTAACAATAGCATGTTTTATTTTAGGTTTTATGATTTGCCCAGTCATGAGCTTTTGACCAGGGTTTAGGGCCCAGCTTGAAATTTACTCCCGTAGAGCAGGTCTCAAATTCAATCAGGAAATGATTAGATACCCCATAAAAATCAGTCCACTACTCAACAAATTTGCTTATCTTTTATGGAAGTTTATATTGCAGAATTCAGGGGTCATTGTTGATCAAGATCCTTTGTCTGCCCTTGGTTTCTTTTTTTCTTCATCAGTACACATTAGAAGCGAAGAATCTTCCTAGCTGGTTTGAGATTAATTTCTTTATATAATGCAGACAAAATGTGAGTAAAAGGGTTTTACCATACAGACATAGAGGATCACCAGGGTCAATGAAAGTAGTCTGTGTGATGTTGGAAAACTCTCCAGCTGTTCTGGTTAATAACTTGTAGGGAGATATCCCTTCTTTTTCCTTCTTTTGGTTAATTTAGCCAAATATTTATAAACTTGTCTATATTTTCAGTGGACAAATACTTCATGTTATTAATATTTTAGTCTGAGACTTTTTATGCCACCAAAGCTCACTCTGATAACCAATCATTGTGCTTCCACTCCAAACACTCGGATTAAAGGAGTGTGTCACCATTCCTAGTGCTTGAGGATTCTTAGACAAAGAGCCTCATTTCCTTTATGCCTTTGGAGGCTACCTACCCTCTGGGATATGTGGTATTTTTCCACATGTAAAATTGCTTCACCAAAGCTGGCAAAGGAAGGAGTCTACCACTAGATGAAACTCACAAGATTTCTAGCCTAATTCTGTAGTTTGGATGTTTATGTCCTTCTCCCATTCCTTTGGTGTTATAGTCACAGTCTAGGTATTAGGATGTAAGGGCCTTTGGGAAGTGATGAGGAAGTAGGGGCAAAGTCTTTATGAATAGGACCAGTGCCCTTCTAAAAGAAGCTTGGGAAAACTCCTTATCTTTTCTACCTTATCCTTTCCATCATCTTAGGAAGGTAGAGATCAGGGATCTGTGAGGGAGTCAACCTTACCAACTGAATCTATTCTTTGACCTTGACCTTCTGATTCTCTGATTTTTTGACCATAATGGAAACAAATATTGTTTCTAAACCTCCAAGAGCTTCCTGAATAGATTAAGACACTGAATTGTGGCTGTGACATCATATCACCTTTGCTATTTTTTCTTAGTGAGAGATCTGATCACCCTGAAAAGTGAACACTTATGGAAGAATGTGAATATTACTAATTTGGGTCACCTTGGGAAACCCCAAGTATGTACAAATACTTTTCTTCCTGTATTTTTATAACTCTAGTCAAAGATACCTGTGCAAAGATTTTCATGCTTGAAACTTGGTGTCACACTCATCTGGTCTCTGTTTTCTCTTGCTACCCACATACAGTTCATCCCAGAGTCAGGTAGACATTTTTGCCAGAGTTTTATTTGGTGTGTTATAATGTGTTGCCCTGTCATAGCTGAAAATTGCATATTTCTTTACTAGTGATATTACACGGACCCTCAAAGAATCTTCTATGTTCCCTTACATTAATCTCCACCTTACTGAACATTTTTCCCTTGGGATGTTTATTCTTCATAGAATAACTGTCCCCCTCCCATATTTGATGAAGAATTCCTTTTAAAAATTAATTTATTTTTATTCATTGTAACACACAAGAGGCAGAGAAACAGGTGAATCGTTGGGTTTTCAAGGCCAGTTTGTGCTACAGAGAGAGTTCCAGAATAGCCAGGAATACACCAAGAGACCCTGTATTAAAGAATCAAATTTTTAAAAAAATCTTTTACAATTTTCTGTATTTTGTAATAAAATCTGATCAGACCCATTTTCCAACTCACCAGTCTCCAACTGTCTTCCATCAAGTATCCATGCTACTTTTACACCTTTTTGTTTTGTTCTGTGCATGTGTGTTTCATTTGTTTTTATATCCATGTCTTTTGTTTTTCTTCATTTTTGCTTTGTGAATGCCTGGGTTTACCTGGGCCTGCTGTGTGAGTGGTCGTATGACCTTACCTACTGGAGTATCACCTACTCACAAATGGCTTTATTACTGAGAGGTGCTACTCTTTTCTTTCCCAGAAGCTTTTACCTGCTGAACGCTTTCCTTGGCCAACAACCATGAGATGATCCCCTCCACATCTACGACTAAATGTTTAAGGGGTCAGTTTTGTCCAGGCCCTGTGCAAGCAATTGGAACTTCTGTGAGTTCATGAATATTATGGCAATGCCATGCCCCTAAGACAGCCTTTCACTGTCTTCCTTCATCTTTATTCTCTTTAATTTCTTCCAGCCCCTGTTCTATGATGTTCCCTGAACCGTGGATGAGGTGATGCTGTTGTCCTACCTAATGCTTAACCCGTAATATTTGTGATAATATTATGGTCATATTATGAATCTCTGTATCAACTGCCATTTGGTGCTAAGGGAGGCTTCTTTGATCAAAACTGAGGAGAGCACTAGTGCATGGGTATACGCAGAGATACTTATGTGAAGGTTTGGTAATGTGGCCACTTAGCAAAACAACAATAGTAGGTTCACTCCTAGTGTCTGTGATTTATCTACTAATGATCCTTTGACTAAGTTCACAGCACTGAGTATGATCCTCCTACGGAGCAGGACGAACTTCTCATCAGAAACACCCAAGTCTTTCCAGAGAAGACTGAGTCACTTTCCCAACAGACACTAACTCTAATTTGATTGTTTGAATTGTTTTATAACAGGATCTTGCTATGTAGCACCATGTACCCTGGACCTTGTGATCTCCTTGCCTCAGTTTTCCAAGGTCTGAGATTACAAGAATCCTCGTGTCACCATGCTTCCAAAGTTCATGTGGTAGCTTAGACCTATTGTAGTTATATTAAGAAGGGGAGACTGAGTGGTCTAAGCTGCCACATGAACTTTGGAAGAGTTGTACATTTTTTAACCATGACACAGATTGAGGATTTCCCTTACCTTGCCACTTATTAACTAGAGTTAAAAAACATTTTTGTTATTTAGTCTGCTATGACTTATTTTTCATGTAATTGCATACTATATAATTGAGGTTTGTAGAAACGCTACTGATTCTCTGTTCTTGTCTCTTGAAGGAAAGAATTTAGTGGAGAAAGAGACAACATAATCACAAGTTTAGTTAGAAAAACAAAGCAAAGCATATGTTTCAAGGCAAGCTGGAGCTGTCTGGCCCAGCCAGAGATGGTGGTGGAAGGGAGTGAGTTCTGTGTTGTGGATTTTAAAGTTTTGGTTAATATTAAGAAGGGCAAAATGACTGATTTTTCTTCCCAAGTCAGGATGGGCCAGATCTCTCCTTTAGGATAATGGTATTGCATAAATGTATTCTGCTACATTTTTATTCCCATGATTCCCTAGAAAAGTCCACAAGGGAGGAACAAAACCATAATATAAATGATATACTAAATCTAGAGATTTTTGAGGCTGCGAAACTTCATTAGTGCATGTATGTCGGAATATCCACCAGTATCTCCATGAGATAACATTAAGAGTTCTTATGCAGACCATAAATGTGTTTTATCCATAAAGGGTTCTTCTAAACATAAGAGATGTAGACACCAAGGCACATTTATAGCTTTATTGCCTTCTTATTTAATTCCTTCTTAAGACTGCTCAGTATCTCTTGGCTTTCTGTCTTTAAGAGAATTAGGACTTTGTCATGAAAACTGGAGTCAGGACAATAGTTTGGCTGTACAAATGGGAACAGGACATAACCTGTCTGTAAGATGATGATGCTTTCCCCCTGTGGCCCAGGGTCTTATCACGAAGCATTCATTTCTCATAGGTTGTGTCTTGCGGGAGATTTCCTTGTCTTTTGCTGCCTTGAATAGACCTGACAATATCATCATCAAGCCAAATCCAAATTGTGTTTCCTTCTCATAATACCTAGGAAATGTATCGATAGAAACAGTGTTGAAAGGATGCTAAGCTCTTCTCAGTTCATCATTTTGGAGATGTACATGTTGCATCATCTTACAGCTAGCCTTTGATCATTTGGTCAAGCTGGTTGGTACCAAAGTCTTCGTAATTTCCACTCACAGTGAGGTGTTATGGGGAGAAACTCTGATAGTCTTGACTCTTGTCACACCATCAACCCACTGTAGTTGGCATTGATGACTTTGTCTAGAATTGATCACTGGTCTCTAAGGTGAAGTGTGTGACTTTCAGTTTCCAGCACTGAAGTTAGTTGACCTTCAGCTATTTCTTTTATGTTTATTTATTTCAACATGAACTTAGCTTGATTATCCATTACTTTATTCCTATAAAAATAATAAAACTGACTTTTGAAGATGACCTAGGGAATTTTTGCATTTCCTGTCATCAGGAAGTTTTTTTACTCCAGTGTGGGAAGTTCCTCTGTATATATGTTGCTTTTATTGGTTAATGAATAAAGAAGCTGGCTTGGCCTGTGATAGGGCAGAGTAGAGCTAGGCAGAGGGGAAAGACGCAAGCTGCCACCTAGGACCTTGCAGGTAGGCCATGAACCTCATGGTAAAATATAAAATAATGGAAATGTGTTAATTCTAGATGAGAAAACTAGCTAGCAATATGCTTAAGTGATTGGCTAAGCAGTGATTTAATTAATATAGTTTCTATGTGGTTATTTTGAGGCTGAGCAGCTGGGAATGAACAAGCAGCTTTTTCCAACACCACTCTTATCTTTTTTTTTTTGCCTCATTCTAGCACTAAATCAGTCATTTTCTTAAGAAGCTCTATTTCCAGGAAATACAGTGTGTTTATTTAGAACCAAGATCTGAGTACACAAATTCATTCTTATCTCAGTGTCCTTGCTTCGTGGACATTTCATAAAAGAGATCTAGGAAATACATGTGTGTATACCAATAAATACATGATTATTTGAATTAATGACTTCATACTAATGAGTCTTATTTGAACTCCTGTGAGATTCTTTATCTCCATCCAGCTTTTAAACTCCTTCTCTGATAATGAGAAATCTATTAATTGTAATCCCTCTCTGGAGATGTGCCCTTTCATAAGCTTGTCTGTACTCTCTTTGCTCATCAATTTACTACTATTTTTGTTTGTGTAATCAATACCTGATATGATGCCAAATATTGATAGTCATTGTGACAGGATTTAACGTCCCCTTGAAGACAAATCTCTGGGCATGTCTGGAAGGATGTTTTTAGGTGGGGTCAACTAAGGTGGGTAGACCCCTTTTAAATGTTGTTGGTACTATTCCATGGACTGCTGTACTGGAAAATCGTCTCTTCCTGCTTACTGTATTTAGATGCAGTATGATCAGGCACCTCATTCCCTGTCTACCATACCCTCACCTTCATGATGAATTCTACCTTTGAACTGTGAGCTAAAATGAACCATTCCTTTCTTAAGTTGCTTTTGCCAGCTTTTTAATTTTTTTTAAACAGAAAGAGGACAAAAAAATAACACACTGAACACTGGCAGGCTCTGTGCTTGGCAGCTCTTTGTATCCAAATTTATCCAACTGCCCTAGCTTCCAGTTATACAGTGAATGCTTTTGTGTGTGCTTACTCCCTCTTTGGCTTGCACTGAGTGACATGCTGTGCTGAGAATATATTTCCTACTCACCGATTTTTATGGGTATTTACATATTCTCTTCAAAATTATTACCTACTTGAAATGCTTTAAATCCACCTAGCTTAAAATGATATCTTCTTCTCCTTGAAGTCTTTTTACATATCCCAACGGGGAACCCCTCATTTCTATTTCTCATATGTTTCCATTCTGACTCAAATCCACCTCGCTTAAAATGATATGTTCTCCTTGAAGTCTTTTCACATATCCCAACTGGGAACCCCTCATTTCTACTTCTCATATGTTTCCATCCTCACTACGCCTTCAGGGTACTGAAGAAAAAACATCCTTGAATGATGATTGAATAGGTACCACTTCCCACCTCTTGCTGGAGGCTTTCTCTGTAAATGGTTTCAGAATTAGATGAGTCTGCTTTTCCCCCCATTTACTCTTGAGAAAAATTTTACAGTTAATATGGATTATAGTAACAAGTACATCTGTATCTTCACTTTTATTTTTACTATTGCTTTGACTGTCCACCCAACAAATTCACTGTAGGAGTATATTAGTATCTAGTATCTGGTAGCTAGATCCATTCAGAAGATTCCCATTGTTCCATGCTCATTCTACATTAAAACTAGGTTTCTCTTAACTCCTACAATGAAAGATCTGTGTTCTCCAGAGCTCAGACCTACTCTAGATATATTTCCAATGACTCAAGCATAAACACATTACTCTGATGTGGGATTCCCTTCTGTATGCTGTAAGTATCACTGGTTAATAAAGAAACTGGCTTGGCCTGATAGGGTAGGACAGAGCTAGGCAGGGGGAAAACTAAAGTGAATGCTGGGAGAAAGAACAGTAGAGTCAGGAGAAGCCATGTAGCCCTGCCAGAGACAGATACTTGAACTTTACCCTGTAAGCCACAGCCTTGTGGCGATACACAGATTAATGGAGATAGGTTAATTTAAAGATATGCATTAGCCAGAAATATGCTTAAGCTTTTAGCCAAACAGTATTGCAAATAATATGGTTTCTGTATGATTATTTCGGGAATCTTGGCAGCCAGAAAACAAACTAGCAGCTTCCTACAACAAATTGCCCCCCCTTGCTTGATACCTGTTTGTTATGTGTAATATTTTTTGGTGTTAAAGTTAAAATCTTCCTTTTTATTTAAACAGAAAAGTGGATGTCGTATGGGACATCCGTATTCTGTGGAAACCATTGGTTAATAAAGACGTTGTTTTGGGCCTGTGGTAGGACAGAGCAGAACTAGGCAGGGAAAACTAAACTGAATGCTGGGAGGAAGAAGGGCACAGTCAAAGAGAAGTCATGTAGCCCAGCTGAAGACAGACACCAGAACTTTACTTGGTAAGTCATAGCCTCATGACAATACACAGATTAATGGAGATGGGTTAATTTAAGATAAGAGCCAGAAATACACTTATGCTATTTGCCAAACAGTATTGCAAATAATATGTTTTCTGTGGCATTATTTTGGGGCTGAGCAGCCAGACAGCCTCCTACAACATTATTCTAACAACAGGATAAAACATTCCACTAAACTAAATCACTAAAGCTAGAACTTTTCGTCTTTGACTTTGTGTCTATTTTGTAGAATAGCACAAATCATGCATATTAGAGTCTTCTTGTATGTTTTTGTTTCTAATTATTTTTCATAATATGCATATTTAATGAGTTATTTTTCATCGATGTCTCATATACTGCATCTGACATCTAATTGTTTGGTGGAGGTTCATTTCACAATTATACAATAGTACAATCCAAGCAATGCCTTGCAGTTCATTGAAATGTCCTTTTATAGTAAAATAAAAGATACTAGAGTTCCTGAAATATTTATTTGCCTTTTATTTTAAATCTCCATAAAACTTGGGACAATACTACTATGATTTTCCAAAGGAAGTTATAATAAAGGAAAAGTAGTTATTGATTTTTCTTGGGGTTTTCATTTTCTCAAATCCCAGATTTTTTTTATCCATCGGTCAAAGCAGAAAATCACACATAGAATTGTATTATTATAATTTTCACACTTTTACTTGTTTTTCAGGTTAGACACACTCCTAATTCTGAAACTCTCAGGTTTGGGGGAGCATAGGACTTCGCTATTATGTCCAGGGTGACTTTGAACTCATGATTTTCTCACTTAAACGTTTTAAATTCTGTAATCATGGGCTGGAGAGATGGCTCAGCCGTTAAAGGCTAGGCTCACAACCAAAAATATAAGTTCTGTAATCATGAACTTGTGGCATCAAACCTGGCTGAGTCATTCTGCTTTAATGTAAATCTTGTAAAATACAGTGTTTGCATTACCAATTATTTAAACAAATTACCAAGTGATAGCTAAGTGACTAACTATTTGGCAATATGGAAATAGTCCAAATAAATATAAAAATTAAAAATAGTGTATAAACTTACATTCTGAAACTTCTGGCTAATTGATGGTAAGTTTACTCATTGTGGGGTTTAATACCAGTCACGTAGGAATCAATACAGATGGATTTACAATATATATTTAACTCTGTGAATAACAGTCCTAACTTCTGCTTTTAGGACTTTCCCCCACTAAAAGATATATATTCAATTGGATTTGCTCACACATAAAAGGTCTTGGTTAATATTTGGTTAGTTAATTGTGCCAACAAAAATATTTGTTTATATTTAAATTCTTAAGTTCAATTCATTAAAAATACTGTCAATGAGAACTTGGCAGTAATAAAAACTTGTTCCAAGAAATGTGTAATTTAATAAGAAATTGTTGGAGACTCCAGAAAAGGCTCAGTAGTTAAGAGAACTTACTGCTCTTAGGGAGAACTGAGTTCAATTCCCAGCATCTGGATGCTGGCTCGGAGCCATCTGTAATTCCAGTTTCAGCAGATACAATGGCTTTTTAGCTTCTGAGGCTATTAAACACATATGTGGTGTCCAAACACACATTCAAGCAAAAAAACTCTATACACATTAAAAAACTTGCATGCACGGTGGCACATTCTTGTAGGCCCAGCACTTGGGAGACTACAGCAAAATGATCATGAGTTTGAGGCTACCCTGGACTATGTATGTAGTGAGACTCTGCCTCAACATAATGAAAAATTTGGCCTAAGATAATTGAAAATGTTTTTGTGGGTTTAATACTTTTGTCCCCACTTCTTGTTGCACTCCATATTTGTGAATATTATTCTTGTTTTAAGCATTCTTCAAAACACACAAAAAACTGCTTTTTAGTTCTAAGTGCTTATTTAGCAAAAGTAGAAAGATGTTCTTCTGCCTGTACAAGTTTTAACAGGTTTTTAAAATTCTTTTTTAATAGAATATAGGCACTTTGGAGAGTTATCTCTGATGAGGCACATTGGAAAGAGATGATCTCAGATAAGAGACAACTGTAGACAAGAAAATACTGGGAGATGACTAAAGATATGCCCACAAGTGGCCTCAGATCAGAACAACCACTGTGACTATTATCCCAAGAAACAAATTCAGAGAAGCAATGCTATAACCTTGAGACTCCGCATGTGAAGCTCAGCAAATTTAACTCATCAGGGAGGTCTGATACCTTATAGGACTCGAGGTTGTTCTCGAGTTGTGCTATAAGTGACAGAGGCCAGACTTGCAAAGAAGGAGGAGATCCTGGGTCAGCTGGTGTTGAAACTGTTTATAATTTCAATGCTACCGCAGCTACAAACATTGGTGAAGGATATTGGAAGGAAGAGCTCGAAAGATCTGGAGAATCTACCGAGAAACATCAGGCAGCCCAGCAGATGGTCCGTAATTTTCTCCCAGGCACAGATGTTTCTCCTTCAGCAGTCTACTATTAGGATGCCTGAGATCAAGGAGTGTGAAGTGGATGATGTCATAAAGTGTCCCAAGAGCTCCTGTCAAATGAGAGTGAGGAACATCTCATCAGAGGCCAGGCCAGGTCAGAGTTATAGAACCTGTCCACTGGCCAGGAAGAGTATATTCTGCCAGAAATCATTCGTGAGACCAGAGAGGTAGAAGTCCTGAGATGAAAGCGAAATCCAAGAGGATTCAATGGAAGACCAGGAGAAGGCAGCCCCATTTATACTTCAGGACGTTCAGAAGCCATAGGCTTCTGAATCTGCCAGAGTAAAAGACAAGATGATGTCCTGGGGAAATAATAAATATAGACACTGTCACATCTTCCACCCATGTTTTGAAAGAAGTGATTAATTTAGAATAAAGACCATCAGAATCTTCAGACACCTTTTCACACCACTACCACTTCCAAAGAAAGGCGTCTCATATATGGACAATATAGAAGAAAAGTGACTGAGCTGTAAAATCAATTAGTCATCATCTTACAGGCCAAGACGCAAGACGCCAGACCCAGTTTGGGTACAGTGAGGACAAGAAGAGTGTTCTTTATAAATCTCAGTTTGTCATCCACCAGAGGCTATACACAGGCTATATACATATATATATATGAAGTTAGTGCAGCAAGAGGTTTCTACATTCCTCAAACCCGAGAATCAGCCACTGTATCCACAGGAGCAAAGAGCCTTCAGAGTACAGTCTGCAGCAATGTGTGTACCTATGAGACCACCCTGCTGGGTCACAGTGGGGTCCTCACCAAGAAGTCTCCTGAGTGTGGGCACTGCAGGAAGAGTCACAGCAATACCTTCACTTTACATCTCCCCAGCCAGGCCAACCTGAGACCCTGCATGTGTAAGGAGAATGGTCAAGGCCTCCAACAGCATGGGGCTTTGGAGCCCCATGTGAAAATTCAGAAAGGTGTCTGCATGATGTATTTAAACTCTAAGCTTTTTTTTCAGGAAAGATGTTGGGTCCCAGCTGTTACAATGTAACAACATTGAAAAACACAAGGTGTCCCATTCTTGATGAGAATCAATCTTCAGAGTTTGCCGGCAATTGTGTACCTTCTGCCCTGGCTTTGGGGTTCTGTTTCACACTACCCCATCGTTTTTCTTTTTCTTTTTTCCTATTTTTTTTCCAAGATGAGCTTGAATTCACTGTGTAGCCTAGATCAGCCATGAATTTATGATCTTCACCTTCGGCTTCTGCCTATAAAATATTGAGATTAAGAGACACTGATCCTCCCTCATTACCAGGTTTTTGTTATATATATATGTTGGGATGATTCTATTCTCAAGTCAACATTGAATTAAAAAGTGTAGTGATGTTAGTTCCTGTGACCCCCATTACTTTGTTATAAAATGGGATTATCCTTGTAATAAATTACATGGTCAAGAACAGCTACAACAGAAATATATCAAACACCATTAAGAATAAGAAGAACCTTTAGTTTTTCCCAAACACTGTCACCAAGAGTAAGTTCATATTCCATCTATCAGTTTCCAGTGTTCAAAATAGGGAATAAAGCAAAAAATATATTTAGAAATGCCCCTCCTTTTGTACAAAATAGTGTAACACAATCCTCCATTTTGAGAGTCAATAGAGAGGCTCATTCAGAACCTTCAACAATGGAGCAGAACATGCTCTTCCTACTTGGTGTGACAGCTTGGATCTGCTTATAATATTTCCTCCACTCCATAAACCAAGCAGCACAAAGTGGAATATTTTAAAATTTGTTTATTGGAACATATGAACAAAAACGAATAAGTGACCCAGAATATGGTTTGGGTCCATATGAAGTGCTTGTCATAAATATTTGTCAGATTGAAATGACCTTGCGGGGCAATGAAGAGAGCTCATCAGATAGCATTGGTGGCTGCTGACCTTTTATCTTCACTCCTTTCTAGTCAGACAGAGTGCCTGTACTAAGGGCGGAGAATCTATTATCCTTACAGGCTTTGTTTGCAAAATACATTATCTGTAAAAGCAAAATACCCTGTCAGAAAGATGCAGAGTGTTTATCCAGCACTTATTAAACTATTTTATTCTGCAGTGAAAGGTGAAACCACGGATGTCTCATCTTCCCTCATAACATAATGCAAGGTACCACACATTTTTAGGGCTTAAAATGCTAATAAATGAGCCCAGGGGATACTATGATCTTTAAAAATTTATACGTGTATTCTCAGCAGAACGTTCTGCATTTGAGTCTTGTGTTGCAATGATCATTCCAAGTTTTATTAAAAAAATAAGTTTTGTATATTGTATTTGACAGACTCAAGCCTTAAATGACATTTTAATCTCCAATATATATTGAAAGGCAAACACTCTAAAAGTTAAAACTTTGATTTGACTTGAAGATTTTCAAAAATACTTAACTAAATAGAATTGTATATGGTATCTAATAACAATTGACTTGAGTTTTAATCCATGAAACGAGTTGTGTCGAAGTCTTTCGACCATTTTGTGCAGAAACTGATTTCTAAGGGTACCATTCCTTAGGAGACAATACAGTAACATTGCATGAATAATTCTTTAGTAAAATTTCATCTGGATTATTTTCTTAAATTAGGATCTACTTTGAAGAATAATGAAGTGAGCCTGTACTTTCAGGACATTGTTCCAACATAAGAGTTAAGAAATATCGTTTAAAAGTGGAAACCCTTTGAAAAACACTCAGTTTCTTACACAGTGCAGAATCAGGGAATAAAATTAGTATAACCTGGAAAGGTTTTATAAATCTCATAACTTTTAGGTGGAATTTGCTTAAAGTAACATATGTATTTTAAGATCGCATTATTACTTCCAACTGTTGGTCTGACAGCCTTAGCTTCCAGAATGCTGTATTTGCAGGAAAGTTTGTTGAGATTTCTGTGATAGTTGTTTTTCCTGAGAGAATCAAACCCTTTTAGTATTGTAGGAATGATCATGAGGATCAGTCTGTCTGCTGGAAAGAGAGTGAGCAGCCCTACACACATACCCTGATTTTGTACGACAAAATGCAAGACAGAAAGAGAATTGTTTAAGATAGCAGATGTGAGGACATCTGGAAAACTTTCAGAACGTGAGATTTTACTTGTCTACCTCTGGGTAGATAATTTTAATTCACAAGTTCTTTAACTGTAGGGGGAATACATTTCTTACTCATTCTATAGAGATTTGTAGGAGAGCGAGTGGGCAAGACTTGTTACAAATAATAACCTCAAAAGACTGAATCATCCAAATGCTGAAATGTTCTAAACCGGAGGATGCAAGGGTACCTGAGAGACTTCATTTATGGAGTAGTGGATATTAAACTTAAGCCCTTTTGTCCGTTCTGTAGTGTGAATTGAAGAACATTTTTCTTTTGTTCTATCTGGGTCTGTTGTGATAGGTCATCGACATGGTTTTAATATGAAGCAAAACCACATTTTATATGCAGCAAGACACATAAGGATTTCAGTGGGACTTGCAGTTATGACACAAGGTGGAAGCCTTTTCTTTCTTTCCAGCTCTTTGCTCTTATTGCATATCTGAAAGTTTTGTTTTTGTGATGATTTGTTTGTCTTACTTTCCTGTGACCATTCTCTGACTTGATGTAGTAAGCTGTAGATTTTCTGCAAGTGAATTAAAGGCTCATCTCCAGATGTTTGGATGATAAGAACTACATGGCTCAGGAGAGATACTATTTAAAAAGAGTTGAAGGGACTGAGGAGCAGAAAGTATGAGGAAAAAGGTATCGTTGATGAACCTGCCCAGTTTCCAAGGCAGAAGGTTAGTTGTTGAGGTTCACACTTTGTATGTTGGTTCTTTAGTTCAGGCACATGGTTGTTGTCAATTTCTTTGACAAAACTTAAAATAGACACACACACACATACACACAGAATCAGGGATATATATATATATATGATATATATCATGCTAAAATTATGTTTACAAATAATATATACACAACTTTAGCACAAAATTTTATAATTAGTACTTATATTAAATGTGCTCTGGCACATGAGGTTTTTAGAAAGAATGTAGGAAAAAAATGACAGGCAAAACTGTTTTCTGGAAACATACATATTTGAGGGATGAGGTAACAGGTCGTAAGTTGTTTATTGTGCTTGCAGAGACCCTGGGTTCAGTTTCCAGCAGCACATTAGACTTACATCTCTCTGTAACTCTAACTCCATGCGGCACATGTTAAATTCATGAAGACATGTAAACATAAAATAAATAAGTAGGTAAACAAATCTTTAAAAGCAAACATATTTAAAACTATTTTTCCACCTTTCATCCAATAAAAATTCACCAATTCCATCTTGACTTATCACTACAAATATAGCTTGTGTAATTACAAGGAAGGAGTTCAGAACTGAAAAATTGTGTACATTTTTACTAACCTGTGTCTTTGTTTGAGTAGAATACCAGAATGCCCAAAACCACTCACATTTTGAATAGATTTCTATATTTATCAAGAAAGAGTTTTTGTCCTTTTCTATTTTTTTCTGGTTGTCATGCATTTCAGTTGTGGAGTATATGTAGAAAATCCAGGTACAAAAATGAAATCATGAAATTCTCAGGTAAACAAATGGAGCTAGAAGAAAATCCTTATGAGTTAGGTAACCCAGACCCAGAAAGACAAATATGGCATGTATTCATCATTTTGTTGAATAGTAGCTGTTATGTCAATAGTAACTAAGTTACAATCCATATAACAAGAGAAGTTAGGTAGAGAGTAAGGGATTGGGGGTTGAGCAAATAGATCTCTCTAGGAAAGGGAAATAGAATATGTAGTTATGGGTGCATGTGGGGGTCTAGAACAAGAGGATCATGAGGAGAGTGGGGGATGAGGGAGGTAACAGGGAAAGAGACTGCTAAAACTAAGGGCCATTTGAGGGATAGTTTAGAAACCTAACATAATAGAAGGTTCCTAAAATAAATACATATTTGAAGGCAATCTACATAAAATCACCAAATGATGCGAGACAGATTCCCCCAACTAGCTATCACTTATAATTGAATGAAGCTTACAGTGCTGAGATTGGGTTACATTTAATTGAGAATCAGGTCCAATGGGTCCAGTGGGAACCCACAAGCAACATAGACTGCTGCTAAGACTGTAAGTTGTTCTCCATACACTGCTGTCAAGGCCCCATTGCTGAAGACAACACCAACACAAGTCATTGAACATGAAGAAATTGAGCTTGTGCCTACAGAGAGTCTTCAGTCCTGCATTCTAGCATCTTTGGTACAGAGATACCATGTTACTCAGGGAAAAGGGTAAACACCAAACCAGGCACAAATCCTTTGATCTACAATGCTGTTGTGTCTGCAATGTATGCCAGGGCAATTGTGGCACAAAGCAGGGTGAATAATCAACTAAATACCTGATTTGACTTAAGGCCCATTCAACAAGATGGAACCCATACTAGACACTGCTTGAGAGATCAAGATCCTGAGACTAGGTGTCCCAGGGACCTAGAGTAAAACCAAATACTACTGTTATAAAAAACAGACAATAATAAAATGACTTTTAATGACATTGTGTAATATTTGTAAATCAGTGTCTTATTTAGTCATCTTCAGAGAAGCTTTCTCTGGTAGCATACGGGAGAAATACAGAGACCCACAGTCAGACAAAATGCAAAGAATAGAGACTTTTGAAAACTCAGCACTAAATGGGATGTCTCCATCAAATGCCCCCCATCAGAGCTCAGGGAACCCTGTAGAAGAAGAGACAGCAAGTGTGTAAAAGAACCATAGGGGATGGAATACAAAGAAAACAAGGTCCTCTAAATCAATAGGCTCAACACACATATGAACTCACTGAGGCTGAGAAGGCATGCATAAGGCCTACACAGGTCTTACAACAGTTAGGGTCCTATGTAGTAGCAGGCCACTTGTTCGTCCTGGCCACCCAGAACCGAAATAATCAAACTATATTAATTAAATTACTGCTTGGACCATTAGCTCTAACTTCTAATTGGCTAACTCTTACATATTAATCTAACCCATCTCCAATAATCTGTGTATCGCCACATGGCTGTGGCTTACCGAGTAATGTTCCTAGTGTCTGTCTATGCTCCATGGCTTCTCCCTAAGTCCTAGAGCTGAAAGGAGAAGTGGACCCATGTCTCCATACGTAACTCAGGAGAATTCTCCAATTGATAACCATTTGCAAATAAAAGTTTGTTTACTCCAAAGGAGTCTCAGTGGGAAAACAAATTATTTTTAAGGGTAGACTGCCTGCCCAATAGTAGATGACAACAGAAACTGAACTCAACAACATCTTTGGAGGTTCCTAGTCTTATAATGAAGCTTAAGAGATTTTCATTTTTAAAAGATCCTTATTATTTTTAATTTAATCTTATTTATATATTTTTCCTTCCATCTTTTTACCTTACAGGTGTTGTAATTAAGGGAGAGGTATAGGTTGTGTTCCCCAGCGTCTGGCTCCCAGCCCCCAGCCGCCGGCCCGCTCAGCCACTGGTTGCTTGTTTAAGCCCGAAATAACCACATGAGACTGTATTCATTTAAATACTGCCTGGTCCATCATCATCAGTCTTTTCTTGGCTAGCCCTCACATCTAAACTAACCCATTATAAAAGTCTGTATGTCACCACGAGGTGGGTGACTTACCGGACGGATCTATGGTACTTCCATCTCCGATGGAAGCCTCATGGCGTCTGGCTCTGACCCAGTCTTCCCAGCGTCCTCTTTTCTTTTTCCCGCCTATTTAAGTCCTGCCCTACCAAATGGCCCAGGCAGCTTTTTTATTTAACCAATCAAAGCACAGAAATACAGATGAACCCTCCTTCATACAGGTCCTTTGTGTATGTATTATGGTTTTTACTTTACTGTTTTTATGGGATTCCTGAGTGTGAAAATGGTCTTTATTGTTTTTGTCTTCCAATAGTGTTTTCTTCTGCTCTTTGTTTTGTCCTGTTTTGATGTTTTGGCGTTTATCTTTTTATGTTGCACTTTACTATATTTTATTATTATCTTTCTGAGGCCTGCTTGTTTTCTAACAAGAGACAGAGGGGTGGTTCTGAATGAGAAGTGAGGTATGGAGAAACTGGGAGGAGGAGAAGTGGGGGAAATCATGATCAGGGTGCATTATATAAGAAAAAAGTATTCTCAATAATAGGTAAAAAGAAAAAGAAAAACAAAAGAAAAGTCAGGTGTTTCTCTTTTGGGGCAGCAACAGCTCTTAGAAGTTATTAAGGACTGACTTCTAGAAATAGAAAATCATAAGCTCTTTCAAGAAAGGTATTAGAATCTAGAAAAGGCATGCTCATTGTATTTCTATTGAGTTAATTATCAGTGGTATGAATTTTATACCCTTTACTATTGACATAGTTTGCATTGAAGTATACGTGCTCGAGATGGAAGTATAGTGTGCTGATGAATTTTCTGTATATATTATGATGAACTTTGTGATATTTTCACATTCATGTAATAATAACAATAACCATTTTCAAAATAGATGGGAATACTCAAAACTCATTTCAATACAATGAATGTATTGAAGGACTATCTTTTCCTCAGAGGGGATTCCTAGATTTCTCTGCTACAGGAGAAACAAAAGCAGAAGACACAAATAATTGTCTCCCTCAAGCAGAGAGGTTAAGGTTATGTAACATGCAATAATGTTTTCAACTTTCTCCCAGGAAGTAAAAAAAAAAAAATTGTAAAAAGCAACATCTGGCAAAAAGTAAACGTTCACAGGAGACTTCTTACTTGACATTGTGGGCGACTTTTGTTTTCAAACGCTTTAATGGTGTTTTTTATTATAAGCATTAGTGCAAGAAGGGTAGACCATTCATTTGTTTCTCTATGTATGAAACCATTATTTTTCTGCATCTCATGTTTCATTAAAAATAAATATGATTTTGATTTTGGCAAAAAGTTGCTATTTCATTACAAAAAGATCATATTGTATATAATATAGCACATATTCATTTCAGTTGACTTTCTTGGTTTATTTTGAATTGAATTATCTAGTCAACATGACAATATTCCTACTTTTAGTGTTGTATCAGTAGAAATCTTAAAAATTGCTTGTAGACCATTTCTCATAATTAATAACCAGATTATTTTGTGCTTGCTAAATTTTCTGAAATAAAAATTGGAAATGGAAAAGACTATGCTTAGAATCAAACAGGACTTGATAAACATTCTGAATCATGTATGAAGATTTTTCAAACTATTGTTTTATAGATTCACAGGTTGCTGACAATAATAGGAACAACATATGATATTATTTATCTGGTTCTCTAAAGGAGAGCATCTCTTTGGCTGTAGGTTTCCTTGTTAATTACTTTTTTCATTAGAAGTTTACTAGCTATGTTTGTAGAGGATTTTAGTGATAAAGGGTGTTTCATCTAGAAAGTCCCTGTTTACAAAACCACATGCACCCGAAGTTTGAAGAAAGTTTGAAGAAAATTACTTTTCTGAAGGCAGTGTTCTGACTGTTGTCCTTTCAACAGCTAGCTATACCGCTACGGGTCGGTTTACATAAACAAATGTCCATGCACATCATTTATGTCTCCAGTTATTTCATTGTCCACACTGTGCTTTGGGACAGGAAAATTCAGTAGAAACTTACATTGAAACATACAGCATTCCGTAGCTCAAATATTCAAGCTACACTCTAGATAAAGTCTTTCTCCAAGGACTCTGTGTGTCACTGCAGGGATCTTCCCTTGTAGTTGTGTTGGTTCTGTCTGATGTGACCTCTGTTCTCCATTGAGAACAGGAGAATAACTGGCAATAACGGCATAAGAGTGGACTAAGATACTCCAAAAATTTCAAGCATGTGCAGAAGATAACAATTACTGATGGCATATCTGGATTTGGGGTTTGTCTGACAAATGGGAAGGCTTCTTTGGAATGCTATTGCAAGTAGGATGACTTGTCAATGAGGATAGTTTCTACTATTTCTTGCCTTCCCTAACTCTGAGGAGACATTAAAATCTGTCTTCTCCACTGCTTTCTAGAATGCATTGTATCTTACCTACTTACTTTTCCAATATTTATAGCATTTTTTTGCATACAGATAACACTAATTATATTTTTTGAATTAGCACAATTCAATGCAGTGAATGCTGATATGCTAGGATAATCAATATCATTTATGTCTACTTTTACTTGTAGAGGAAAATTACATGTTTATGAAAATAAAATGGCCAAAGATCATTGACCTTCCATTATCAATTTATATAAAATGAACTTACTATACAAAATAAGTAAATACAGTAATTTAGAACACTTATGAACCTCACAATTGTTTTAAGGGATTCAAATTCTTTAGCAAAACTCAGAGAAAGAAAGAGAATAGACTTAGAAACCAAGCATAGTTTCTCAAACAAACATCTTTCGGATTCATTATTTCTCTATGCTAAACTTAATGTCATATTTTTCATAATGAACCTGCCAAATGAGCATTCACTTCTGAGTTCATTTACATGCATCACTGATTTATAGACTTACTCTTCAGTAGGATTATCACCGGGGTTTGTTGAAAAAGTTTAAATATTATAATAAATCTTTTGTGATAAATGTAGATTACTTCACATATGAATATATACATATAGGATATATAACTGCTACATATATGCTATACTAAACTACACCCTGTAGTATGCTGAGATCAAAGGTGAGGTTTGCTTTTTGAACACTGGGAGGCACTGTGTAGCTGTCACAGTCAAGTCAGCCCCTACAGGATCCACACCATTTTGCTAGGCTACTAAAGAAATAACACCTTCATTTCTTTCTCCCAGTAACTGACATTGAGCCATTTGCCCCCTGGCAGTTATTAAGTGACAACAGAGACATGGATGCTATGTTAAATTAGGGAAAATGGTAAGAGCAGTCAGCGTATGTAGCTGGCCATACACTCCTTCCAAGCATTTTGAATATCCTTTATGATTTACTAGTTTCAAGAATCTGATGCATTCTTCACTGAAACTTGTCTTTCTTGATAGCAATACTTAAGAGAGACATTTGTCTCTTAATCTTGTAATATTTATTGCACTGGTTAGGATCCACTGTATCTTTGGTACATATTTGTTGAATGTGTATGCTATTCTAGTTCTCTGCTGGTCCTTTGGTTTATTGCTATTTCATCTTCACTGAACTATTTTCTAGTTGTTGTCCCTCTTCTGAGTCATTCCCTGCCCACTGTCCTCTAATGATTGTACAATAATGAAGTGATTGTCATTAAATAATTTTATTTTTTCTTTTCTGGTGTAACAGTGTAAAGGCCTTATTTACATCCCACGAAAATGAGTGAGGTCAGTTATCAATTGCAGCACTATGAGACTCACTTGGATGTATGGACTAGCATTTGGGTACCTGAGGAGCATGTGATGTTTAGGCAGATCAGGTCTTGGGAAAAGCATCTAGTTTGTAAGAAGTAAATCTGAAGTGTGACAGTTTTCACCAGTAAACAATTACACTGCCCATAGTCTTACTTTCTCCACTAATAGAATACTCTTAACTTCTACTAACTCCCAAGTAGATAATAGTCTAGGCATTAGGTGTTGAAGGAGAACAAACTTTTAAAATTAATAAAGCTGTGTGGTGGGGGAACTTTGAAATGTATTAACAAAATAATCCTTTAATGCATCAGTTACATGCCCCATAAGTGGACATGGTCATAGAAATTAAGATATGTGACTGGCTCACTGAGCTCATTTGCATGAAGCAAACTTCTGGTTTGGCTTTGTAGTGTCAAGATTCTCTTTTCCCTGGAATAAAGAACAGAGGATGTTTTGGAGAACAATGCTCAAGTATGTCTGGTCAATAATAAGGAAATCGTACACTCAAAGAGAATGTGCACAAAGTAAAAGAGGAAAACTATTGACATAGGCGATTTAACAAAAAAAATGCTCATATTTCTATTCTTTGATTCAGGGATATAAATGACTTCTCTATAGGATGGAGTGGTGATGGTCGCTCTGGATTTTGAGTCTCTGGGGACAGCATTAACTGTTCTTGTACCCAGCAATTCATCCTGAGTGGGCTAATGCTATGGCACAAGTCTATATTCTGCCAGAGGGTCTCTATCTCATTGCAGAGTCTTATCATTTCATCCAAAGGACCCTTCCTTTCTCTGATGGGAACTGCTGGCTAATAAGAAGCCTCAGGGTGACTGGATTTCCATACTTGATTATTACAAAGAGAGCTCCAAGTCTTCTGATTTCTATTTTAAAAAAATGTCCTCCAGAAAATTATACCAGGATAGTAGCCCTAAGGACTGATTTTGTGTGATAAATTTGAGGCCCATGAGCATAAATTAATGACAGGAGAAGCTGCTTTTGAATTAATTAATTCAAATTCACATACTTATGTATTCTAATAATTGGATAAGCAGAAATGTGTGCTCAAGGTTGGAGCATATTCTGTTCCTGTTCCATTTGCTCTTTCTCACCTTCCTTTCTCCACACAGTGTTTAGAGACTGCTGCTAATTCAGGGAGTGACTCTTTATTCCCATAACGGAGAATCAACCCTTATTCCCATAACCACATAAAGACTTCTGTTACTGTTAACGCCAATAGATTTTTAGTCCCATTAAGGGAAATGGATCTCCTCCGCTCCCCTCCCTGCCACAATGGTTGTAGAGTGAAAGGCTGGAACTTCACAGGTAATAACAGTGAGGTAAGATGACTAAATCAGTGGCTCTCAACCTGTGGGTCATGACCCTTTGAGGGTCAAATGGCCCTTTCACATGGGTCACCTAAAAGCACAGATATTTACATTATGATTCATAATAGCACCAAAATTACAGTTATGAAATAGCAACAAAAATAATTTTGTAATTGGAGCCACCACAACATGAGAAACTATGTTAAAGGGTCATAGCATTATGATGGTTGAGAACCACCAGACTGAAGGAAGAAAACAGCTGATTTATGATAGTGATTAGTTTGTCTAAAACAGTTTCCATTTTAACTTTTCCTTAAATGGAAGCAATACAGGAAGAAAACATAATGCTTAATTTTACACCAGGAACACACATTTGGCTATAATGACCAACTAGAATAAGAAAACGGCTCTACAGTCTGGTACAAACAATGAAGCTAAAATCAAAGAGCTTGGCTAATCATACTGTTGGATATCAAAAATATAAACACTTAAAACTTTTGCAGCATTTTATTTTAAGCTTTGTATAACTGAAACCTTACAGTATATAAGCTTTCTCAATGCAAAACATTGAGGCATAAAAAAAATGACTCAACATGAAAAGTCAAAAGGACCATTGTGAAAAACCTGCTCAGCTTCAGGGCTACAATTCAGAAAAAATAATGGCAATAGTTTTTGAAGGCATTTTAATTTCTGGTTTTTCCAAATCACTTATTGCACTATGGAATGTGATTTATATTTGGGTTGTGATTTACCTCTGCCACAAGTCTATTCCTTGATACTTAGCAGAGACTATGTAGGGAATATTAGATGAATGAAAAAAGGGAATGAATGAGACATTGACAAGTGCAAAGTGCAATGATGGATTGCCATTTCATCTTAGAGCAGAAGAAAATGAATTTTATAAAATGGTTATTTGTACCTAAATAGTCCTGATATATATACAATGACATTTTTCAGGTCCTGTCTCTTAGAAGAGAGGAAGAAATTTCTTTTCATAAATATGCACATTGTTTTCTATAGAGCAGCAAAAATCCTACATAAAGACTGATTGAAAAAGAAAGTAGGAACAGGGGAATTAGAAATCATTTAAAGACATGTTCCTCCTTCTCTTCCAGCAAATATATAAGGAAATAGTCATGAATAGAAGTGCAGCTTTGTCAACTTTTCCTTCCCTCTTGAAAACATTTTGAGCATACATAAAAGTTGAGTGTACAGCAGAGACCTTTGGTTCCAGCACAGCAGCGCCAGCCACACACAGATGCAGATACACTTTAAATGTGGTTAGTGGCATTTTGAAATGATATTTTTCATGTATCAGGTTAAATTAAAATAAGAATAGATTTCATCTAGTACATTTTACTATTTAAAATATTGCTGCTAGAAAATTTGAAATTGCATAAATATCCCACCTGGCTTTTACATAGTGTTGGCATGAAACCCATATAAAGACCTGTCTTTGCTTTAAGAATTGACAGTTCGTGGTCCATCGTGTTTCATTTATACCTCAAGTACTTTAGAACTGCCTTTGACATATAGGTAATCGGTCTCAGAACTGGCATGAACAACTGCTTGTCAACCCTATAACCTTTTCCATTAGTATACTTCAAAACTGAAGACTTTGCCTGTGTATCTATGTATATGTGCATGAATGTGTATGTGTGCATATGTATGAGCATATGTATATATGTGTCAGTATATGCACACGTGCGAGTTTTACAACCTCCTAATTATTCGGTACTACATGTCTAAATTCTGATGAATTTGATAGATTAACAAAGCATTCACTTATTTTCTTGAAGTATTATTAGTTTTATTTAAGATTCTTGTACAAGATTCCCATTTAGCTTGATAAGAACAGTGGGTCCATTTGTAAATTATTGTTCATACTTACAAATGGCTTGATTATTTAAGGATAATAAATGAATTCAAACCTTCTGGTCTCTACTGCTTACTTAAAGTGTTCATACAAAATTTCATTTATCATTTGAAATAGTTGTTGAGAATGTATAATTTCCCAGTAATCAACAAAGATATATGCTGAATGTTTGTTATATAGAAAGTTTCCTCTCTCTCTCTCTCTCTCTCTCTCTCTCTCTCTCTCTCTCTCTCACACACACACACACACACACACACACACACACACACAGACATTTTTCAGGAAGTTATGCATTAAGGAGAAGGCAAAAGGAGAATATGATGACTGAATGAACACAGCAGGAAAGCTTAGAAATTAGTGGGAGGGAAACTTCATTACATTTTATCTTTAGCAAAGACTTCTTGAATCAGAGAAAACAAATTTGAAAACTGCTATAAAAAAATGCTAAGTCAGGTCACATTCCTAGGTAGATTTCTACATGTGTTCTCATGTACCCTTGCTACAATAACCTAATGTTAACTTAGTTGTTTATTTGGAGGTATATGGAATGAACAGACTGCATTTAATATTTTTAATTCAAATTGCACATGTGGCTCTGCCCCTACAAGCTCAGTCTTGGAGACTGAAAGAACTTTCTCAGAAAATCTGAAAATTGGATGATTTTTCTTGTATCTGAAGTGGATGTTTAAAGCAGAAATCTGTTGTGATGTTGGTGTCCAGACAAGAGACCTGTACCATTAAGGTAGTGATTTTAGATACTTTTCTCATTCCCGTGGAACAAAGAGTTTGTTTTGGCTTGGTGTTTTGGGATCCACTCCATTGCGGTAGAGAGGGTATGGTAGCACAGATGAATGGTCACATTGACTTTTAAACCAGAAGATGAATGGGGTGTTTCACTGGCTTCCTTCCGATACAACCTGTAGAATGACGCCATCCACACTCAGCATGGTTCTTCCTACCTCAGGTAACTTCTTTGGAAACGTCCGCAGACAAGCCCAGAGACGTGTCCTAGGTGACTCCACATCACACGCAGTCCATAAGCTTCATTGTCTCAGGAGGTTCACGTGGTATTGAGGTTGGCTGTTTTTTCTGCTCTACCAAGCCACATTCATCTTTCTCTGGTTCTGGCTGATTGAGCTGCAAGGACTATGCTACTTGGCTTCCCTCCCTATGTCCCTTGTTTAGGTGAGGACGGTGGCAAGTGCTGAGGGAGACAGAAGATAGGAAATGAGTTTCTGCATCTCTTTTCTTGTCTTCTTCCAGCAGGGTTGCTGAGAGGGACTGCTAATTCTCCACCCATTAAAAATGCCAGATGCATTGCCTGATCCCCAGTGGTTTTCCAGCTCTGTCCAATCTTTGTATTCAATTCCTCTCAGGCAATACTAATTTGAATGTGTCATTTATTTCCTGTGGGATTCCGAAAGTGTTTGAGGATTTCAAACTTGGCTCCTCGTGTTAGAAATCTAATTTGACCTGGGTATAGCAGCATTCTTTCTTTAAATGCAGTTTGGCATGTTGAAGGAGACTGGGGACATGGGACAAAGTCTAAAGAACAAGGATTTTTCTCACATTCTTTTCTACCTACATAATACAGTGTTTGCTTCACTGGAATAAAATATAGAAGTAACAGTCCAGAAATACTTAGAAACTAAACAATCTTTCAAGGTATTCTTGTAATAAAAAAAAAAAAGGAAGGAGGTAGCAACTTTGTCTTTGAAGTCCACACATTTGGACTTGACTTGAAATCTAAGCATGGACACCATAGGTTCATGTCACTAGCTACACACTAAGTCCCAGTGCACTTAAGAGCTTCAAGTTTTTAATAAGAATTTTCTTCAAAGCAGTGGCTTGATTTGGTCTGATTTTCATCAAGTGCCTATCATATCAAAGGATAAGTGTTTGCCAAAGCCTTTCTTCAGCCACAAAAGGAGAAGCTTTGTTTGAAGAAAGTCAAGCTGGTTGTGCTGACCAGCTCCCTCTGAGAAGATGAAAGGGAGAAGAGGTGTTCCTGTGACTCTTTTGTTGTTGTTTGTATCCGTTTGTATCCCTCTGATATTTTAATCAACATGAAAGAACATGTTGCACTCTGAGAGCTGTGCAATTTGAGAAAAACGTTTGGAGGCTGCCAAATAGATTTGCAACTTATAAAGTTGTACTTGTTCGCAGTGTCAAAGACCAGATTTGTGGGAGCCGATTAAGAGGGGCTGCATGCCAAGCCTGGAGCGATGATCAGGAGATTGCTTTCAAAATAGATTTTGTGACCAAAGATTCCTGATCTGCATTACAGACATTTAAAGACACAATAAGAAGAGATCGCATAAGCTGATTTTTGGTCCAATGACAATGGAGCATTGAAACTGGATTATGATATAAGCTATAAATCTTCCCCATACATATGGCCCAATGAATCAGGAATAATTTTAAATTAAAAGCTAAAATTTTACTATTAATAGTATATATTTTATAATATGAAAATGTTCTTCCAATTTATTGTTGTATATGTTTCTTTGCTAAATTCCTCTGTTATGTACATTTGTTCAAGGAGTGAATGATGGGATAGCTCAAACACTTATTTTTAAGCCATTAAAAATTCTGACAATTACCCAATGATGCCTGTGTCTTATATGAAAGAAGGAAAAATGGAATTGGAGAACAGTTCAGTGATTAAGAGCACTTATTTTCTTGTAGATGATGCAATGAAATTCAATTTCCAGCACCACATGCTTACAGTCATAGATAATAGCAGTTTCAGGGGAACCTGAAGTCTTTCTCGGAGCTCTGTGGATACTGAACACACATGTTGCACATACATACATGCAGACAAAACATTCATACACAAAATTAATTTAAAAATTTTAAAAAATATAAAAATTCTTTAATCATATTTATTATCATGTATAATTTCTAATAAAGAAAGGAATAAATGTGGTACTTGTGAAGATGCTCATTGTAAGTTTTGGTCCTCTTATTGTTTGTCTGTGAGGTATATATAATTATGCCATCACTCTGCAGTCAGAGTCTGAGCTCCGAATCTCTTCCTGAGAGCAAACAGGTAGAAAATGTCCACATTATTTTGCAGCTTTTTTTATTATCATTTTTCCATGTTATTTTCATTTTCCCCCATAATTTTTCTTCATGTTAATTTTTTTTTAGATAAAAGATGCAATAAGAGCCACACATGGTGGCATATGACTTTAATTCCAGCCCTTGGGAAATGGAGGGGAAGTCTCTGTGAGTTTGGGGACAGTCACAGTTCAGAAACTGCCTTAAGCATATAAGACTGTTCCCATATCTGTGAGGCATATCTTTACTGCTAACCAATGTAGCATGGCCCAGTCCACTGTCCTAGTCAGGGTTTCTATTGCTGTGAAGAGACACCATGACCATGGCAACTCTCATAAAGGAAAACATTTCATTGGGGGCTGGATTACAGTTTCAGAGGTTTAGTTCATTATCTTCATGGCAGGAAGTAAGGAATAATGCAGACAGACATGGTGCTGGAAAGGTTCCTGAGAGTTCTATGTCTTGATCCTAAAGCAACTGGAAGTGAACTGAGACACTGGGCGTGGCTTCAGCATGCATGAGACCTCAAAGCCTGCCTCCAAAGTGACACCATTTCTCCAACAAGGCCACACCCACTCCAACCAGGTCACAATTTCTAACAGTGCACCTCCCTAATGGACCTGTGGGGACCACTTTCATTCATACCACCATACCCACTATGCATGGTAACATCCCTAGGCAAGTAGGCCTCAGCTGTTTAACGGAGGTAGCTGAATGTGAACCTAGAACAAAAAAGCAGCTTTCTGACATGGTTTCGCCTTCGAACTCCTTCCTTTGCTAGCTTCCCTTCACGATGGACTATAAAATATAAGATAAAAATAATCCTCCCCCAGTTGCTTTTGATCATGGTGTTTATTACAACAACAGAAAGCAAACTTGGCCAAATTCTCCCAGTTGGGTAGTGATTTCCTAATTTTTCTTTGTAGTGATCAACTACCAAATTGTTGATATTTATTAGAAATTATTTGGGTACATGTGGACTTTATTTTTATTTATTTATTATTTATTTTTTACATACCAATGCGAATCTCTATTGCATATCCCCCTTTAAATGCTATTTTTATTTTTGTTGGTTTCAATTTTCTTTATCTTTTTATTTTCTGGTGAAAATCCCAGGCTGCTCAGGTACTTGCTTTGTAGACTAAGTAGGTTGAGCAGGCTGACCAGTGAGCACTGGGTTCTCCCACCTCAGTGTCCTCAGTTGTTGGCATTACATTCACACCCCCACCCCAGCCCACCACACATTTCTCAGGAGTTCAGTCAACTCAGGTCCTCTTACTTTACCAACTGAACCATCTTCTCAGCTTAGGAGTCTTTTTGCTCTTAAATATTTATTCTCATTTATTTATGTGAGGTACCCGGGGAATTGAATTTTGTGCCTTCCTTGTACACACTAGTTCAGTACTCCAAAGGATACTCCCCAACCTTAAAATACTTACGTGAAAATCCCAGTAACAGCATTACAGATATGAGCCTCTATGTCTGGCCTTTTGCTTTTGTCTTCTGAATCACTGCAACAATGCTTCTTGCAATAAATATGTTCATTATTATCTGATTTCTTTGTCACCTAATCCTTCTAGTCATCCCTCTTTCCCTTCCTCACTTCCTTCTCCCTCCTTTCTTACTTCTTTCTTTCTTCCTGCATGCCTGCCTTTTCCCTCTCTCTACTATTTCAGATATTCCCATTCCTCACCTGCTGTTTCCAGAACACTCTGGGTTCACTCTTTAGTTGTGTTGTATTTAACACAGCTAAATTTTCTTTCTGTCTTATGTAAAATGACTAAGTCTGATTTCCTGCTCAGTAATTTGTTTTCCAGCTGTGTTGTTCATCATGTATAATCTCAAATCTTTATTCTTTCAGATATTATCCTTTTTATACCTAATACTTAATCTTTATGTTCTTATACCAATTTAATATTGTTACCAGTTTTCATATATTTAAATATATATGCATCTATACTTTGTGCTATAATTCATGTCTGTCCAATTCATTGTCTCTTAAGAGTGAACTGTCTCTGTTCTTTGAGAATACCTTGTATTTTCCTTCTCAGCTATTCTGCACAGTGGCATGTATTGGAAAACAGTAAGTGACAAGTGTTAATTTTGCATCTTTTGGTAAATTTGGGAAAACTGAAACTTGGAAAGTTTCGAGTACTTTAAAAACAAATATGTTTGAATTTGGTTATTATCTCAGATAAGGATCATGGCTCATAGGAGCACTTGCTACTTATCAAACCAAAGCTCTGATCAGTGACTCCTTTTCTATCTCCTTAGGTTGCAATATGCTAGCTATTGGACGAAGCAGGTATTAGGAGTGAGAGTTAAGGATAGAAAGTCAGTCAATAACTATGAATCTATTTCTTGTCATGTTGAGTTTCCAAACCCAAGAATATTTTATTGCTATTGGCAGCTAAATTTTCATCAGTACATGCTTTTTGTGGACAAGCAGCAACTGAGAATGTTTTGAAATTCTCCATGGGAAAAATGAAAAAAACAAAATCTAAAAGTTCTTTCTGCAATAAATAGACAAGGACAATCTATTTATCTCTAGTGTTACTGTTGATTTTGGCTTTTGTTTCAATAGGTTTTATTGCAGATATTTTTCTGATTGTTCCTGTAATTTATGAAATATATATTTCCCTACAAGGTAGGTTTTATTTTGGTGTTTTAGGAGTGATTTAGTGGATTCTTTCTGACAAGGTTTTGGTTCACTGTCCATTTCTCTGGACTCCTTTTCTTCTTGTTCTTTCAGTTTCTGTCACATCCATTATTATCTTTTTTTCCCCTTATTTCCAGAACCCACATCTGTTGATAGAGGTTTCTGTCCTGCCCAGTCCCACAGCCATTCAGTCTTGAAGAAGCACACAGAGGTCTACATTAATCATAAACTGGTTGGCCTACTGCTCATACTTGTTAAATCTTACATCCTACATTGTCGGGGACCGTCGCCCCAACATAGAAACTGGTGCTTTTCCCTAAATGGGATCTCGGAGGCGCGTGGAAGAAACAGGCTTTCACACCAGCACTGTTCAAAGGCTGCTCAGGACTTCTCTCTCCTTTACAGCATGACCTTGCGTTTATTTCCTTCTCCCCCCAAGCTCTGAATGCCCTCTGCCAAATGCTCCTCCACCCTCAGGAATTCTCTATTCACATTCCTTTTCCAGGGACCCCATACTCTGTTCACACACACCTGCATCTGTCACCAGCTTTGGAGCCAGCCACTTCTTCCTGGGCAATCTACATGAGAAAAGGAAGGCTGGAGCCAAGCCTTTCACCTTTTGTCTTTCTAAGTTGCTAGCTTTCCAGCTATCAAGCTGTATTCAAGCCATGGGCGTGCTAGGCTGGCGGATGTTGGAGCCCACACTACATAAACCTATCATTCTTGTTTGTGCCAGCCACATGGCTTTGTTCCTTTTATCAGCAAGGCATTTTCATCTTGCTCCCTGTGTGTCTGGGTGATGACTGCAGACCAAACTTTCCTCTTCCCAGAGTTCTCCTGTTCTAGTTGCCCCACCTATACCTCTTGCCTGGCTACTGGCCAATCTGCATTTTATTAAACTATTACAACTGACAAATCAATACAGGGTACAAGACCACTGTCCCACACAGCACACATCTAGGAAAGCAGTGAGGTGAAAGTATAGAAAAACTGGAGTACGCAGCAGTAAACTTTTCCTGCCCTCCACTCACTCCTTTTCATCCTTCTTCTATAGTTTCCTAAGATATGCAATATCTTGGCTTAAGATTTGAAATATATCTAAGTGATTATTCTTTCTCTTCTACTTAAGGCTTTATTCGAAGCAATGATTTGCAATGTTTAGAAGTGTATTATGCATTGTATCTTCCTTAAAACTCTCTTAGTTTTCTTAAATTTGATAGTTACCATGCTGTTATCATCTTTACCATTTCCTTGGTTTAATTATTTTTGTAGCTCATGGAGCTTGTATGGTCACAGATCTCTTAGAATCCTTTCATTTTCGGTTGCAATTGCTTAGAGTAACTTTACACAAAAAATATACAGGAATTGAGAGAAATTCAGTCTTGCCTGTTTCTTCCATAAAAAATCCAGAATTCTAAAGGAGGAGTTGGCCTTCATCATTTTTCTGTGACAACTTACATCCTTTCATAAAAGCAAACAGTACTTATCTTTGGCAGGAAGTGAAGGTAAGCTTTCTTCCAGTTCTTTTGATTTTATGTATTAAAATAATCCCCAGTGAATTAGTTTACTAATAAAATATACAGGAAAAGGTGTTTAAATGAGTACGGATTAAGGAGTAATAGTAATAAAATATAAGGGGAAATAACTAAAGATTTAAGATTCCTGAGCCATCATTGTATTTCTGCAAATTCACCAGGATGATCATTTAGACATCTGGAAGTAAGATCTCTTTCCAAGGGAGTCCATAAATAAAATACAAATGAATTTGTTTCTAATATTTCACACCTTGAAGAACTTATATCAAATCTTTTTAAGTTATAAAACAGGTAAATTATAATTTCTGTATCTTGAAAAAGTTCTATTTGTATTTTGAAAATGGTAGTGTGCTTCATCCTCTACACTCGTGCTAGCATGTAGATGTGTACATTCATTTGTTCAGCCCAAGCTAGTTTTCCTTGAATAAAATAATTTAAGTAAATAAAAAGATATTTTCTATAGACCTTACATGGAGAAGAGAGGTAAGATTTCCCCCTAGACCTTCAGAGTCAGCTTTGTTTTGTGAGGTACTGAGGATTTAATTTGTCAAGATTAGATTTGTTTTTATTTTTTTATGTTTTTTTGCCAATAAAAAGGGTTATCTCTTGAGCTCTCAAGATAAATGGAGTTGGGTTTCTTTGTTGGACCAAACTGGCTCTGTGATTAGGAAGAGAAATAGCAACTATTTAAAGCACATGCCTGTTTTGGTATAGACACGTACAACATTCATTTGCACATATATTGCTAATGTTTTACTCTGAAACCTTGTATTTCTTCACACATTTGCTTAAACATATGCCTTTGATGACAATCCAATCTCAAAGCATAGCTTCTTATAGAAAATGAGAAGTATAATTAAGCTAAAAATTTAAACTAAGTCTGTAATGCATTTTGATTTCTCATGAGGGTCTAATCCAGTTTATGAAATGGTTCCAGATGTGCAATCTAGTACCAGATCTGTTTTTTATGTATGTATAGAAGTCTTAATGAAAAATTACAAAAATATAATATTTATATTTTTTGTTATGAAAGTTCCATTTGGAACATCATCTTGAAATTATTAAGATTAGGGGCAATTGTACAGAACAATTTTGGTTATTAGTTTTTTATTGGTGTTCAAATGAGTGGCAATGATCTTTGAAAAATTATGCATACATTAATCTTAAAGATATAAAATATTCAGATGTACTCTATTTTCTATTTTATTTACAAAGATACATTGCAATGTTAGGGGTATGGTATATTTTTTATCATGGTATCTAATTATCAGAATGTAAGTGTTTCCTAAGTTTATTAGTTCATTCATTTAACAATGTGTCATATATCTGTATGTATATACAGCCTGTAGATGAATGGAGGAATATTCTGGAAAAGCTCACAGTGGGGAAGAGTAGTTGGAAACTTGAATCCATCTTTAGCAATATGTAGGAAGCAATATGTAGTAAGATGGATATCCAGGACAATGGCATCCTAAGCTGAAGATTTCTGTTAGCCAGGATATACATGTGCTGATGGCAAAGTAAGTATCAAACACTTCAATCTCCAGAGAGAACCTATTAGTAGGGGCAATAGATGAAGTTGGGAAAGTCATCAGCAAAAAACACAGTAAAAGCTTTTCTGAAGTTTTTGTTAGTCAAACTGGTACAAAATCAAGTTGTTTTAAAAGCATCATGAATTGAATCAAACAGAATTATTTATGTTATAAAGAAACTCAGTTCAAATAAAGCTAAACATATCTTTCTGTCTCCATGCAAATGAAATGTGTCTGGTCATCAAAATGGATATCTATCAAACACCGCTCCCATCAAAATGGATATCTATTAAGCACTCCTCTGCCCACAATCATTTCAATGAAAACCACTTGAATATTTACCAGTGAACGAATGCACAAATGTGTTCTGACACATTTACACAGTAGAGCACATTGAGCTAAGACAGAAAGAATGATGTAGATGCAGTTACCTAGATTAAACTCAGAGACATAAGTCAGAGATGGGCAAGATATGAGAGGAAACGTAATTAATGCTGTCTCTACAAGGTTCACAGTCAAAATAAACATATTTCTATATTTTCATTCATCATTGTTATTGTGTATGTGTATGTATTTTCATGACATGGGTGTGTGATGGTCAGAGGATACTGTTTTCTCCCTCTGCCTACATCTGCATGGATTCCAGGACGCAAACTCAAGTTTCCATGCTTGCTTTTGCCTTTACCTGCTTTTCTAACCGCAAACTGGACTACCTTTTGAAATAAAATTTAAAATGTACGTGTATTTATAAAAATATTGATTGTTCCTAGAACTGTGCTGTCAGGGATGGGGAGTTTAGAAGTTCCCCCACAAGTTGATGGAAGAAGCAGATTAAGTGACAAGTTGGTACTCAGCAGCATCTTGGAGTATCTGTTTTTTCGAACTTGAGTCCTGAGCTCACCAATAGCGTATTGACTGTAAAGCCTCATCACTCTCAGGGTCAAGTATCAGATCCTCCACGATATAGAAACATTTTGTTTTCCTTGAGTCTGGAATCCCAACTGCCTAAGACAGTGGCTGCTTTTCTCTTCCTGATTCCTATCAGAATAACTATAACTAAAGGACTTGAAATAGTTTCTTGTTCATTGCTATCATCAGCTAAGGCCTATAATAAGTAACATTTCTTCCATTAGTACCTTTTGACATTAGAGAAAGAACAAAATGTGATGTATCAGGAATGATATATCGTTAGTTAAAATCATTACACTTCTAAGTTTAACTTTGTGATTTCCTAGTTTTGTTTTTAATCTATTTTTTCTTATTTTAATTCTATTATCTTTTCCTTTTATTATTGTGTCTAAAATAGGAATATGGTATTTTTCAACTGAAGAAAATTACCAGGGTTTCAAGAAAAACGAACAAAGGGATTAAACAAGATTTCACTAGGGAGGGAGCGAGGTAAAAATTACAGAAAAAAATGTCTGACAAAATCTTAAACGAGCATACTCTAACTACTTAATTACCTAAAATCATATGAGTTATTGTGTAAATATTCATATATACTGTAAATTAAAATTTCCTGTTCAGATTGACATGCTTCCCCCAAGAGCCAAAGATCATCTAATAAAAACCCTAATACCAGGCATGAGAAGCCCTTCTATAAGTTGTTAGTCAGGGTTGTCTAAGAGATTCCCCAAGCATTATGGAGTAATTCTGTTGCCCTTGCTTGCTCCACAGAGGTAGAAGGTAGACCCCTATTGCAGAAGACACCATGCACTTTAGGCACAAAGAAATCCTTCAACTAAAATTAAGCCTTCTACATACATACATACATATGGATACACACAAACACACTCATACACACACACACACACACAAGTGCAAGCACACATGGGACAAGGGTTGCTACGAATGCTGACAAAGAAGGAAAACAGTCAACAGTCTTACCAGCTATAATGAGTATGAACAATAGCAATGACCAGCGTGCTTTAATAAACCTAAGTTTGCAGCAATGCCATGTATTTCCTAGAGGTAACCAACATGTTTAATTAAAATTAAGATTTGCTCAACAATGAAAACGGTTTGCTCAACAAGAGTGAAATGTGCCTGGTATTTGAACCCTAGACAGCTTCCCAGGACTAGTGAAAGCACAGATTTTTGAGAACTATAGCTCTTCTTGCCTAAAACAGTATAATTCCTAAGATTAAATCAGAACGTAAAGTCATTGATCCCAGTATCAAAAGATACACCAACAACCACTTCTGTACCCAAGGCTCAGGGATCATGTGGAAGAGGAGCCAGAAAGATTGTAAGAGCCAGAGGAACAGGGAATTTGTTGTGAGACTCTGTCTCCTGAGAATATCAGAAGCTATACTCACATAGTCTTACAACAATGAATGCACATACATGAACTTAATAAGGACCACAGCAGACATGCTAAACCAGATTGAAGAAAGTTCAGGAGGGTTTTACCCTACACAAAGAACTTCAGGAAACTAAGAAATGCTGAGAGAGGGAGAAATAGTCTTCTCCGAAGATGAACATACCACTTGATTATCCAATACCAAATAGTCAGCACTGAAAATATACATACAAGTAACATATAAACTGAGCAGGTTGTACTTACATATTTAGGAAATGTGTATGTATTACATATATAATATATACAATATAATTATATATATATAATCTTTCATCCTTCTATCTATCTCTATATATATATCTATCGATCTATCACAAAGAAAGTAAAAGGAGAAAGGGGTTTGAAGAGAAGAAATGGAAGTGGGAATAATATAATTATACCATAATCTCAAATAATGAAAAAATTGTTAAAACAAAAACACTTCACTGATCCATTTGAAGTATGCCTGAGCTAGCAAAACAGAGTTGTTGGTTTTTTTTTTTTTTAAGGAAAAAAGCTCAGTCTGCATTGTTTCCTTTGCTCCATGTTCCCCAACCTTGCTTTCTTTGGTCTTATCTATGCAAATTGGCCACCTGGCATCTCATGTAATAGCCACGCTTTTTTAAAAGGATAAGAATAGCGGGAATGTAATGTTGTCTCCTGCCAAAGCCAACTCACTTTTGTAGAACATTTTAAAATAATTAAGTCAATTCCCAGGGTTTATTTTTAAATGTTGCTTTGATAAGTTCCGTATTGTAAGCTAATATTGTCAGGAATCAATGGAAAACTGTGAGATGTCAAGCCCAATCTGGAGACCCACACCCCTCTTTACCAAAGCATTGTGGGAGAAGTAAATGACACAAGATATTTGAAAGAGCTTTGTTAAGTAAAGAATGCCACGAATATGATGTATTATTGTCACTGTTGCATTTATGAATTTTAACTTCCATTAAATCAGTTTCCTGTCCTAGCTGGCATTTGCATGGTTACATATGTAGTTACTTTCACTTAATACAAATCTTCCTTAAAAGGACACTCATCATGGAGTCTTATTAAAATCATATAAATGTCAACATAAGATTCAGAAGGGGAAATTAGTCCTAATAACTGGAGGTTTCAGCACTCAATCAATTTGCATACATTGAACTAATTTCTCTTAAATATGCTGTCCTTACAAGTTCCATATGCACCTGAGTGATGTATTTTACAATTATAATAATGCAGTAGAGCCATTTATTCTTTGAATAAATCATAAGCCATTCTTTCAATTCTTCAAGCCTGAAACATTTCTGGTTTCTATTTTGCTAACTGTGAATGGTTGAGCATGAGAAACCTAGCCAAGTTTTAAGGTATAATATGCCCCCTGTACCAGAAGATGGTGAGAATTTTTGTATGAGCCTATGTGCATGTGTGTCTGTGTTCACTAAAGGTCAAAATATATGATCAAGTATAATTAAGTCAATGCAAAAATCTACCATGTTGTATCTGTCATACGCATTTATCCTGACGTTTTAATTAGTCAAATAAAGTGAATTGTGTCTTCAACCTTGTTTCTGACAGTAAGGCTTGCTTACTTTCTAGCTATACATTACTTTAACTCAGAAACCACTGTTGGTTAAATTAAGATATGTTAACAGAAATTTTTGATAATTTCTATTTTTAAGAAATAAGAGGGTGGCTACCTATTATGATTTTTCTCCAGATTTGGCCTGAAAAGTTCTCAAAGAAAATTTTGGAGCAGCTTATTCACGTTTGGAAAATGTAGACAAAGGAAGTTTGCTCATGAAAAAGGAAACAAAATCTTCCTTAGTCTGCATTCTTTAAGGCAGAAGAAATAGATTCTTGAGTATATACTTCACACAGTTTCTCTTTTCCACTTAAAGGGATAAAGTCAATACGAGTTTCCTAAATTTGTGTGTTTGTTGAGATTATTAGATGATGATGGCGATGTGTGCTCACAAATTTTAATGTTTTAAAAGGATGTAATGGAAACAAGAGATAGAAGTTGGTAAGGCCAATCTGCCTGCAAGGCTTATTCTCTTAACTTCTATATTGGTCTTTCTTCTAGTGAGCTTGCAGTGACTGGTTATGACATTCACAGCTTTGTCCAGAACTAAAGGGAGAATGAATTATGAATCAAACTGCCAGCAGCCACAATACTGGATTCATCCTCAAGGGTCAAATGCCTAAAGCAGCCCTTTCTCCCTCCCATCCTCTTCCTTTTTCTCTCTTCCTTTCTTCCTTTTATTCTTCCTTCCTTTATTATTTGCATATACTTATTATGAAAATACATCTTTTTGTGTATAAGCCATTTCTGAATGCCTGTTCTGTATAAGGATGGATGCCAGGCACTGTGATGCTGCACAGGTGACTCAGGTCTAAGGAATGTGCAGGAAAAGGCATTGGGAATACATATAAAGGGGGAAGAAAACAGATACAAAATTCCTCTGATATGAATGATTACAAAAATATTTTTTTTTTGTTTCAAGAGGACAGGAGATAGATTTCTTTCCACCATGTCTGAATGGCAAAATCAATACCAAAAAAACACTGCACCTTAGTTCTTGGATTTATTTGGGTCTCTGAATTGGCACCAGGGTTTCATGCACAATAGCATTTTGGGCTATTTTAAAACCATCACCACGTTCTTATTTGTGATACCTACTTCTTCCTCTGTTACCTGCATGTGTGAACTTCCATGTCACACAGATATGTGGCCATGGAAAATTAAGCAGAAAAAACAGTATTTCTTCCTAAGAAGGTAACTCTCTATTGGAAGGCAAGTTATTTCTGCAGTCGGGTCCTAGTTACGTGGTAAGCTGTAGGTGGAAATTTGCATGGTTTGGCTCAGTATCACAGCGTGTGGGATTTCTTTTCCCATTACTCCCTCTCTCCTTCATTTTGCATTTTTTCCCTTTACTCCCTTTCTCCTTCTATTCATTGATTTCTGCTTCACTTTCCCGTCTCTTTCTTCCTGCTTCATTTCTTATTTTTGTTGTAGAAAATTCAATAATCCAGTATGCATATTTGTCATCTGGATATGAAAGATGGCGGTGCAGAGGAGACAGCTCAGTCTGTCATGAGGACCTGAGCTCAATCCTCAGAGCCAATGAAAAATAGGCAGTTGTTGTTAAACTTATAATTCCAGCAATGACAAGGCCAAGACAGGGACAAGGGAATCCCTCAGGCTCATTGGTCAGCCAGCCTTGCATACTTGGTGAGTTCCAGGACAATGAAAGCCTATCTCAAAACAACAACAACAAACAAAACAAAAACAAAATGAAGAACGCTCGGCTGATCTCTAGCTTCCCAATGTGTACACATGCTTACACAGAGAATGATGGAATCATTGAACTAGTGATGCCATAAGTACTCATTAACAATGTGAAGTTGAAGTTTGTCTTAAAAGCCTAATTAAAAAAATATACACTTATATTCTATATACATAAAATATATAATCAAGGCTTATGAATCATATAGAAAAGCATTGGTATATAAGAAGAGTGCACAGTTATGTCAAAGTAGTAATTCAGAAACATAATTGATTCTAGGCAGAACAATTCTTAATTTAACTGTTATCCATTTTGATAACATAAATATGTACATATATTTAGCATGCATGTAATAAAGTAGTTTTTCAGTGTTGAAGCTAAATTAGGACGAGCAATTTTAATGAGAATATATTTAAGAATATTTATTTTTATCAACATATTCTTTAAAATTTGTGAACTATTTCTATTACAACCATAAAAATTAACATAAAAATTGATATAAAACAATAATCAGTTCAATGGTCTTATGAAGATGCTTATATACAATAATGGAATCTTTATGATTATATTTTTCTCACTATAAATTTTAAATTACTACAAATGTATTAATGATACAAAATTTAAAAATACCATATCACTATTAGTTTTGTATTTATACACATTAACTATAAATTGAAGATATAGGCTTGATGTTTCTGAAAATCAGACCTACAAAACAACAGTTTCCAATTTTATTATTGCTTTGGATAGTTATACTTAAAGGTGGTTGAATGATCATCTCTGTTGTTTATTTTAAAAAGGGAAGTGGACTGCCTGCTATTGTGGAAAGGATAAAGAATACAAAAGTAATATAAATATTTTTAACACTTATTTGAAAATGCACTGGTATTAAATTATTCATTTTTATTACTTCATAACTTTAAAATAGGCATTTAGAGAAAGATTTAAATTATTACATATTTGTAAACAATGAGAAAATATATAGGCCTCATGATGTTCAAAAAAGCTTCTAAAGGACCATATCCTTCCTGTAAAAATGTACTTCTCTTGTATTTTTGGAAATTTACAGTTGATTTGCTATAGACACATATTTTGTGCAGCTCATTTGGCAAAGTGGTACAGCAAGAATGACAATATTAGTACCACAAATATTTTCCTAAACAATTGGTACCATTGTTTTGTATTCTCATATTTTAATTGAAATTATTTATATCTCAAATAACAGTTATGTAATGAGGGCATGCCTATCTCAATCAGGTTGCAAATTAACTAAATAAATATGCATATAATTTTTTTCTCAGTTGAAGGTCAGATAGTGAGAGACATGACCTTGAATATTGCTTCTGGTTAGTCAAGAGGAATTTGTCTTTTGATAAATAAATTCATAAATGAGTAATAAAAAGTCAGAATAACTTTAGTGATTTTTTTTCTTATTCTGGATTTGTCCTCAACCCCAAGCTTGTTAGCTGAAGTATATTTGCTTAAAAAGTGCCAAGCAATGTCAAGTATCCTAAATGCCCTGAGCCTTTTACTGTATTTGTAAGTTAATTTTTGCCATAACACTAATTTATAAATTGCATCAGAAAAAAATATTTTTATTATTTCAAGGACAGGAGATATTTCAGTCATAGCACATAGTAAGTAGCATGTACTTTGTGTGATTCTATCAGTCCTACTGTCTTTATGTCTTTCGGTACTGAGATGTACTAAGGTTTAGGGAGACACTTACCAAGTAATATGCTCATAGTTGCCATAGCATGGGATGTAGCAGATGATCTCCATGCTTAGGAAACCACAGGTTATAATAAGAATCTGAATTTTATCCTGTATGAAACGCTATATTACGTAGAGCGTTCGTTTGCTCTATCTCAGGAGGGATTCAGTATCTCTATTTACTCAAGCTGTTCATACACATCTTTCAATAGTATCTGGAATAAAATGTGAGGCATCTATGGATAGTTACATCCAAACAATTGGCAGTTTTCTTACTTCTACAAATAAAATAGTCTGGGCAATTTGACATACAAAAACTAAAACCAAAGACAGCTAAAAGCTTTTCATTAAGGCTGTTTGTTAACAAAGAATCCAAAAGGAAAGCTTACGAGGCCTCTTTTCCTCCAACCTGCCTTCATGAATTATTGCAGTATCTCTCAGAAGGGTGCATTGCTTCTCTTTATGTTTTGTATTTGACTTCCTAATTTGTTTGGGCTATTAAACCAGATACAGAGACTGTGCTAGAGAGTTCTCAGAATCTACCTTGTCCTATGAGAAAGTCAAAGGGAATTCTCTTCCTCATATCAGCATGGCCAGTGAGTCCAGGCTGATCTGAATGCTGTCTTTTGGTTAAGATAAATCTTTACACACTTGATGGTTTCTTATGATGGTTACCAACACTCCATGATTTAGGAAGGGAGCTAGGTTGATGCCTTTCATCCATCTCCTAGTTAAGCTTGTGAATAAATAAACATGCAACAGACTATGACTAAATTCAGATATATTGTAGGAAGGTACATGTACAGTAGAGAAATTGATGTCAATCAAAATAGAGAACCATTCAAACTATACCTATTAGCAAACAAACTCTCATGCTTTGCATGCCATAAAAAGAACTCTCAGAGCATTTTCACTCCTAGAGTCCTATGCTTCCTTGAAGTATAACCTGACCTATTATTTCTTGTTAAAAAAAAAAAAACTGTCTATGCTGTTTTTGCAAATCTGAGTAGGCTTTTACTTTACTTTTTTCCATAAAAGTATTGCAACCTTGACTCTGATCATTGGTAATGGCTTCAGCTTTTGTCCTTTCTTATCTTGCAGTCTCTTTTCATAAACAAGATTTACTTTATTTGTGAGTGTATGTGTGTGTGTGGGTCAGAAGAGGGATGATCCCCTGGAACTATAATTACAGGTTATTTTGACTCTCCTAATATAATTTTCAAGAGCAGCAGGAACTATTAACAACCAAGCCATCTATCTGGGCCCATAGATTGCAGTCTTAAATGATGGTGTCTTAAATATGTTACTCATAGCTCTCCAATTGGCTACAGGCAACAGTGAAATCAGTTAAACTAGAATTAGAAACATTAAGGTTCATCGAGGGCTGTTTTCTCTAGAACTAAGAGAAAGGTCTTTGGTTCCATTTACTGAGCACAGTAGCCATGCTCATTTTTAAACTTTAGATCACTGTTACTGGGGTGATTACCTTTAGCAGAGCAGTAGCTGTTGTTGGCTCCAGCTTAGCTGGACCATACATGACAGAGAACCAGGACAAGCTTTCAGTTGATCTCTGTTTATAGAGGGCCTGCTGAGTCAGTAACTTGACTAAAAGAGCTGGAGTGAGGAGTACATTTCTTACAGTTGAGGAGCAGCCACCTTTTACTGTAAAGCTGAGATAGTGTCGGTACTGAGTCTATTGCTTCTTGAACATGACATTTCTGCCTGACATGTAGGATTTGTTGGACTTCTTAACTCTATAACTATTTGGGACAGTGTGACCAGCCTCAAAATCAGAATAGCAGTCTACAGAAGTTCAAACCGCGTTTAGGTCAGCAATGAACTTTTTTGGATTAGGGAATAGATTTCTGCAAGACCTCAGTGAAAATAGGGTTGCATTTTGAAAATAATGTCTCTACTTGTTGTATCCAAGAGGTCGTCAGGAATTATATGGTACTCTACTGGGTGGAGGTTGCTTTCATTCACCATATTGTCTGATTGACAAAATAATCAGCCATAGATATTCACAGTTCATAGAAGACATTTACATTTAATGAGTCTACACTGTTCGGGTAGAAAATGTCCAATAGCTATCTGAATAGTCTCCAGCCCAGCATAGTGATGGTCTAAGTACCACTCAGAGGATACTGAATTACAGGTTAACTTGTCCAAGGAATTAAATAGAGAGCCTAGTACAGTGGTAAGAACATCAAGTTCCAGCCCCAACTGGGCTACAGAATGATCAACGGGGATAATATTTTCTCTAATACCTGATGCCTAATGATGAATTGTCTCTTCTCCTTTATCTCACTTTCTAGCAGTATTAGGATGCTCTGTTCCACTTACACAGCCCTAAAGAAGCACTTGATATGTAGCCATTTGTACATTTTCCTCAGGGTTTATCAGCCAATCCTGATAAAACTGTATCTAGGACAACAACTGCATTTTCCAACTTGCCAGTCATTGGAACATCAGCCATGTAGTGATATAATTTGGACACTGGAGAAGAGAGGCAGGTATATAAAGCCTCATGACTGACCTAGTGGTAGAAATTTTCAGGGGAATTTGTTCTGTTGTTAGTACTTTACTTGTGAGTCTTCATTGATTAGATGATTGTGACATTTATGGGGACAAAGAAGTATAAATGTGGAGCACATTAATCAAGTTGTAAACTTTGATGTAGATCACTAAATGAAACCCAAATAGGTGTTCTAAATGACTTCACTTATGCTGCCATCCTAGCACCTGCCCCTTCTGCAAACTCTTTCAAACAGCAACAGTTGAAGATGGCCACTTTCTTGGCTTATAGGTTTGCTTAGGGTGAAGGGATGGACACCTGCATCCTATAAATGCATAAACACTTGAGACTTTTCTGTTTTTGAAGCTGCCCAGTTGAGCAGATATGTGTTATTTTGAGGCTCTTTACACAGGACTGAGGTTCGCATAAAGATGAAGTATGAGGTGGACCCTGTTGAGTAGGCATGACATTCATTTTTGGTTTCAAGTAGAGCTGAAATTGATTTTAATTTAGCACTTGTTTTAACTGAAAAAAAAATTCTTTGACCTTCCCAATCCCTATATCAGGTGGCAGATTTCTATAATTCAGCCCATCTATTTCAGCTTTGGACTCTCTGAAAGACTGATGTAATCTTGTCACTGTAGTTCAATCATTGATGCTTACTGCGCCAATATTATAAGAACATCTTTATTTAATTGTACCTCCAAGAGTAGGGTCAACAGTCACCACAATGCTGGGGCAGGAGATTCTACTTCTTCTGTAAATGCATGAGTGGGTGAACAGGTGGGAATATGTTGCAGGAAATGTTAGCCTGCTGCTTACATGGCATCTTTCCTTCCTGCCTTTCTGAAGTTCCTTGGCATTACTGAGTTTATGGCATCTGAATTATCTACAGAAAATGCAAAGAAATGAAAATAATTTTTGCTTAAAGAAAAAATTTCTCATTTATATACTGAAATGAAGAAACTTGCTGTCGACTTGGAGATAGACAGAATTTCTAAGGTGTTCTTTGTGCAAATACACTTAAAACATTAAAGACTAAATGTGTGCTTTCTCAAGATGTACAAAAATACTAAAGATTCACAGAAGATTGTCTTTAAAGAACCATTTCTTATAATTAGTGACCATTCTTTTTTGGTTATTACTGTATTATTATTCTATTAGAATTTTTCTCAAAAAACCCTATGAATTATAACAGAACTTCCATTTCTAAGAATGTAAATTGAAGCGCTTCCAATGGAGGAGACACAAGTGTTAGTATAGTTTGAATATAACTTGAGTGTTCTTCTAAAGACACTGATGCTAAAATATCCAAATTCTTTTAATACAGAATTAAGATTATGGAAACGTTATCTTGTATTTTTAAGAAATTAGGACTCAGGCAACAATTAGAATGAGATCGTGTCATCAGCAGGGAACCACCAGAATTGAACCCTGAAAAAAAAAATGAAAAAACAAAGAGGAATCAGAGATTTCTACTTATCTGTTACAACTTCTGTGTTGCCTAGGGCTATACCAGTAAGATCCTGATCAGACACAGGCCATCAGCTTTACCAGTCTAGAGCTGTGAGGCAAACCAAGCCTGTTTGTTTTTTAAGGTTCAGGCTGTGCCATTTATATCAATGGCAACAGAAAGCATTATGGCAACTAAAAGTGAAAGGTCACCAGTTTTCTCATTTACAAATAGCATAGAAGTTGTCAATGTGTGATATGTGTGTGTGTGTGTGTGTGTGTGTGTGTGTATGTTCATGCATGCATAGGTGCATATGTGTGCTCCTTTGTGCAGGGGCCAGAGGTCAGTCTCAAGGGTCCTCAAGAGCCATTCACCATGAGTTTTGGAACAGTGTCTCTATCGGTCTGATGTTTGGCAAATAGGATAGGTTGGTTGGACAGCACTTCCAGGGGCCTGCCTGTCTCTGCCTCTCCCGTGCTAGGATTTAAAAGTATGTGCCACCATGTTCAATGTGTGTGCTCTATATATTCATTGATCATCACAGTACAACAAATTTTATTATGGATCTTTGATTTATAAAATCTGGGAGCAGGCATATAAGGAAATGTAACACTATTTTATAAGAATACAGATCTCTAGTGTTTCAGAAAAATGGTGAAAAGCAGGAAGCAGATAAAGATAGTGGGTGGACATTTTTTCTTCCAAAATGGTGTTTTTGAAGGACAAAGAAATTAGAGAGGGAGAGGAATTCTGTGGATGGAAAAGTGTAAGGACAAGCATCTAAAGAATATTTGTAGAAATACTTGGTAGACAACCTGAAATGAGGCATGGATGAGAGAAAAGCCAAGGATATATGGCTGGGCATTAAGGAGAGCTGGCCCTTGTCAAGGCATGAGAGTTACTGTAAAGCATTTACATTCAGTCTGTAGCACTAAGAAAATAAACACAGGAGATTTGTGGATAAAATATGTTGAGTTCAAAATTCATATGATAAGGAAGACTTGACTACCATTAACATAAAACACATTTGTTTTGAGAGACAGTGAAAAGGTGATTATGACTGTACTTGTGAAATGCACCTGAGGTTGTGGTCAAAGTGGCACGACGGACTCGTGGGTCTTAGAGATTTGGAGGTCACCTTTTAGGAATAGAGAGAAAATCCTGTGTCCAAGAGAGGACGGGAAAATTGCAAGGACAACCTTATTTTGACACTTGTTCACTGGAAAATAGCCAAGCAATTTCATTTTGACAATGATGTCACGTTGAGGGTGGTAAAAATTTATTCACCACAGCATCTAAGAACAAACTCATTAATTATTGTAAGGTACAGGATGGGCTTGGATAGATTTATGATGACCTTCCCTCTCCCATTGTACTGTGTATAGTTGTAGAAATTATATAGATCAATTGGATTACTCCAAATCCTCTGTACCCATTGCTATACGTTTGTGAGATAGTCTGTAAAGTGAAATTAGTCTTCAAAACATGTTTCTACATGTAATTAGTGAGGTTTCAGTTTTTTGTTTGATTAACTGAAAATACTATAATATGATTTGCTATAATTTCTAAAATTTTAAAAATATGGAATCAATATTGAAAGCTGCACCAATATCATTTATTTGTGATAAAACTAAAATTAAATATTTTTCTTTTGAATGTCATGATGATTATAGCTTTGATGATTTTGAAATGAAATGTCTTATTTATATACTCAGAGACTATTAAAAATTGCTGCTACAGGTTAGGTGGGATACCATAATAGGAAAACTTTCTTTGTATAATAATCAGGGACTTCATGTGGAGACAAAAATACAAAGGATCCTTGCAAATAATTAAACATCCTAATTCTGGAGACTCTGTGATTAATGCGTTGGAAGGCAAAGCAGCTTGAGAGTCTTGGAATGTGGCAGTGTGATAATGCCACAGCTGATCTTTCATTGTTCTAGCAGAAGATTAATTATCTCCCTTCCTCCTATAATATCCGTTTAGTGCTTTATAAATTGGACCCAGCTATTAGCTCCATTCATTTATTTCCTGTGAAGTTGGTCTAAGCTTTATCTACTTGAGGGTTAGACTTAATATTACTTTTCATTTCCTTCCTTGCTAAACACTTTATGTTCTTCAAATAGCTTTATTTTCCTGGCAACCCATCCCCACCTGAAGAGAACCAAACATAATGTGTACACTGATACACTAATAGAAGTGATCATTCCTTTATTTTCTTAGGTGTTTTATAATAAAGCTATCACATTTTAATGGTTGAAAGCTAAGTATCATACACTGGGGGAAGGATTTATAAAACTTTTGTGATTGGTGATAGCTCGCTCATACACTCTTTTTTGGTAACACACAGTTGAGGAGTGAAACAAGTTGGAATTCAGGAGTTGCTTATCTTCTGAAGGTGGGCAAGCACAGGGCACCCAGTTAGACTAGGCATGCATTTTGTAAATGTGCATTTTAAAATTCAGCTTTCATACTGAGAAGTGAGGCAGGGCAATAGCGCAAAAACAATCAAGTGCCTACAAACTCACAATGAATAAGTCAAATTGGCCAAAACAATCTCTCAGAGGACCAAAAGCATGGTAACTAATGACGTGCACTCCTAGTCAGTCACAACACGCCAGCAGTGACTGCCAGTTTCAAAAAGACCAACCAGAAGTGCTCCTGTGGCAGCTTAAATTCCCTAACTCCATAAGCGAACTCCAGCCCTTTTACAATAAAGAGCTTCTGCATTGGAATCGCTCGAAGTCTCTGGCTTTGCCTTTGCTTCTTCTCATCCACTGACCTCTAAGAAATAGGGATTGCACAACAGGCAGCAACAAGCCCTCAAAAACTATGGAGAAGTCATAGATTTAAGTTGAGATATTGAACCATAGGGCATCTTCTCAAGCAAATCTTTGTTATATTTCTGAGACAGTTTTCCTAACCGGTGAACAGGAGAGTGAGAGTGTGGTGGGGAGACATTTACTCTTATCATGGTAAAAGGGAATCATGGACCCAGAATTATAACCAGATGTTTGCAGCTGTCTTTAGGCAAGTACTGGGTGCAGATGTGTAGTTGGTTTTTTAACTCATTAGGGCTCCCAAGTAAATACATGGAGATTTATTCTTACTTATGCCCAGCCTTAGCTTGGCTTGTTTCTATCCAGTTTTTCTAACTTAAATTGTCTCGTTTCTCTTTTAACCACATTTTACTTGTGGGCTTTTTTATTACCATTTTTTATTTCTATATTTCTTTTTTTTTCCTTCTGACTCAGTGACTGGCTGTGTGGCTGGGTGGCTAGCCCCTGGCATCCTTCTCTCCTTCTCCTTTACTCATCTCTCTATTCTAGGTTTCTCTTCCTCTTTATTCTCACTGCCCACCAGCCCCACCTGTTTCTCTCTCCTGCCAAACTCTTGTTCGTTCAGTTCTTCATTTGACCAATCAGGTGTTTTAGGCAGGCAAAGTAACAGTTTTACAGAGTTAAACAAATGCAACATAAAAGAATGCAACACATCTTTGCATCATTAAACAAATATTCCACAGCATATACAAATGTAACACATTTTAAGCTAATGTGCCAAGACACACGTGAACCACTCAAAGCAGAGATGAGAAAGTAATCAGAATAAAGGCAGAAGCTGGATTTTCTAGTAGTGTCATTTATAGCGTCGATGAAATGTTTTCCCCAACTTCTTCATAATAGAGCTGTTGTCTGATACTAAAACATGATCAAGGAATAATGTAAGAGTTCATAAAACAAAATAAAACAGCAGAATTGACTATCAAAAGTTAAAAGTCTAATCTAAGTTCTATTCACTTTTGAATTCACTGTGCTTCCCATGACACATGATTTTAGCGGTTGTTTGTTTTGAAACAAAAGTCCCTGAGAGTAAAATTAAGGCCTTAAATTTTGGCTTTAGTATTGTTAGTTGTATAATTTGATCAAATAATTTAAACTCCTTAATTAAGTCAATCAATATATAGACAAATGTGTGTGTGTGCCCCTGAACATGAGTACACATGCATGTACATATGCAAAGGCACATATAAACTCACCGAGATTAAGCCCCATGCACAACGCCTGCACAGGTCTGAGAAAGATGATATCTCAGTGCTGACAGGAAACATGGATCCAACCCCCTATCCCTAACCCAGAAGTCATCTCCAATTGATAACTACTTGCAAATGAGAAATTGGTTTTCTTCAATGGAGAATTTTGGGGTATGCAAACCACTCTAAAGATCAGGTCCTATGCCCAGCAGGAGGTGGTCAACACAAAAAACATCCAATGGCATTTTCAGAGAATCTTTTTCTCATAATGTTTTGCCCGATTTTTTTTTAAACCCAATGACCCCTTATAGTTTCCTCTTTTGTGTTTTTATGGTATTTCCATGGTGTGTGAACTGTGTATTTCTCTGCATCTATATGTTTTTATTGTGCTTGTTCCTTGACTCTTTTTCTTCTGCTTTTCTGATCTGCTTGTTTTCATTTCATCTTACATTTATTTTAATACATAAAAATTGGGTTTACAACTAGGTGGGTATGTAGGGAACAGGGAGGAGTGGGGACATAATTAGAATGAATTGTATTACCATAAATCTATTTTCAATAAAAAATGCTGTATAGTTGGTAACTCCCCCTCACCCCCAGTACTGCAAGCCATAAATCTTGGCTTCTTAAAGCTATAAATAACCTCAAATATTTGTTCACTTTCTTGCTGTCCTTAAGATCCTAAACATCAGGGCTTCCTCCTTATGAAATGGGTAGGCTCATGTTCTGAAAGTTATTGCTGTTTTATTGAAACTTTTTGTTGATCTATTTTTCTTTATTTGCTCTTTTCCCCTGCTTTATAGTGTTAAAGACATGTATAATTATTTTCCATTCTTGTTAAGAGTTTCTATTCTGAGTATGTTTTCATATTTGGCAGCAAGAAATATTGAGGTCTTGTAGGGCAGATGTATTGTCTATTTTTATGCTGTTGTTTTCTAGTGAGATTATTATTTAAGGGATAGATTGCATTTGTTGTGAAATACCTCAAGGCAAAGTTGATTAGATGTCCCAAGTTTGTAGGCTTTATTTTTTAAAGCTACACTCTTGGTTATTGTCCTGTAGAAATGGAAATGTCTCCATGTTTCTTGTTTGTAAGGTCTCATCTCAGCATTTTCAATTCCAGATGACAGCATTATGAAGGAAGAGAAAACACATAGTCAGAACTTCTCCACTTTTTCATTTTTCCAAGACTTCTATTAAGCTTTAGAGGTAAAGGGTGAAGTTGACCTTGTTATGTTATTTTGTGGGTTTTTTTTGTATTGTTATGTTTTCCTTATAAAGCAATTGAAAGGAAAGGTTACTTTTTTCTGTTAACCTTTTTAAAATGATGAAGTTAGACAGATTAGAAATGTAATATCTGGAGGTGGAATCTTTCTATATATAGTAGATTTTTTCGTAAACTAGCCAAGGAAACAATATGGTAATGAAGGAGCAGTTAATGTTTGATTTTTTTAACGTAATTTGTACATTTTCTATGCATGATTCAAAAAAATTCTGGAGACTAGGAAGAATTATAGTTTGAATCTGGAATATCTCCCCCCACCCCAAGGCTTATGTTTTGAATGCTTGTTCTTCAGCAAGTGGTGGTATGTTGGGGAGGTTCTGGAAATTTGGAAGATTTGGTTGACCACCTTGGTTTTTGCTTTCTGGTCTACCATGAGGTAAACAGCCACTGCCACACTCTTCTGCTGTCGTGGCCTGAGTTTTCATCTGTTCCTGTTTCTTCATCATAGGTGAAACTTTTTGAAGCAGAATCTTTCCTTTTTAAGGTTTCTTCTGTCAAGCTTTCTGTTATAGTGACATAAAAGAAATATCAGAGGACAGCGTCTTTTATACTTCATTGTATCTGTCTTTATGTATACCTATCATTTAATCAGCCTCTCAATAACTCTTCAAAAGTTTTTGTATCATTTGGGTGTCTCAGTTATGCCTTTTATTGCTGTGAAGACATACCGTGGACATGGAAACTCTTATACAGGAATGCATTTAATTGGAAATGATTTGCAGTTCAGAGGCTAAGTACATTATTGTCATGGCAGGAAACATGCATCTTGCAGGCAGACATGGTGTTAGAGAAGTAGCTTATAGTTCTTCATCCAGATCCTGAGGCAGTAGGAAGAGAGACTGGCACTGGGCTCGGCTTGAGCATTTGAGATCTATAGTCCACTTCCACTGGTGCATTTTCTTTAACAAGGCCACATCTACTCCAGGGATATACTCCTAATAGTGCCACCCCCTATGGACCTATTGGGACCATTTTATTCAAATCACCACGTTTGGTGTGCTGATACAAACTTCTAATACTAAGATTTGATAACTTAAAGCAAGAGGATCATGAACTCAAGTCTTGTCTATATTAGTGAAAGTCAGTCTACAACACACACACACACACACACACACACACACACACAAACACACACCAAAGGGGAAAAACACACACACAGACTAGGAAAGCAATAAACAAAGAAACAAACCAAACATTTTTGTTGTAGAAAATTGACTTTGGTGACATGGTAAGTTACTGCATCTCTTTTCCTTTATAAATATTATTTTTATCTGTAGTATATTAAATATATTCAAATTGAGGTAGTTTCTTGGAACCTTATAAATAATGTCATGAAGTTAATGAAATTCCCAGTTAATAAATTCAACATAAATTTATTTCTCTTTAATTAAAGTGCTCTATTCCAATTGAAAATTTTTTGTTGATAGAAATACATCCTTATTTAAATTTTCATTTAAATAAGGGCTGAAGTATCTAGAATATAAATATAGAATATAAATATAATATAATAAATATAAAAAATAGAATATAAATAAAATGCTGCAAATAAAAATATGCATCATTAAAAAAGAAGCATCGTGTTAGTTTCTAAAATGTAGAGAATAATTACCATAAAATATGTCTTTATTTAGAAAGACATTTTAACATGATCATAGTGAAAAGCTGTAAAGAATTCTATCACATCAGCTTTGCAACCAAGCTATAATTAGTTAATAGAATGTTTTGTTTGAAGATGAAAATATTCTGATAACAGAGTCTGAAGAACTCTTGTCTTCATACTATGATAAATCAGTTCAAACCTTTTCCATCAGATTAATGATAATGTAATTAACTTTCTGCGTAAGAGAATTTGCAGATAATTCTGAAATTCTAATTTTAACTTAAGGAACAGAGGTACAGTGGATGCTGAGTAGAAGAACATTTCTTTAATTAATGCAAAGTAGGGAATTAAATTATCTGTCTAGGTTCTACTTTTTAAAACTATATAAACATTAACCTCCAAATGATTAGTTTTATGAACTTTTTTGACTCAAAAATTCATACAGAAAATCTAATAACTTATTCATTACCAGTGAAATGGAATTAAAAAATGGATCTTAATGGCTACAAATGTATAAAGTTTTCACCATGGAAGAGTCATTCAGTCTTTGTCAGCTAGAATATATCTCAAGCAGCTACGACATTGAAATGGAGACGGAAGTCACAAGACACAAAGGGTGAAATGCCTGGGAAAGAAAATGATAAACTCTGCCACAATATTATTAACTTCCTGCTCTTATGAATTCCAGCGACGAAGAAGGATCACGTTACTCTGTTGTTAGGAAGTGACTGTAGTACTATAAAACACTGGCCCGATTCTCATTCTATAAAACTCTGTGGGAGAATTACTGTTCACTGGTATAATTCAATCTGTAGAGTTATGGCCACAGCTACTAGGAACTTTTCTCCCAGTTAAATTAATTCCTTTGTTTTAAAGGGTTCTTTGAAACTATTCAATGGCAAAACAGACTGAAGACAAATTCTCTTGTCTCAATAACTTCTCCTCTTTTCATATCATTAGTTTATACGATCTCTCCCCTTCTTAGGGTATTTTTTCACTGTGTTCATTCCCATGCAGAGACTGATGAAGGCCAATGGTTCAACTCAGTGAGTTTAAAAATTTAGATTCGGTGAGGCAGCCTAGTCCTCTTTTACAGGTTTAAACCCTGAGACATGAAATGATACTAGTACATGCTCCTTTTGGGAAACAAATATATCTGCCTATTGAATTGCAATTTTGTGAAATTAGAAACTGCAAGCCTAATTCTCTAAGTCCTTTGTTTCAAATTTCTCAATGATTTTGGGAGTTTCTTTTTCCACACTTTTGTTTGATTGTTATCAATTCAGTGGGAAAAGTTATTTTTTGTCAGTTTGAGAAAATAGGTGTAAATAGTGTTGGCAATTAGAAAAGTGGGCTCTAATCCTGGCCTTGCTACTAGCTGACTTTTCAGTACTCTTCAGTGCACATAACTTGGCTTAATTACATTCATTAGGAGAATAAAGGGGTTTAGATAAAATGATTTCTCTTGCCTTCACCTCCTGGGTTTGCACCGGCTTTGATTCTTCCCAGTACAGAGGCTACATGCACTCAGTGATGGGGCAGATTCTAAACCAAGCTCTTATCTTCTTGTATGTGTGTTTTGTGCTGAATTTCTCTTGCTGTTTATGACTAGTGATATGTACACAGAATTCAGTTGTCTTATATTCGATCCATAAAAGCATAAATCTGATTTTTAACATATCTAAAAATATGTATTGATACCTAGGATTCCTTAAGAATTCTATTAATGATTTGAGATATATCCCTAAACAAAATAAGAAAAATAAATTGTATTTTACTGAGAGGAGTAGAAAAGAAACAGAAACAACAAAAGATCAAAAAAATTTATAAGAATCAATAATAACAAAAAGATTCAATATACTATATACACACACAACAGAGAAAAGAGAATACAATGAAATAGTGGTAACACATCTTATTAAATATGATGAACAGAAAGGGGTTCCTTAAAAGTGGACATTAGGACAAAAACTTGGAGCTAGTGTTTGAGTTTACTGTATTAGTTATGGGAGGAAGAACATTACTGGCAGAAGTAACGGTTAAGTCCTAGTGCTGAAATGGCTTTGAATGTACTCACTCTACAAAAAAGCCAGTTGAGCTTGAACAGTATGAGTAGAAGAAGGCAGACACATGTGAATATGTGGATGACTTAAAACGGTAAAGACCTGTAAATAAAGTCTTCCTTAGTCCTCTTTGGTAGTGATCCTCAGTACCAATTCTGTGTTGGGCTGTGACTTTTAACAATGGGATAGAAATAAAAACTTGAGTCAATCATTGACTATTAAATGTCTTTTAGATTTCTCATGGAGTCTGGCTACTATGACAGAACAATCCAAGGCTAAGTGAAAGGACAATGAAATGCCACATGGAGTAGAGATGTTATCCAGCTCAAGCTGTAGATCACTTAAAGGAGGCCAATGGCATGAATGCTCACAGAATACTGTTTAAAGATATGTTGGAGGTATTTCTCATCTTCTCCTTTCAGTGTAAGAGATTAAATCCAAGACTCTGTGCACCTTACTTAAGCACTTCTGCTTTGAGCTACATCTTTCTGTCTCAGATTTATTTTTTTTAAAAAGAACAGATGTGCCAGGCGGTGGTGGCACACACCTTTAATCCAAGCACTGGGGAGGCAGAGGCAGGCGGATCTCTGTGAGTTCGAGACCAGCCTGGTCTACAAGAGCTAGTTCCAGGACAGGCTCCAAAGCTACAGAGAAACCCTGCCTCGAAAAAAAAAAAAAAAAAAAAAGAACAGATGTGGGATTATGGAGATTGCTGATAAGCCATGTGGCATCCTCTTAAACACTGCAAATATGTTAGTTTTATTATGGATAAAATGAGAATGTTATGAGTGTGCTGTAGCAGAAGCAGAAGCAGAGACAAACATGCTTTCTACAAAGCGAGATCTTATCAAATAGCAATAAATTCACAAGGTCCATTGATTTCAACGGCAGAAATCCAGGATGTAATCTACCCTGACTACCTGATCATCTGGCGGAGACGAATGCAAGTTCTATTATTGCAATCTTAATTCCTACTATCAAGTCTCAGATCACAGTAAGTTTATCTATCTGCGTGATTTACAGAATGAGTACAAGTTAAAAAGGCTGATGCAGAGTTCCAGTGGTTTCAGAAGTGGGCTAAGAAAACTGAAAGCGAAGTCTGTACTGACAACGATGAACTCAGAAGCAGCTGCATGAGGAAGATGCTGCAGTGGAGACCAGGTCATGAGAGAGTCAGGATGCAGAACCAAGATGAGATGGCAAAGAGCGGTCAGAGCTGAAATGGTGGGTTTAGATTCATGTGAGCAGGTGGGTAGATGGACAAGCAGACTGCCTCAACAGTGAGGCTTCTAGGAGAGTTCAAGCTCCAGAGACAGTTTTGAGTTCTCTGCTGCTGGTCCCTGGAGAACACACCAGGTATCCCTCTACTGCTGGTCCCCGGAACACACACCAGGTATCGGATCATAGGCTCATAAGGAGCTGTTGCTTCTCAGTGTTTGGGTCCTCACTTTAATGGTCCAGATAAGAGAGTTACATACATTTTCTACCCTCAGCAGGAAGTCATACGTTGCCTGCAAAACGGAGCCTCTCAGGGCATAGCATATCTTGAAAAACCATTGTTTTGCAGAGTACAGAATAACTTAGAACAGGGAGAGCCTGATCTCAAGCTAGTGATAATGTTTCAGTCTGAACTATCACAAGATTTCTCATTTTAAAATGATTGTTTTAGTTTTTATAGAAATGACTTCATTTTAGTTTTTCCCTGCCTCATCTTATTCATGCTTGTGGAGTATAAAGGAGGGATTGACACCTTATTTGACACATGCACTCAATCGTAGCCTTTGTTCCTCTAATTTAGGTTTAGACAGACTTTCTTCTGGATATAAACATTTACTCTAGCCTTTCATCTTCTTTGAGAAAATTATTTGCATAACCTTTTGCTCAAGCATGGCTGCTTTATGTCAATCAGTTTTGACATTTATATGTAATTCTTACATTTAAGAGAATTAGCAACTTTCTGTGGGACTTACAAGTCTAATTCATATTATGAGAGAATATTGAAGAAAGTAGAACATAAGACATCTTTATTTTGTTGCATAATTTATGATCCTTGGAATTAAAACAACTTGGTGAAATGGCTTTAGTAGTCTAGAATTTGTTATATTTTGAATTCTATAAGAACTAAACTTCCCATGACACTTAGTTAAATATTTCACACACAGTAATTTCTGTGAAGACCCCTGGCAACACATCCACAGTGTTTGTTTATACAGCCCTTATCTAGATTCAAATGCTGCTTTTGAATAACAACTCTGAATAAAAGAAATAACAATGGTTTACATTGGTCCAAATGTGGGTGACCATGGCCTGGTAACACGGATACAATCGACCCCAAATCTTGTGTTCTGCAGAAGAAATTACATAAATCTTGGCAAGCTAAGAACAAAGTCATCAATTAATACAGTCGACAAGTACACTGAATGAAACATTAGGCAGGTGGGCTAGAGAAACATGGAGAAGTCTTTCCAAAATGCTTCAGATGTATTTTGTAGCATTAGTTTTAGGGCTGGTAGAGGCTAGAGGTCACCTAAGCATGTATAATGATACATTTCTGAGAGGTTACCTAATAGCCGTGAAAATGTTAGGCTAGATATAAAGATTAAATGAATAGTTGTTTATGTAAAGGTAGTAAGACAGCCCAAGATGATTTGCTTCTTCATCTATAATTTCTACCTTTCCACAGTCACCATGTATTACTCAGTCATGATGAAATAGTCATCAGGATCTTGCCTTTTATTTCATTTTTTTTTTGTTTTTGTGACAGAGTCTTATTATGGAGCCTAGGATGACTTTAAACTTGTAATCTTGTCCAGAGTACTGTGATTATAAACATATATCACAAAGACTAGCTGCAGGATCTTTATATACATGTAGTTTCTTTTATGACGTTCAGATTCATACAAGTGCAAAGAGATAGGTTGCTAACACACACACACACACACACACACACACACACATTTCTCCTGTTAAGGAATTGTTGAGTATCTAGAATGGAAAAGGTTACATACATATCAGGACATTATTTTTGAAGAATTCAATCAAATAGAAATTTACCATTTCTGACACCAAAAAATCGGAAACTGGATAGATTAGCTGGACACTGTGACCTCCTTCTGATCTCAGTGACATCACGCCATTTATTTTTATTTTTTTGTGCTGCCATATTTTTTCTGAGGCCTTAATTGTCAATATTGTTATTTTGTACTTCAGAAAGTATTTCCAAATTCTTCTTTTAATTCCTTGCTCCTCACCCCACATAGTTCCTGACTCTCACCCCTAACATGAAAAAGAACAAAAGGGAAAGATAATATTAATTGTGCAATGATGTTATACACTTTTGAAGACTTTTCCTTGCATTTTTACTTGTGTTTCTGTAATCTCCTGGCCATATATCAGAGTCCAGGTGATATGATTGCTTTAGTTGGACATATTTGAGCACTTAAGGAAATACACACTCTGTTGGTCAAAAACTGAGAAGGAAAAGAAGAGAAAAATAGGTATTGAATTGTTTGATACATAAGCTTTTTTTTGTGCCAAGGATGCTAGGTTATAATGCTAAGTGGCTTGGTCAAACACCATTTATGATATTTCTATAAATATATTTTGTTTGATGTGATTAATATTTGTGTAGGTAGAGTTTGAATAAAGTAAGGTTATCCTGCATAATTTGCAGATAAGTGTTGGTCCTCAATCAATTAATGGAAGACTTAAGAGAAAAGATCCATTCTTCAGAGAAGAAGAATTTATTTCTCTCTACTGCCTTAGATTTCACACAAGAGACAACTTGGGTACTTATCCTCCTGAGCTGCCATGAAGATTCTGGACACTCAAGCCCTCAAGATCACATGAAACATGACCAGTTTTTTTTTGTTTTTGTTTTTGTTTTTGTAATTCACTCTTTCTACAACTCTATGTACACCTTATGGGCTTTCTCTGGAGAAACCTTAATCTGAATTTTGTGAGATTGGATCACAAACAATCAGTACTTCAGAATGAATGATACAAGTTGGCTCTGTCAACCAGTTTTCTAATCTGACTAGACTTAATGTCACCAGCTCCAGAAGTGAAGATGCTCCGAGTTAACTGAATGCTATGACAACAAACATATGCAAAGGAGTACTGTTAGGTATTTCTAATCAAGTTCTCGTGAGAGGCAACTTTGTCCCTGACACATAAAGAAATATTTCTTAAACCAGCCAATTTAAGGGGTCTCTGATCATCGCTAATTATACCAGAAAAGAGGGAAAAGAAAATAAAGAGCCCAACGACTTGTCCAGTAAAGCAATATGTAAATGACATGATAGACTCCTTGTCTATTCTAAAAAAAATCCTTATTTCCCATGGACAAAAATATAAGATGGCAGGAAAATTGAGAATTGTTCTATTGGTGACTGAATTAAGAACATAAATTTAATTCCTAACCTTGCAGTATTTGCTCATAAAAATGAAGGCGTTGACTAGGGCAGAAAATGTAAATGTGTTCATTTCAGAAAATCCCTATCAGAAGAAGGGCATTGGGTCCCTTAATTCTGGTCTTCTTTGCCAGTGGGAATTGCTCCATCAGAGGAGATTAATGGGGATTTGCCTGAGCAAACTGTAATGGCCTTTTCTGAAGCAGGTGACTTTTACATCCCTGCTGATTTAATTCCAAACAGGCTGACAATCACTTTGACTTCTAAGCTGTAACTAGGTCCCAATCTCAGCAGCCTCAAATAGTAAGACTTATACGTGGTCTGAGTAGCTGCATCCTCTCAACATTCACAGGGAAGCCATCTTAGCTACTTTTCTACTGTCCTGATATGACAAAACTCCACAGCCAAGGCAACTCATACGTCAGAAGAGAATATTGGATATCCTAGAGCTGGAGTTCTAGACAGTTGTGATCCACCATTTGAGTGCCAGGAATCAAACACAGGTCCTCTGCACATGCTTTCAATTCCTGAGCCAACAGGAAGACATATTCTTCATTTGATTCTGGCACACAATCCTGCTCGATAAGCAACCAACAAGCTGCTAGCCTTGAGTAGCTCACAAGCTGTAGAATCTTCAAAAGCAGGGATACACTTCACTGATAGTTGATCTGCCATTTTACCAATAAAATCCAACAGCTGATAGTGTTGGAAGTGCTAGCAGGAGGCCGTTTAAGGATCATTAAGCAGGCCCTTCACTTTTTGAAGTAAAGGCTTACCATTGTCTGTGGATAACTACTGACCTTATAAGAAGCTGCGTTTACTATGTTGCTAGCCTTATTAGAGACTATTTAGTCAACCATGGAGCATCGAGTTACAATGTTTCCTGAGCTACTCATCTGCCTCACAAAACAGCACTCCATTATCAAAATAAATAATGTATATAACATAAAGGCCTGCTTGTTGGGATTTCTGTCCTGCCCAGTTCCCACAGCTGGTAAGCCCCCAAAGAAATTACATAGAGGTCTACGTAAGTTATAAACTGATTGGCCCATTAGCTCAGGTTTCTTATTAGCTCCTAAACTTATATTAACCCATCATCTTTTATCTATGTTAGCCACATAGCTAGGTACCTTTTTCAGCAAGAGCAGATCACTTCCTGCTTCTTCGATGATCTTGGCAGGACTGCAGAAAGAGCTTCCTTCTTCCCAGAATACTCTTGTTCTCATTGCCCCACCTCTACTTCCTTTCTGGTTTTCCCGCACATACTTCCTGCCTGGCTATGGGCCAATCAGCATTTATTTAAAATATAATTGACAGAATATAAAATTGTCCCACACCAAATGTATATGGACCTGAGTTTAACAGAGTCCGCAAAAACACATGTAAGTCACACTGGAAGTAATGACCTTCATGAGTGCTCCTGGCCTTCACTCTTGCTATTCCTGGCCTTTTATCTTGAGCCAGTATCTATGTCCTCAGGAATAGTACTGTGTAGTCACTTGACAAGAGAAGGGAATACTGGACCCTCGTTTTCCAATGCTTATATTGTCTAAATTCAGTTCTTAGCAAATTAACTGTATCCATGGACACATGGTTGTAGCACAATTGATAAAATCGCAAAGACAGAAGTTGAGGTTAAACCTGAAGGTCAGAAAAGCAAAACAGCCAACTGAGGAACTATTAATAAAAACTCAGGATCAGAAATTGGGGTTTAAACTGAAGATCCAAAAAGCAAAGCAGCCAGCCACTGGCTTTTACTTCGACCTCAGTCTGAAATGGCGATCCTGTCTCCAGGAATCTCAGAAGGATACTGTATCTGAGAACTGTCTCCTCCCATCTTATATTCCTCTCTAGTGCTGAGATTAAACGTGTGCACCACTATTGCCAGGTTTCTACAGCAAACTAGTGTGGTTACTAGGATTAAAGGTGTGTGTCACCACTGCCTAGTTTGTAAGACTGATCAGTATGACTGTTTCACTCTCTGAACTTCAGGCAAACTTTATTTATTACAATACAAATGAAATATCACTATACATGGTCATGGAATCCACTATTTAAATACCATGAAACATCCAGATTAATGTAAGGCAGTGTGATCTTTTAACAGCTCAGATCCCATGTTATTTAGGTGAAATATTGTTCCAGGTTGTGATTATAGTGTCCAGAATGTTGTGCCAATTTAAACCATTTAAACCAATATCTAAGACCCAGTGGTGTTTCTGCCGCAACCAGGTTTTTATTTCATGGGTCAGAAAATCAAGACCTGGCTGTGAGAGTCCCATCGTTATCACCTCATATTTACTTGCAAAACATTGTTTTTCCGGTTTTCATGGCATTCTGCCCTATTGGTTAGACATTTAGTTGCAATGTGAATTGCTTTCACTGGGGGATGCAGCAATAACTGCATTGACAGAATGTTAAAAAGTGGCCCTCTGCCAGTTTGGGCATCTTATGCATCAGAATAAGCAGGCAAATAAGGCATTTACTCTACTGATTCAGTGACTGATCCTTACTACAGATGAAAACCGAACTGGCATTCTCTGTGAAAGTAACAAAGATGGCATGTTAGGAATATGGGAGATCCATCAGGCCATCTTTAGCACAACTATCCAGAATGACTAAAGTCAACAGAAAACTGCAACTCAACTAAAATTGGAAAAGTCCATAGCCTCTGGAAGGCAAGTTTGGGTACTCTCTCAGGTAAAATATTCAAACCAGCTGAGGGCAAAGGAAATATGAAAGAGATAGTAGAAAAATTAAGTTACAGAAACATTAGCTCTGTCCATTATCTAGTCTCAGAAATGAGAGTTGTAATTTTTTATTTCTCATTTTTATGTGCACATTTATGAGTGTTTATGTTGCACATATCTTGGGTTTTTATCTTTTGTTAACACATTATCACATAAAAAAGTAAGTATTAAGTTATAGTAAATCAAGAAGGAAGGATGGTTTTATTTAGAGATTAAGTACAGTTTAAGGAGATATGTACAATTCATTACTCATTTCACAAGGGTTAGACTCTAATGGTTAACTTCATCTATTAACTCAGCTACAATTTGGTGACCAGTTCTTCAGATAAGCATGGTTTGGGATATTTCTGTGGGAATATTTTTAAGTCATGGTTTGTCCTTAAATATATAGACTGAGTAATGTAGATTGTATTTCATAGTAACTGAACGGACCTTATTTAGTCAATTGAAATCCATCAGAGAGAATATTAAGATTGTCTAAAAATGAATCAACTCTGCTATGGAGTGCATTAGGATTCTAGATGGCACAATTAGCTTGTGTTGGGGGTCTCTATGCTACTGCCCTGCCTTAAAGATATCACACTTTCTGGCCCTTATGGTCTCATAAATAAATTCCTTTCACTAAATCTACATTAAGTTGGAAAATACTAATAGAGTTAACAATGTTGACCAAAATAAGGAATATATATGTATATATTTAATGATATGTGTATAGAATATATTGTCAATTGTTGGCTCTTTGTTTTGCTACTGTAGCTTTGGATTTTAAGTTACACATTTTTTCAAATATAATGCACTTTAAAAAGATAGTATTTTAAAGATAAAGAACTGCAGACTTCAGTAATTGAATTTTTAATGACAATGTATAAATTAAATATCAAGTTCAAAATTCATGTCCATGTTCTTCAGATAGAAATATCACAGTAGCTTCCAACAGAATATAGTTGACTTAAACTCATTATTTCTGACTTGGGCATGATTGTTGCCTATGAATAGGCCTTATAGTCACATCTGAATCAAATAATCATTTAAAATTTAATATAATTTGTATAATAAGCATTTGGGACAAGATTTCCTCACACCATATATTTAATGAATGATATTAATTTTATTAAAATTTAGGTCCTTTTGCCATTATATTTGTGAATTTTATGAAGAAATTATCCTAATTTAACTAAAAATTAATTTTATGGTAAAATTCATGGTTTAAAATTCTTTCCCTTTTTATAGAGCTTCTTAGTTATTAGTGTTGCTGGGCATGGAGCTCACACTTAGAATCCAGACAGAAAGGGTCAGGTCAGCCTGAGCTACAAAGAAATTTTCAAAACAAAACCTATGTTTTATTGACTGGTTTGACAACATATTGTCTGGGTATCCTGGGTTTAGGATGAGTCAGGTGGAGATAATCACTGCTGATTTTGTTCCAAGTATGAATTTATGGTTACATTGGTCTATGAATGTCTTTAGGGTTTTTTCTACACTCCAATATTAATAGAATGCACATAGGGAGGGCTTTTATCTGTAACTTCCTCAAAGACCCTTTGGAAAATGATTGATTGGCATTTGGCAGACATCTTTATTGTGCCAAAGTTTTATGGTCTTTTAGCTTTGGCATTAGGGGAAAAATTTAAACTATGCATTTGTGTACTGGTCCCAAAGGTAATAAGGAGAGGGTTAAATAAAACCGGCTTTCTGAAATCAGTCACAGCCATAAATATGCTATTGAACATATGTTGGAAGACCCTCTAAGGTTTCAGAGAATGAAGAGTGAGCTAAAGACTTTCATTAAATGCAGAATTTCTTCTATTCAAGTCCAGCAGTATTAGAAGGATGCTGGAAATGACAGGTTCAGATTCAGTAACCATCAATATAATGGAGATGTGACTCCTACGATCCAGTTAGAAAGTTTTAATGTACAAGGCATGATAGCTCTATCAAAATTGCCATCTCACAAACAGCTGGATATGCTGCAAACAACTTTATCATTACTGGCAGGTCATCTTGTTTAAAACATTTTTTTGCTTGGTAATGTGACCACTAGCTATCTTTCCATATGTCTAAACTTTAGTGAGATTTGTGTTTTCTACAATCCATGAAATGAATCAACAGCATTTAATATGGTTCATCTCTTTCCTAGCTCTAATTATCATCATAAAGTTTGCTCTTAGTGCTCAGTGTCTGATTGGCTTTCTTCCTAGTTTACTAGCTACTTATTTTTCACTAGCTAGAGCTGACTTCTTCTCATTTACCTTACTGCTCCAGAACAATTCAGTCTCTGAAGAGGGACACTATAAAGAAATCCCACACTAGCTCAGAATTGAGTATAATAAAGCATTATTTATTTAGGAGTAGACACACAGATCACAGTCCTCTGTTCAAACAGGGAATCCAGCAGCTGGAAAAGAGTGGGAGCATGCTTTACATAGGCATATATAAGAGGCCGCACCCAAGGTAACTTAAAGGCTACTGGCTGAAGGATTTCCAACAGCAAGTTACAATGCCCGAGAACTAACTTCAAGGTGCTGTGGGACGTGTGCAAGAGAGCCACAAAATATTCCTTAGATAACCTTGAGAGTCTCCACTGGTATATCTAAATTTCTAAAATAGTGCTCAGCCATTCTAGCCAGTTTTTGATTAATGATTGAATATGAATGGACCAGAAGGCAATACAGATTTTAGTTAAAACCTCACTTTTTTGACCAACACAAACACAACAGACGGAGATATTGGGACCAATTTCTTGCAAGAAAATGCTGCTCTATCTGATCACTTCCCCAAGTGAATTTTAGATTTTTTTTTAAAAAGTGATTTTAATGATTGCCCTTTCCAAAACTCAGGCAGAATGTGCGTATGTGCATATGTGGAAGCTAGAGGGCCACACAAGAGGTTTTACTTGCTCACTACCGCCATTGTCTTTATTGAGAGATGGTGTGTTACTGAGCCTGGAACTCAACAATCAAATAAACTGGTCAGCAAGCACCCACATTCCCCTCATCTTCACCTCCCCAGTGCCAGGATCATAGGCAAGGACTGCTATACTTTGAATTTTGCATGAATACTTGGGATCTGAGTTCAGATTCTCATCTTTCAGGACAGGAAGTTTGCCAATTGAGTCTTCCCCATTTGTTCCCCCCCCCATTAGACATGTAGTTGCCATTGTATTTACACTAAGGAAAGAGATCTTGGGGCTAGAAAGATGGCTAAGCAGTTAGAATGGAGTATTACTCTTGCAGAAGACCCAAGTTTGATTTCAAGAACCAAAGACAAGGCAGGTCACAGCTTCCTCTAATTCCAGCTGCAGAGGTACTCAACATCTCTGGCCTCTTTTGGGCACTTGTATTCATATGCACAAAACCTCCTCCATGGTTTTTTCCAGTCTGATCCTACAACCATGTAATTCCAACATGATTCGACATATTTAGCATCTTTGATACATTTCAAATTTTTCCACAAAAGTGCTTATAATTTCAGGTTACTTGCCATAGAGGACAAAATGATGTGCTTGTGGATCAAAGAGAAGATGAGACAATGGATGACATAGGTACATGAAAGGCAACATAGAACTAATACCTGGCTTGCCATGCTTGAGGGCTGACCCAAGCTCCAAGTCCTCAAAGAGCGTTTCAAAGATCCCAACTTCAAAGCACCTGAATCTTAGTGCTGAGCGCTCTGTCTGGCATCATCCGGCAGGTTTTTGAAAGGATCTCATTCTGTCTGAGTTGTGAGAAGGCTTCATGAAGATTTTTGTGTTTCCTGAGGCTTGTGATTGTATACTTCCTTCATCTCTGCCTTCATTGGTAGTTATATTTCAGCTGTTGTTGTATGTAATTAAAGAATCATGAGCTATATATTTTCCTGCTATTGACTGCTTGAATACTTTCAAATCTAGGAAGTACATTGTGATCCTGAAAGTTTCCTAACATGACATAGACAATAGAAGAAGAAGGTTATAGTGTGTATTCACTTTAAGTTTATTGTCATTGAGTGCCAAGCAAGCACAGTTTCATGTTAAGAATAGCTGGGTGATGGGATTTTATTCCACTCTACTGAAATATACTTAAGTGACTGAAGTGGAATTAGGAATGAAAAGAAGTAAGGGGCTTGAGCAGACATGCAGGTCTATGTCTGTCAGGAACAGAAGGGGTAAAAAACAAACAGTGAAGATTGAGTTAAAAAAAGAACATGAATGTTAAAACGATTGGCATTATTTCTCTAGGAATTTTATATTCTGTGTATTTCAAGAGTGACATTTCCCCCAGACACCTTTGTGCTGGTTTAAAGTAAATTGTTTAATTGAGCATCTTTAGTGATTAAATATTATTGTATATATTATATATGTAAATGGACCATGCAAAATTTGTTCCATTGGATAGAAGTTAGTTAACCAATGAGGTTGTACCTGAAATATGGTGAGTTGGCATTCAGCAAGGTTGCTTCTTTTTAAAAGGTTGTCTTGGGGTGAAGGCTTCAGGGCACAGAAGGCACCAGTGCTCCTGCCCGCAACTGTCCCTTACTTATAATTTAAGGGGTGATGAGTGTTAAATAAAGGTATTAGGAGTTTTTTCTTTCAAACACACAAAGTATAATAATCCTTGGGGAAAATGCTAACCTATAGAGTGACAGTATTAGTACCTGTGTGAAACTTTATTATTTATGAACAGAACTAATACAAAACTGTTGGATTTAGCTGGAAATCCTTTCTTTGTAATTTCTACTGTGCATCTTCATCACCTGTAAGTGTAACTGTGCGAAGTTTGCTGTGAATCACTGCTCAAAACTCTCTGCCCCTTTGTTTCAAAGCTCTGACTCTCAAACAGAGAGCAATATTGAATGCCCTACAAATAGTATAGTAGTACATGGAGCTCTGAACACAGAGGAAGAAAATTAAATTTCTATTTTATTTCTAAGCTACTAGGCAATGATATCACAGTTACAGAATGCTTCCACTGTAGGAGAACTGAGACCACAGCATGCTGTCGAAAGTGATTTATGACCTTCCAATGCTTATGTAATGTCAGGTTTCAGTTTGGGATCACACTATTATAACGTGTCAAACAATTTAAAAAATACTCTAACAGTTGACTACACCTGTTTCCACTTTGCAGATCCTTTCAAGTTCATGGCACTTTGATGGAAAAGGAAATATTTAACTCATGTCTTTCTTTTTCAATATAAGACTGAAATTTTTTGTCTTATTGTTATTTTCTGTGTGACATATTAACATTTGCAGGGTCATAAGTGGTTAAAATTAGCAATTTTCTTTTATTAGATCATTTGTAAATGGAGTTTTCAGAGTTTATTTGGATTATGTCCAAGTAAACCCAAATGTGGGAAAACTAAGTTATATTACCTTATTCTAATGAATCAAATCTTTTAACACTTAATTAAAGTATTTTGGGTACACATTTTGAAATTTAACATATAGCTACACATATATTTAAGCTCCCTTTTTGTAAGATGGAATAACTCTGTAGCTCAGGTTTTCTGGAACTCATTGTGTAGCCCAGGCAGTCTTCCCGGTTCATCCTCCCAATTGCTGGGATTATAGTTCTGAGTCATCACATAGGTAAGATTTGTTTACACTTGTTATTATTAATGAGAAAGTTAAAGGCATACTGTAGTTACAATATAATTTTTATTTGGCATTTTAATTGATCTGATTACTTTGTACCTTTAAGCAGAATCTCACATTCTGTTATACTAAAACTTCCACATGGACTAATTTTCATTAGAGTTGACTCTGTAATATAGTGTTCTTTGTTATTTTAATTGTTCCCTGTACATGAATTGGGTGAACTTTAGATTTTATCCATAAGAATTTATGGATTCAAAATTAACCTGTAAAAATAATAAAAATACTAGTGTTTCTGAGAAAAGACTAGGATATTTTTGGCAGATTAGAATAGTTTTGGTTTGAAGACGCTATTCAGTGGGTAAAATGCTACCTGTAAAACCAGGAGGACTTGAACTTGAATATCTAGAATGCATGTGTAAGCCAGGCCTGACCAAGCACATTGTAATGCTACCACTGAAAGGAATGGGCAGGTAGCCCAGTGATATGCTGGTCAGTCAGTTAAGGTGAAAACAGTTCACGGCTCAATAAAAAACCCTGCCATAAAACGTAGGATGGAGAACAATTAAGAAAGACACCAGACATGGTCTCCTCCTCTGTTCATCACACACTCTCTCTCTCTCTCTCTCTCTCTCTCTCTCTCTCTCACACACACACACACACACACACACAATTTCATAAAACACAACTATAATAAGATTATATTAGCGAATATTAATTTCCAAATACTCTGGTTTTGTAAGGCACCTTAAGAAATTATCTTCTGTAATTCACTATGAAATTTATACCGGATTTAACAGTGTCCAAATAAATTACAAAGCAAATATCAAAATAATTCCCATACAGTCAAGAAAACCTTGTCATACAAATCAATGGTAAGTGTGCAATTAGGATTAACAAAGGCATTATTTTAATGCAGTTTTCTAAAATTGTGATACAGCATGCTACTTGACCCCAATAAGGCCAAAAAAAGGAGAAAAGGAAAATATGTTTGACAATTCTTACTAGAATGAGTTCGACATTAAGGCAGATGGAGCAGTCAGACACTCATTAGGGAAGACTTCTGGACTAGTTTAGTGAGAGTTGTCTATTGTTACAGATAATTTTGCTTCTGGATGAAATCTGTAACCACAAGATCTGTGGTTGCTGTGTTTCAAAAAGACATGTAAAGAACCAAGAGAGGAATGTGTGAAGAAATACGTTTTGGCATTTATGGAAAATGAGGCAGAATTTAAAACTGTCGTGTGTTTCTTATAATAATTATCCTTGTGATCCAAGCAACTGAGTTTGGTGGAAGAAGCAAAAATAGTAAATCAAAAGGGAGAAAAAAAATCCCACAATCATAACAATGATAGTCTTCTCATTGTATAGTAGTCAGTAGCAAAGATAATAGTGCTATCTGTATTGTGCTTTTTTGAGGGTTGAATATCAGCTTGAGACACCAAACACACTGCCAGGCCAACCAAACGAGAGAACTCTCAAGATGCTCACTAATACATATAACTGCATTATTGCCTTGTTTTTTTCACTGTCTCATTTTCCTAAGTCTCTTCAGTGTTGTAATCACTCATTTCTCTTTGAGTCAGCCCCCCAATGGAGTAGCTCCACAGGACATGCACGTGAGCTCATGTAACACTGATGTAAAACATTTAGCATCAGCTCTATATTTTGTTTTTCCTTCTAGCAATTTTGGATTAGAGGTTACATGGAAGCCCCTTTCTAAAAATGTAAGGTGGACACAGATTGGTAATCTACTACCAATGGTCAGCCATGAAAACATACATCTGAGTAGTACAGGGAATGAACAAGATTCATTTATGCATTTTGGAAGATGTATGCATGTAAAAGCAGTTAATGAAAGAGAGGCATGGATTTAAAGGGATTGAGGGGGAAGATTTGGGAGAGTTTGTAGGGAGGAACGGGAAAAGGGACATGATGCAATTATAACTTCAAAAAAATCAATAAGGGGAAGTATGAAAGAAGACAAAAGGCATTGACCTCCAACCTTCACACTCATGAACTCTAGGGAGCACCCCACCAACAACCTTCTTTCTGCCTTGGCAGATATCATGTGTCTAAAATAACGTTCATGCTAGGCTTTCCTACCTTGACTCAGATTTAAATGCTGATTTAACTTTCCGTTCAGAATTTCTAACTTTCAATACATTCTCTTGATGACTACTATAATATGTGAGAAAATACATACACACATATGTATATACATACATATATACACACATAAACATACAATACACATACACACACAACACTCCCACATACACAGCACACACATTCATGCAGATATTTCCTATCTCACTAAGCAGTTCATTGGGATGAAATATTATATATAAAATATCTGCACAAATCAAGAAAAGACTAAGTCGTCTCCCCGGAATTTAATTGTCTATTTTTTAAAATAAAGTTTGGTATTGTAAATCTAGTATGATGAACTGTATGATGTTAGTGCACAATATTGTCTTAAAATTAGTTGCTGGTTGTATCTAAGAAGTTGGTGGAGTCAATAAAGTTCCTGCTACAGCAAGCAAGGGGGACTGGGTTTGTCTCCCGAACACTGACAAAAAGAGCGGGACATGGCAATTCTTTCCTGAAACCCAGTGTTGGAGTGGGTGGGTAAAGATAGGGGATCCTAAAGATCCTGGCTAGACAGCCTAGCTGGATTGATGAACTTCAAGTTCGGTCAGGGATCCACTGCGAAATATAAGGATGGGACATGATTAAGGAAAGGCACTGAAGTCGACTTCTGTGCAGTGTATTTCCATTTATGTGAGGTTCTTATGGCAATGAAATATACTTAACAATGTTTGTGCTAAGATGCTGTTACTCAGTCTGAAGCTGCTGAAGATACACGTGTTCACACACATATGCATAAGTTTCAGTGATCTTTAGGTCAAATTATAGAGATAATATGCTTTCTGAGTGAGAAATCACTCTGCACACTTAGATTTTTAAAAGAAAGGTCTTTAATAGTGCTTGCCTTGTTCTGGCTAATGCTCGAAGCAGAGCTGGTCTGGACAGAGATTTTACTAACATACATTCCTTAGGCTTATGTGTTTCATGTATGTTGGGTCCCAGTTACACTTTGAGGAAATTTGGCTATTTGGGCTATTTGGCTATTTGGGTTATTGACATAGCAAGGATATTGGCAGGATTATTTCTTGTGGACACCAGTGCCATTCTTTTCAAGTAGTTGTTATTTCGGGTCATCTTGCCCATTTGAAGGAATTATACTTTTCTCAAGAAGAGAACTGGGTGCTAGCCGGGCGGTGGTGGCACACGTCTTTAATCCCAGCACTCGGGAGGCAGAGGCAGGCGGATCTTTGTGAGTTCAAGACCAGCCTGGTCTACAAGAGCTAGTTCCAGCGCAGGCTCCAAAGCCACGGAGAAACCCTGTCTTGAAAAAAAAAAAAAGGAAGAGAACTGGGTGCTTTATTGCAGGCCAGGACTTACCATAGGTTGTAGCCCTGCACTGTCCCCTTGATCTTCCCATTGGAGGCATGACTTTTTGGGATGGGCCTAAAGGCTGACCAATCATATTGAAAAAGCAAGCATTTATATCCTAGAATAGTACTTTGTTTATCTTGGACAGGCCTGGTTAGCATATTATACACATTGGGGTATTTTGGATACAGTTTACACTTAACTAAATAGTACTCTGTGGGACTTATATCCTGAGCAGAACTCTTAGTAAATGCCCTATGAAATCAATTCTATTGCTTTGTGTTTGTTCTACGTTGAAGTCACATTGGTGGTCTCTTACTATGCTCATCTGTTGTACACAGGCCACTTAGGACGATCCTTATTATTTATGATAAAATACTTGCATGCTAATTATTTCTCAGTTAATAAGTATGTCTTTAAATTAAACCTCAGTGAATCTATTTTTATTTGCTTTGTTTTCTCAAGTGTTTGTACAGGAACAGAAAGTCTGACTGATCTAGTGCCCGAATAAAAAACAAACAAATAAACAAACAAACACTATACCAAACAAACAAACACAATTTTTGATGCCAGGGGCTGTGGTATGTTTGTACTTTACTCACTGTCACTGGTACAGGTATAAAATAATAAAGATCAATAGCATTTAATAGACTAAAATATAAAGAAAGGACTAATATAAACAGGAAATTAAAAACAATCAAGTTGAGACACAGAAACATGTTTGTGAATTAATAACAGGGATGGCGAGGACAATGGGAAGAAGGATTTTGGTAAAAGTGAGCAAATGAGATGGTAGAGGAGAAATTAAGACAAAATAGGAGAAGTAAGAGCATAAGAGAACAGACATGGTCAAGAATGTGAATAAAGCAGCAGAATTTTTTGTTGAAAATTCCATTTGATAAAGAACAAATTAAACAGTCAAGTAAGCTACAGAAACAGTCACATTCGCTTTTTATGACCTCTCTAGGCATTAAATGTTGTTACTAATCCTAGCAACAGTAGAGAGAGTGCCTGAACTGGCCTTCTCCTATAATCAGATTGGTGACTACTCAATTGTCTGTCATCATAGAACCATCACCCAGTTACTGATGGAAGCAGATTCAGAGATCCACAGCCAAGTACTAGTTGGAGAGAGGGAGGAGGGATTATATGAACAAAGTGTCGGGCAAAATCATGATGGGGAGGCCCACAGCTGACTCGAGCTAGTGGGAGCTCATGGACTCCAAACTGACAGCTGGGGAACCTGCATGGGACCAAAGTAGGCCCTCTGCATGTGGGTGACAGTTGTGTGACTTGGTCTGTTTGTGGGAACACTGGCAGTAGGACAAGGATTTATCCCTGGTGTATGAACTGGCCTTTTGGAGCCCATTCCTTTCAATGGGATACTTTACTCAACTTAGATGCAGAGGGGAGGGACTTGGGCATGCTTCAATGATGTGCCAGCCTTAATTGATTCCCTGTGGGAGGCCTTATTCTCTCTGAACTATGGGTGGGGTAAGGTGGGGAGAAGGTGAGTGAACTGGAGGAGGGGAGGGAGTGTGAACTGTGGTTGGTAAGTAAAATGAATAAAAGAAAAGAAAAGATGGAGGATAAAGGAAAAGGAGGACTCAGAGAAGGTTATTAAATGTATCGCTCACACAATCATCACTTATGTGATTTCTGGGTGCTTCAAATGGAGATACACACATACAGTAGAAAATCTTACTCCATGCTATTTGGTAATAGACTTTTCTGACTCTTATCTTCAAATAAGCAGATCAGTCCCTGCTCCTGTTGTAAAGGGCAAATGAAGAAGGATTCTGGTGTAGTTCAGATCTCAGCTTCCTGTACTGCCAGTTTTAGGCCATGGGCAGCTGAAGTTAATATGTTTTCATGGACCCAGGAACCTTTGTTTTTGACGCATGTAGAATGACATTGATTCTTCTGGCCATATAACATTTATCAGTAGCTACATATAGCAAGATAAGCATTAGTTTTAGCTCCTACTATGAGCAGAATAATACTTTTTTGGAGTGTAAGTCTAAATAATTCAATTAATTTAATAATAGCACACTTTTCCCAATGTGTTCAGAGTCACAGGGTTTCAGTCTGTCTGTCTTTCTTCCTTTCTTTCCTCCTTCCTTCCCTCCCTCATTCCCCTCTCCTTTCTTTCTTTCTTTCTTTCTTTCTTTCTTTCTTTCTTTCTTTTTCTTTTCCTTCTTTCTCTCTTCCTTTTTAATAAACAAACCATTTGGACTATATTTTCTAAATAAATGAAAGGTTGGAATCAGAAACACATGGCTTTGGATGTATGAAAGCCAATATAGAATAGATATTTTTGAGGGCAAAATGTTGAAATTTTTGAAATATTTTAATGTTTAATGATAATTACTTAAAATCTAGTACATATGGTAAGCATCATACATACCCAAATATTTTTTTCCATTCTATCCTTGCCCTTTGTAATTCTCAAAACGTGTGGGGCTAAGGTGAGAATTACATAAGTGTCTGGACCCCACTTTCTTTAGAGGGAATGAATGGTGTGAACTGGGGAGCATTTCTGTAGGCTTGTGTACTTGTGAATCACCCTGGGCTTTTCCCATGGCTCAGCCACAGCATGACTGAAGGGTGATGATATTTACAAATTACTGTTTCCTTCTCTGTGAAGTCGCAGGCCTGAGGCTTAGGCATCTTCAGGAAGAGAGCGCAACAGCTGCTGAAGTGATGAACCATAGAATCAGACAGGCAGATACAAAGGCAAGAAAGATAGAGGCAGATGGCCGGAGGGGATCAATGAGCATCCTTTTGCCCTTCATGGCAGGAGCTCTGAGGCTCAGTCCGTGGCAAGTTCTTTCTAATGACTTAATTAATTAACTTTTTAAAAACAATCTTTTCTCATTTTACATATCAATCCCAGTTCCCACTCCCTCCCCTCCTCCTGCTCCCCCTACCTTCCCTCCACCCCTATCACTCCTCAGAGAGAATAAAGCTTCCCATGTGGAATCAACAAAGTCTGGTACATCACTTTGAGGCTGGTCCAAGGCCCTCCCCCCAGGATCTAGTCTGAATGAGGAATCCCTTCAAGATGATTGGGCTCCAAATAGCCAGTTCAACCACTAAGGAAAAATCCTGCTCTTTTAATTCTGTCTTTCAACCAAAGATTTCACAATAGATGGTTGTCCAGAAGAACTTTTCCTATAGAACTCTGCTCTGACTTCAGCCAAAAACTGATTGTAGTTATTAAAACTGAAGTGGCACCTTCTAGAGTTCTAACTGCTATTTTGAAGGCAGAAGCTAGATCATGTATTAAATTGGCTTCCTTGGTTTTCTTCACAAATTGTTCTTGAAATCCCATCTAGGCAATTTGTTTACATCCTAATTTGACAAAGCATCTGTGCTGCACTAGACCAAACAAGTTAAAGAGGAAATTGTAGTTAGATCCCATCTCTGGGTAACATGTATATCTCTGAGTTTGCTTGTAGTTAAAATTTTAAGAGTTATTTGACAGTCTTCATTGTTCTTAATTATCACAGCTGTTAGTTCTTAATCGATTGCACAGTTTTCTTTGTAAACACGTAGTACTGGAGTTTTCAAATAATTTAATGAAGAACTGAGAAAATTAATAAATTGCTTGAATAAGATGATGCTAATGTTTTTAAATTATGGTACACTTACAGATCCAGTATAAAATTTGTCTCTGTTAATTTCTACTCTGCATAAGATCTTATTCTAATTGAATTCAATAACCAATATATTTTATACTTTGTGCTATCATTTGCACATAGCATAATATAATAAAACTTTATGTTCTATATGATCAGATTTGCAAATTCTATTTAAACAGGAACATCAGTGTAAATTCAATTTTCTCTGAGTATAAAACTTTGTTATATATTATTTATAAAATATTGAAATAATAAGATCATTGAGAAGTATTTTCTATTTTCAAAAAAGTACTTATGAATGGGAACCAACCTATTATCCTTTCATTTTTCCTTGGCCCTCTCCTAGGCCTCCTCTCATGTAGTGTGTGTGTGTGTGTATGTGTGTGTGTGTGTGTGATGCTCTTTGTATGACCTGTGGATGGTAGTTATCAGTGTTGGGTATATTAATCAATTTATTTACACTTTTTATTTTTGTAGAGTACTTTAAAAATATATACTTTCAGGAAGTATATTTTTATCCTATTCTTTCGTTCCTCCAAATTTCTTCCAGATTCTTTTCTCCTCCGTACCCACCCAACTTCATATTATTTCTCTCTATTAAAAAAACCAAAGAAAGAAAGAAAGAAAGAAAGAAAGAAAGAAAGAAAGAAAGAAAGAAAGAAAGAAAGAAAGAAAATCACTAAAAAGGCATGGAACCCTAGCCAGAGAAAAATCCCAGTATGAATTGAGGGGAAGTGGGCACGAAGTTCTACTCTGATCCCTGAGAAATTTTTGAGCGATAGCTGTTCAAAAATTTGGGAGAGAAAAATTAGTTTATGACATTAAAGTGAAACTGGGCTTCTCAGTTACATTCCAGGGTAGACCCATGCTCAGGAGTAGAAGGCCAGCCCAAATTGAATCTTATTTTGGAGGCAGGATCTCTCCCTGAATGTGGACCCAGGCAGCATGCCCTTCCAACCACATTCTCTGGTCTCTGTCCCTCCATTATCTGTGCTGCAGAGCACATTGCTGTGATCAGTTTACATTCAGGCTAGAGATCTGAATGCTAGTCCTCATCTTTGGGCAATGAATGCCTTAAACACTGAACCATCTGTCCACCACCCTTTCTTCATTCTATTCTTTATGTTTTATTTTTGATCCCTTCCTCTTTTCCCTTTGGGAATGTAAAGCTATTACCAGTTGTCTCAGCTGCTACTTGGCATTCAATCCTGATCTTTGACCTGCCAGAAGAATTTCTAGACCCTACTCTCCCCTTGTTTCCCAAGTAGTTTACAGTTACAATGGGGCACCCACAAGCTGCACTTCCCAATGCTATTTCGCCAGAGTGCATCTCACTGACAGCAATAGGAGCAGTCAGTTCTTGAATCAGTGTGGGTCTCCCAAGAAAAACTGTGGCACCAGAACAAGTGACACACAGCCAGCCACTGTACGCAGCAGACTCTCAACACCAATTGAAAATTTAAATCAGCTCATCTAAGGCATTCTTTCAGGGCAGAATGGTCCAAATCCACAATCCAGAAAGTTTCAAACCTCACGGTATTTGTTTCAGTGCATGCAGTCATAAATTAGTTATTTTTTCCTAACATAAATAATGAAATGGACATTTTAGTACAATGAATGAGTGCAAAGGTTTCAACTTGTCTTGTTAGATTTAAGCTGATAGTAGCTTTCACAGGCGTAATTTATTAATGACTTGCTTTCATTTAATCTAATGTCAGTGTTCACATGTGTGTGTGTGTTTGTGTGTGTGCATGTATGTGTACACAAACACTTGAGGCAGGAAATCAAATTTTAAGAACCTCGATGCAGTATTGAATAGTAAAATGACAAGCACCCTGCCTCTGAGATCTGGATTAACAGACATTTTGTGAGATGGCGAAGTTAACTCGCCCCTCGAGCTAGAATGTAAATGACTTGAGCTTTATGGTCTTTTAATGTGGGACCCTCCAGCCTAGAAATGAGGCAGACTTTTCCATCCTCTGGCTTAAATCTGCTCAGCAGGGTAGGTTCCCCCTATCCTCAGAGCAGCTGTTTGAAGCAAGAGAAAGTGTACAGCAATAAAATTGATTGCTTCGACCAACCCTGTTCCACAGCCCCCAAACAGCTCGACTTTTTGTTGGGTCTCTTAACACCTGCTCACCAAAGCACCAAGTCTTATCTCCAATTGGTCTAAATACAAATGCCAAAAAGAGAGGGGTTGGCCAGAAAAACTGTAAGTTGTTTCTAAGTGAATTGAGAGGAATCCAGAGCCCACGATTGCAGACTTTGGGAAGATAGCAGCAAAGGTCTGCCAAGGCTGGGGTTTTATTGTGATTAAGGTCTTAGTGCTAAATCAAGACATGGCAGTCCACAACCCTAAATCATTCCCACAGAGACACTGGGGAGAAGGACGGAGCACATTAAGTGAATTTCCAGCAAAATTGAGCCACTCGAATTCCTCCCAGTCTTCCTGGAAGCCTTGCTGTTTAGAGAAGTGACACCTACTTGCTATTTCCTCTTGGATTCCTGCAGATCAGCTGTCAGCTCTTTGAAATGTCTCCTTGCAATAGAAGGCAGGAGCTGGTATTGTCATAACCGCTAGCCCAGGGGAAGCAGTTCAGCCTTAGCTGTCAAGGGTGACTGCCGTGATGGTGAAATTGTTAATCTTAATTTTTTAAATGTCATAATACTTCATTTTAGCAATTAATACCTGCCAGTATGTCTCTAAACTTAGATTTCAGTTGCATTTCACTTTGTTCTAACACTGAAGTTGTAATCACATTGATATCTTTTCTTGGGCACTGCATTTCATGAAATGTAGTCTTGAAGTATTTTTTTTTACAGAGAAGCATACCCTCAAATTGGAATTGGAATAGGAAAAATTGTTCTTGGAAATACACCATTAGACAATACACAGACTCTGGCAAATCCTAACAATAACAATGGAATAATTTATGTAAGAAAAACTTACCTATTTTTGGATGGAATTGTGGTGTTATTTCCCCTCTGAGAATTATCTATCCTAATGCATTAAAATAATTTTGACACCCTTGGAAAACCTAAAACAAGAAAGGACAAGTGCATTCAGATTTAAAAAAAAAATTAAAAGTACCAGATTTGACCAGAGTTGTTAATATTCCTCTTAGGGTGTTCGTTTTGGGAGTTCCTTGCACATAACAGCAGGATTCCTGAGTAGACATTGGACCATTGACAGAATTATGTCACTCCAGGGCTCCTGAGTTTAGGAAGCCATTGTTTACCATAGATTCCTTACTTAACAGTTAACTCAGCAGGTTTGCTTGCTGGAGATAGTTTTCCCATTAGCTTTGACTGAATTGCCTGTCTTAAAAGGTAAATATACTGACATATTCAAATGCAGTGTTTAAAAATGTCATGTCATTTTCTGTATATTTCCAATAAAGTATTCAATAGTTTTTGTAGACTAGTGGTACAAAAACTGCTTAATATCACAACAAAGGTTATTCAGAGGGATGAGAGTAAAATATACCTTTTTTGTGAATGAATGAAATGCTCATTATTTGATTTCTGGGAATAGAGACTTCTGACATAGAATGTTCACGCTGAAAAACAATGAGATGGAATTTGAGGATTTGACTGACTTAGGTTTATCTAAACAAAGACATACTAGATGTGCTTATTCTAATTTCTTGATTCAGTGAGAAGGAAATCAAAGCTTCAAGTAATCTTCAGTAAAGGTATCAGAAAGCTGAGCTCTGTAGGGAGAAGTGAGTTAGATAGAAGCAAAGAGTTCCGCATTTCCCCAAACGTTTCCCGCATCTGTCCCATGTCAGGCTGTTTGCTTCTGGACATCAAAGGTGTGGTTTCTTTGTTGAGATGGAGATGGAAACCATCTGAAACAGTGATTTGTGTCTGCATAATGAGTTATACCCAAATGTGGACTTTAAAACAGAAAACATTTATTATCTCCATTTCTTCAGATCAGAACTTTAAAGGTAGCTGGACTAGACGGTCCTGGTTGAGGCTCAAGTCCTGAATAGGTAGGGCTACTGTCATTTGAAAACTTGACCATTCTGCAATGGCTTACTTCCACTGCTGTTGGCTTCATGCCAGATGCTTTTGGCAAGAGGCCTTGTTCCCAGTCACATGGCCCCCTGCAAAGAGCTGCAGGAGAGTCCTCATGGCCGGGCATCAAGTTTCCACCAAAGTGAGTGATGCAGTACATTCTAAAGTGACAATTGTAAGACTTCAATGAGCTAATCTTAAGATTTACACATGTTCAATCATTATCATGCATTTTATGGACGCAAGTTACAGAATCCAAGTTCATTACTCAAGAGAGGGGGTGTGACCAGATCTGAGAAGAATTACATTGAATAACTTGTGAATATTCAAAATTACCTCTCTTTTGCTTTCCTTCCTCTTAGAAATGGTGTATATTAGACTGTGCTTCAACTCAATGTATTTGCTTTGGCATTCTGGTCTTTAGTCATTGTTCCCCAAACCCAAACACACTGCTAATTTCAAACTCACAGAGAAAGAGCAAATTTCTTGACATCCTATATAAGGTGAAAAATCTCTACTGAAATAATAAGATGTAAAAAAAAAGCTGAATTTTAAAAAAACATATGAGGTAACATACATGATTAATTAAATGACAGATCATATAAAGAATATGAGTTCTTAGAGAATATATAGTTTCTATAAAAGAAAAATCTGTGTGATATATGTGATTTCTATAGGTCATAGAAACAAAAAGTACAGTTAAATTTCTTTATAGTTATTTGATAAATTATATTTTAGGCTTAAAACTGTTATTGGAGTATAATTGTTATAGAAAAGCATATTCCCTTCTTATGCAAAATCTTGCATAAATATCTTTCAGAATAAGGCATTAATGAATTCTGAAAGTCTTATCTATTTAAGTAATAACAATGAACTCACTCCCTATAGTCGCTATTTACATCTCCATAAAGATGAGTTTCACATCATTGATTGACTTTAAAGTATAGCTGTCCTCAAGCACTTAGGATAATTTAGTTCTATTAAAATGATTATCAGATTTGGTTGACAGATATTCTTACAGTATTTTAATTTGTTTTAAGCTTTGTAAGACAATCAATTTGGGCAAATAAGTGACTTCTTTATGTGTGTAAACAATTCTCAAATCTTATACAGATGTGATATTTATATTCTCAACAGAGATTTCTGCTGTTTTTGGTGTCTGAACAGCAATCAAAGCTGTATTGTCTCATAAGACTTGAAGAAAATATTTTGAGTCATTGGCATTACAGACACATTTGCTGATTTCAATTTTCTTTTCAGTGAGGATACAAATGAAAGGTGAGATATAAGACAATATTAGAGACAGTGTGAAATTGTGTTTTTAAAAACGTGCGTTTGGCTTTTGTTTTCCAAAGTTTGTCTCTCTCTCTCTCTGTTCCTTTCTACAAAGGACAGCTACAACCCCTGAGGGTAACCCAGGAGATAACCTCAGAAGAAATCCAGGTTGCTGGTGGTACAAGGTGAGTTGGTATGAGACTCTAAGTCTAAAGGGGAAACACAGCAAAAGGAGGTCTTGTGTCTCCCAGACTTTGCTTTTTCTGGCTTCAGCCATAAGAGTAGAAACCAGACCAGCTCAGTTGTGTTCTTTCCCTTTGTCTGAAATGATTCTTAATGACAATATTAGGTGAACAAAACACTATCAGGACAATACAGCTCAGGGTTTAAGTGGCCTGGCATAGTGCATTGTTCATTTGTTTCTTTTAATTGCTGTTGTTTTTTTCTTTTTACATTTATTTTATGTGTATATGTGTGCATGTGTGTGTGTATTTGTGTATGTGTGTGAGAGAGAGATTGTATGTAGTATTGCATGCCCATGTATGTGTACATGTGTGCGTGTGTGCTTGAATTTATGGACCCTCACTCCTTAAATATCAGAGAATAACTTGTAGGAGTTCGTTTTCAGTACATGAGGGTTCTAACAATCAAGCTCAGACTGTTAGGCTTGGTGACCATTACTCTCATCCACTTATTTTAAGCATTCCCATCTGAAAGGTCTTTGAGAAAATATGTATGCCTCTTTAGGCAAATTAGGTCTCACCAGTGGCATCAGGAAAGGTAAATTTGATCCTATGGCGAAGGACTTCATTCCCCTCCTATGTCCCCTTGTCTTCCTAACCTGTATCACAGATCTCCAATGTGATAGTGTTGTTAGTGGTTGCATGCGCCAGTGTGATCACATTAAGAACTGGGTCTGCAGAGGGTTTGTTAAGGTGAAACTCTCCTGAAAGGGACTGGTGCCTTTAGGAAGAAGGCTAGAAAAATTCTCTTGTTCTCTTTCTGCCATTTCAGGATACAATGAGAAAAATGGCAGCCTGCAGCTCAGAAGAGCATCCTCACCAGCCCCTGCTCATGCTTGCACAAATCTTGTGTATCTTCCAGAATGGCATTTTACCACTTGTAGAATTGCTCTATGGTTTTGTTTTGTTTTTTAAATGGCAGCTTCGACTAACATGACAAATGACAATTACTTTCCCACATGAAATCACAGTGGCAAAAAGAAAGGCCATATTTTTTTCAATGAAAGAAAAGAAGTGCCAATTGTGCATTATATATCTCAAAAAATTATCCTTCAGGGAAAGAGCAGAAATAAAGACATTCTCAGGTGAAGAGAGGCCAAGGTTTTACCTATGGTATCTACCCTTAGATTCTGACTGCAGAACATTCAAGGCAGATAGGGGATGGTAAAAGGGAAAATTCTGGAACATCAGAAGAGTAAAATAGCAGGGCAGAAGCATAGGCGCGTGCACAGAAGTAATGCTTTCTTATTTCACCATTAGTGACTAAATGTTGCTCTTAGCAGATTGAGAGACTATATATTGTTTGCAAAAAGCCCATCTCATTTTAAATTTTAGGACAAAAGTGGATTGAGAGTAAGAGGGTTAAAAAGAATTGATTGGGTTAGTGCAGTGGCTCAGCACATCAACAAGCTCACCACTAAGCCTGATGACCAGAGCTTTAAGTCCGGGACCCACGTGAAAAAGAATTTATTTCTTCTAATTTTCCTATGGCTTTCATATATGTATGTGTTGTGACACACAAAGGCACACCTCTGTATATGAATAAATATAGAAATAAATGTAAGAGAACACATACATCATGCAGGAGTTAATAAAAACTGAAAAGATTAGAGAAGACAAAAACTTACTAGGTATGCAAAAGGACATTATGCGAAAACGCAAGGATTGATTTATCAGAAGAAATGGTTCTAAATATGTATGCACCAATACCCAGAAACTCCAACTACACAAAGCAAAATCTATAGTAACGTCAGGGCCCTTCTCCTTTACTAAAAGAAACATTGGAACAAAAAGTTATCATAGCTAAAGAAATCTGAATTATTAGTCAACAGAAAGCAATCAATATATATTCAATCTTTACCCCAAACTGCAGTGCACATACTCATATAAGTGTACATACATCAAACACCTGAGAATTCACTGAAAAAAAACCTCAACTACAAACTAGAACACATGTAGAATGACAGTGACATAGAGTGTGTTCTCTCACCAGAATATAATCAAACTAGAAATACTAAACAAAAACAACAAAACACTAAACACATAAAATTTAAGCAATCACTACTAAATTAAAAATAAATACACAAATAAAAAGCTCATTTAAAAAACACCTGTATAAAGAATTACGAAAATTTTAAGAGAGAAGGCAAAACTCTCTATGATCCGCAAGAAAATTTGGAACATCACTACAGACCTAATAGTCTAAACAGTTAAAAGGGGAATACTATACATCAGGCAAATATGAAAGAATGAAACACAATAATACAACCATAAGAGCAAACACAATACTAAGCTGTAATCATCTAGATGGATCTTTAGAGAATTAAAGTAAAGAGAGTCAACAGTATGTATACTCTGCAATCCCACTTAGGTAACATTTTTGAAATAAATATTAGAAATGGAGGCTCCAAAGGAGTTACCAAGAATAATGGAGGAGGGACATTCATGAAAGGTATTCTAATAAACAAAAAGAGGGTCTTTTTGATGGTGGAATGGTTTAGTAGCAAAACCATGAGAGTGGCTAGATAGTTCTATACAGGACAAAAATATATAGAACTAAATACACATGCATAAATGAATCAAATTAAATTGGAAAATTTTGAGTAAGATGAATATTCTATAAACTTCAACCAAGTTGTTAATATATTTTAGTTTCACCGTGTCAATATTTATGAAAACTGGGTAAAGTAGATCCAGGGTCTCTCAAAGTTCATTCTTATTTTTAAAAATAATATGTTAATATACAATCTTTCAAAATATTAAAATGTAGTATTGATTACATTTAAAAATTACCATGACCTTCAGAGGAGGCAGTGTACTTATTTTATCTGGTTGTAAGCTGTTGTAGGGGGTTGCTTGTTTGTTTCCTGGCTGCCCAGACTCACAAAATAATCACACAGAAACTATATTGTTTGTAATACTGTTTGGCCAATAGCTTAAGCATATATCTGACTATCTCACATCTTAAATTAACCCATTTCTATTATTTTATATTTTACCAGGAGGCTCATGGCCTACCAGCAAGGTTCCAGCTGGTGGCTCGTGTCTTTTCCCTCTGGCCGCTCCATGGTATCTCCATGACTTCACCTTCTTTCTCCCAGCACGCAGTTTAGTTTTCCCCACCTACCCTATAACAGGCCAAGGCATATTATGTATTAACCAATAAAAGCAATACATATACAGAAGGACTTTTCACATCAGTAAGCGCATGTGTTTCCTGACTTACTATAAAACATATGCAACTTTTTAAAGTACATCCTAATATAATTCCTTACCTATATATTTCATTCTTCCATTTATCTCTTACAGAACACAATGTATCATTTCATCGTACTACTTTTATAAGCTTTTTATCATGTATAATATCCTAACACATGTATAATTTTTTTTGGAAAAATCAAGTATTAATCTTTCTAATAGAATTGTTTTTAGATCTAAAAGTATTCTTTGAACATCACAAAACCATAAAATATGTGGTTTGATATCTAAGGAGGCACTTTCTGTTAGGTGCTAACAACCCGAACAGGTGATAGCAAAGCTGAGAGAAAAGGAAAAGTGGATCTGTGTCTGTATTAAAAATGTAAAATTTTGTCAGCTACCAAATGCCTCTTCCCTCTCCTCTCCCAGCCCCTGGAATCAGTGCTGACTATGCCCATCTGGGAAGGCAAAGTAACCAGATGGCCATTGTGAGCTGCTGGGGAGGCCCTGAGGCAGTGAGAGCTCACAAAAGAAATCTCTCTGGGACACAATGAATAGAGGCCTAATTTCTATTTGAAGGCTTTTGAAGGAGATTAAGCCCTATGGTGGCATGATTTTAAATCAAGGCCAAGAGGCCTTTTTCTTTGTCTTTATGCCAGCGAAACTGAATTGTAAGTTTGGGGGGCTACAGAAGTGTGAAAAGATGTCATGAGAGAAAGCAAGGCTGAATCATTGCACAGATCCCAAACACGGTGCAAGAGGATTGTGGTTAAAGAGCTTTATCAAAGCAATGTCTTCTACAATCGATTATGGTGGCAGGGATTATGACTTTACCAGGGATATAACCAGCAGGGGATAAAGGAGTGATATCCCTCCCTTTTTTATGCTAAAGCAGCTGAACAATTGATAACAAGGGATTAGAAATCAAAATATATTGCAACCTTGTTCTATTCAGCCTGGTGTCAAGGTCAAAGGAACATGGTTCATGAACTTGGGAAGTGCTGGTACACTTGCCATGGGACATCACAGGCCTCATGTGTCCTTAGCTTTGGCAAATAGCATGATGATAAAAATTAGTTCTGGTCTAAGAAAATCATTCAGTTAGATACAGAACTCATCTGGCATTGCAGACTTGGATCTTAATCCCCCTTCATCTTTTCTTTATGAGATGCGTATATTAGATTTACTGATTTCACTGAAGATCCATTTTCCCATGGGCAATGTCTCATAAACACTGATGAAGGGTTCTGAAATAATAAAATAAAGCTCATGCAACACCAGTCTAAATGAAATGCAATTATTGTTTATCATATATTTTGCATGCTTGGTAATTCTAGTTATTATTAAACCACATTTTATTATTCATGATTGCTTCAGATAGCTTGTGACTGACTCCCATGACTATTAATGAACTGTTCATACATTAATTCAAAACATTGTGTTCATTACATACAGATACATACATATATAAAATCCTTAACCCATATGTGTGTATATGTATATATATATATATATATCACAAACATACATGTGTATATATAGTGGAAAAGATGCAAAGATGGTGTTCTTCCTACATACAAGCATCTTTCTGTCTAATAAATTGGATAAAAACACATCTGGAATATTACGTTCGTGATATTTCATAAAGAAGCTAATCAGCAAATTATGGTGATTGATGCCAGCTTAGGGGTCTGTTGCCTTTGATGAATCATCCAGGTTAAGTACCAGAGAAGATGCAGAGACATTTTGGGCAGAAGGGGCAGCTGAGGAACAAAACCAAGACAATAAAACTAGCACAGTACATGAGAGAAAACGCATGACTTCTGTTCTCATTATTGAAGTCTGAATGAGCAGCAATGAAGATTGAGGTAAGGCCCTATGAGGAGGGTGGGACTCCGAATAACAAAATTCAGGATTAGAGCTGTAAGGTGGATTACTACTCATGCTAGATCTGTCTGTTATGTCAGAGAACTAAAACTAAAAGTTACACAGTGTGTTGAAATTATAATTTATTTGAAAAGGATACTAGCAGTTCCTGTGGAAGGAGAACACTAAAAGAACCTTGAACAGGTCCGTATACTATTCACTCCTGCACCATCAACAGCTAAAATATGCTACACCACTGGGGTATTATACCAGGAGACAAAAGCATGGGGAGGCAGTATATGGAACACTAAGTTGACTAAAATTTTCTAATAGGGAAATTAAGAAAGGTGGTAAATTAGTAACAGGGACACCAACAATAAGGCTATGCATTTTTAAGGTCCAACGTTGAGTGATGGCCATACTAAAAGTAATGTTCTCTGAAGGGCTTGTACAGTCATCACAGTGATATAAGAATGGTCCCTATAGCCTGTTAACAAATAACAGTTGTAAGAGGCCAGCCGACCAAAGCACTTGTCCTAATCACAGACTTTCTTTATCACATTGCTTATTGCATGGAAAGGGTTTCTTTCTTTTTCCTTTTTCCTTTTTCCTTTTTCTTTCTTTCTTTCTTTCTTTCTTTCTTTCTTTCTTTCTTTCTTTCTTTCTTTTTTCCTTCCTTCTTTCCCCCTCCCCCTCCCCCTCCCCCTCTCCCTCTCCTCCTTCTCCTTCTCCTTCTTCTTCTTTTTCTTCTTCTTCTTCTCCTCAATTAGATGCTATATTAGAGAAGTCACTAGCTTTACATTCTTTGGAAAAGGCTAAGCCTATGCATGAAGAGAAGCTTCTACAGATCATACTAGCTGGCTCTCATTCCCAGTCCAAATGACAGGGGCTCCGTGGCCTCTTGGTAACCTTAGCTTAATGTTCTGGTCTTAGTTAGCTTTCCTTGTTCCCTTGAATTGGCAAAAGTCTTCAGAGCAGAAAGGAGGTGTTTCATGGACATGCTGTTAAATATTCTCCAGTTCTAAATGTTTGTATATCTTCCCTTGATTGTGGGTAAATAGAGGGAATAAACTGGGTATGAGGAAGGCGATGAGCAGTGTCATCCTTAATAATGTTGTTCCTTGTTGGCTTGGAACTAGCCATCTGCTGTGTTGTCAGAGGTCTTGAGAGGTTACTTGGCAAGGAACTATAAACATCCTCCAAGACACAGAAGTGCCCCCTTGGATGACAGTCAAGAAACAAGCAGAGACCACGGACTGAAAAAAAAACTTCAACAACTACACACCCACCCACAGGGAGCCGAAGTCTGCCAACATCCTCATAAGCCTGTAAGAGGACCCCAAGATCCAGAAAGAACTCTGTGTCATCAAGCCCTTGATTACAGTCTTTTGAGACATTGAGTTTAGGACATAAATAAGTTGTGCCTGGGATCCTGATGCACTAAAACTGTGAGATAAGAAGTGGGTATTTTTTTTTTGATTTTTTTTTTTTCGAGACAGGGTTTCTCTGTAGCTTTGGAGCCTGTCCTGGAACTAGCTCTTGTAGCCCAGGCTGGTCTCGAACTCACAAAGATCCGCCTGCCTCTGCCTCCCGAGTGCTGGGATTAAAGGCGTGTGCCACCACCGCCCGGCTTTAGAAGTGGGTATTTTTAATGTTGCCAAGCATATGTTAATTTCTTATGTGGCAATAGAAAATTAATATCAGCAAATAAGGAGGAATGGATCTAGAAAAGCTTTTAGAAATAAAGCTCTCCAGATTTTGAGGACTGATTATATGTGAAGAATGAAGAAGTGGGAAGGACAGGGTGTATATAATCCCTGCTTTTCCATTTCTTATGTTCTTACCTCAAGGTCAAGGCCTACTTGATTGGGATGCTTATAATAAGTGTGTGTGCGGGGGCAAAACCTATTTAGCTCCTTTCAAAGCAAATATGAATTTCCTCAAACTGGTGTAGGTAAATAATCTAGTAACCATCCACTTTTCTTGGACTCTTAGTTGTGGCACTTCTGAGCCATATTTTATACTGACTACCATCTTTTCTATCATTTGTGGGATACTGCCTGCCCATGGGGTGATTTGTTAAGTAACACATGCATTTCTAGCTGCCTTTCTTTCCCATCCTACCACTAACACTGTCTTTACTGCAGACCTTCTCTCAAACAAATCACTCTTTTCAATGTCTTGCTTTAAGATAACTAAGACAGAGGCATACAGCTTCAGATTTTAAATCTGAGCAATACAGTATTTCTGTATTATCTTATGGTCCTGTATTATCTTTGGTAAACTAATCAAAATAATAAAAAATAACTGAAATAGAAAACAAACATCCACACCCATGTCTTTTATCCAACTTTACCCAATATCCTACTTCCAAATATTTTTCTAAGGTCCTTTTTTTTTTCATAAAATAAGTAACAGAATCAAATTGTGGTCCCCATGTGTGGGGTCATCCACTAGGGCATGGGCATCCTTCCAGTATTCCCCCACCTATCAAAGGGAAATCTCTCTTGCTCTCTGAGGAGTGATCAACTGCCATTAGCTCCTCAGCTAGAGGTGGGGTTTGGGAATCCTACAGTCCTTCATGTTGCAAATCGTAACTGACTTGGTTTTATGCAGGTCTGGTACAGATAACCACAGTTCCCGTGAGTTCATGTGTCTATCAGCTATGTCATATGTGGAAGGCAGAATTTCTTAGCATGCCTCCCCATCCTCTGGCTCTTACATCCATTCCAAGCCCTCTTTGATGATGTTCACTGAGTCTCGTGGGGGAAGAGAACGATATAGACTTCCCATTTATAGTTGAGTGAGAAAAATAATTTTATGGCTCTTTAAAGGCGTATAGAAATACTAAAATCATTAAAGAGATATGTCTATGGAGAGAATTATAACTTAGCTGCTATAGGAAGGTTTCATAGACAAACAGCATTGAAGCCACATGCGGTAGATACAGTATAATGTTAGTTGGGAAAATTTTAGCAATATTTGTCTCCTAAACCTGCATTACTCCAGGACCTGGAGGGTGCATACCTGGTCTAGGTACACAACAGTAGAAGATTCCGATGAATCTTCTTTGCTAAGAGGTAGGCTTATATGGTGGAAGCATAGCCAGTGTGAGAATGATCAGAGACACTCAGAGATGCAACTCATAATTAACTATGAAAATAATCATCCCTCCAAATTTATTCCTAAAACCCTTCCTAACTGCAAATAAAATTCAAGGTTTTTCAATTCTTAGTTACAATGTATCAGATGCTATTTATTTATTTATTTATTGACAAATTAATTAAGACAAAATTTCTCTATATAGCTCTGGCTACCTTGAAACACACTCTGTAGATCAGGTTGATTACCAGCTCATAGAGATCCCATGCTTCTTCCTTCTAGTGCTGGTATTAAAGATGTACACCACCCTGTCCAACTACTTTTTCTTAAACATTTTTCTTCATAATGCTATAAAGGTATATAGCAAAAATCTATCATAAAAATAATTGATAATTAAGTGACCACAGACGAGTTTTGGTGAGTCACTGATGATGCTGTATCAGAAACGAGAGACCTTGAACGAGACTTCTTGCAATTAACATTTGTCAGTAAAGCTGATTGGACAAAAGTGTATGCGGTGTGACACACCACGCTCCCAATGCCACTAAGACAGACAAAGAGGTATTGGAGAGGCAGGAAATATGGAGAAGCGAAAAGGTTTTTGTTTGTTTTTCTTGTTTTTGGTGGGTGTGTGTTGTTTTGTTTTGGCGTAATCTTTTTTCATTTGTTTTCTTTTGGAGGAGATGCTGTAAGGGTAAAGATTAAAAATGGGTGGACTGGGGAATGAGCAGAATTCAGGTGCATGATAAATATGAAATTCCCAAAAAATAAATAAAAAATTATGTTAAGAATAAACCATGTAACAGACAAAAGCAAGAAATCTGGAGCTCTATCACTACTGGAATTTTGAACAAATATTATTATTCTTTCTTTCCTCCTCTCTCATTTTCACTCTCTGTTTTAGATTACAGTTTGAATGTGTGTGTGTGTGTGTGTGTGTGTGTGTGTGTGTACGTGTGTATACATGAGTATACCGTGTTACACGTGTAGATGTAAGAGTACAACTTCTGGACACTGGCTCTCTCCTTCCACTATGAGGATCCAGTGGATGAAACTCAGTCTTGGTGGCAGGAGCCTTTATTCATTGTGCCTTTTTGCCAAGCCCCTCCCCATATGTGAGACTCTGTTTAGTCTAAGGTCTGTAGACTCCTATCCAGAAGATCCCAGCTGCCATTCCCCTACACTTTCATATCCTCAAGTTTTGACAAGCAAAATGTTCTCCAGATATTTTCAGATTTACCCAAGGGACAAATCATTCCTTATTTGCAACATTTGGACTGCTATGTTAAAAATAGAGCATATATTATGAGACAAGATATTTTGGAGAATTTGGTACTCGAAAGTAATTTGACTATTAATGGTGTTAATAAAACTGACCCTTATGTAGAGAAACAAAAGACACAATGAGATGCTAACTACACATAAACCCGAATCCTCAGGCTCTGTCATTATTATCTGGCATAGGTATCATGTTATGGATGAGATTTGATCTCACCATAAGTGATGTTGAAAATCATTTGCTGTTATGGTGGTACTGGTAGGTAAGATTCTAAGAAGAGTTTAGGTTGCTTTGAGAAATGGTGTCTTTCCCTAGAGGGAAGTCCTTGTTCCCATGAGTTTAACTGCTGTTCCCATGGGCTTGAACCAGATTTGTGTGCATTGTTATGAAGGGAGAGAGGCCCTGTGTTTTATTTCTTATGCTCTTGCCTACTTCCTGTCCACCATATGACCCTTAACTAAGAGAATTATTGCAACATATACTTGGACTTCCCAGCCTCCCGATCAGATGACAAAACAAACTTCATTTCCTTATCACCCTCCTGTGTCCCTAGTACTCATTTATAAAAACAGAAAATGATATAAGAATGATAAAGGCAGAGTTTATGTGAGTGAATAAATTAAAGATCTTCTTATGGAGGAGCTGTTCTGGATTATCTGGGAGGGCTCAATAGAATCACAGGTTTTTACCTGTGAAAAATGAGGTGAAAGCAGACAGATTGATAATAGATCAGAAGATGCCTTTGACTATGAAAATGGAGAACAAATTCAGAAGGAATGAAATATTGAGAATGTAGCTCTCAAAGATGGAATAGGCATCAATGGGGATTCCTCTCCAAAGCCTCCAGTATGTGTATGGCCCTATAGGCATTGGAGCTTCCCAAGTTAGTCCTTCAAAATTCTAAGAGGATAAATTCTATTCATCTTAAATCACTAAGTTTGTGGGTACTTGTTATGGTCTTATAAGGAATCTTATGCAGGCATCTACATCTTATCCTATGTGTGCTTGTATGTGTAGGTATGGAAAAGAAATGTATTTGTAGGTATGGAAAATAAATTTCTGAGTGGAGAAAGAAGCTCTTCTGTAAATACCTTTATTGCTTGACTCATCAAGATCTTTAATATCCACGTATAATCCATCAGAAATAGTTTTATATATACAAATGCTTCTATCTATATGGTTCAATAAATGAACTAATTGTAACTCCTGAAAAGAGATCAAGGAGTTAAAGTATGCCATCATGTCATTTTGATTATTTATGTTCATTTTGATTATTTATGTTTCTCCAAACTAAGAAACTTCCTACCATACATGTTTTGTCAGTATAACACTCCATATTTCCTGTACCAGTTAGTCAAATTTTTATAACTTGCTATTCTTTTCAAGTCCATCAAGCTACTGACTTTCTTTGTGTCTTGTATTCTCATTCCACTTATTGTTGTAGTCTATGTTAAGCTTATCTTATACAAACTCTTTCTCCTTGATTTACATTCTGATAATTTAAATCTCAGAACCAGCAAGACCCTATGGAAGTGGGTGTGGAGACACTACTACAGATATAAGGGCAAAGTTGGTGTAGTGACTGGAATTCTCTTTGTTCTGTGGACTTTTATTGTTCTGTGATGTTCTGTATTGCCAACCAGACAGAATTACAGATTGGAAATAGGCCTCAGGCCATGCCTGTGAGGGACTATCTTGATTATATTAAACCAAGTGAGGGAACTTGCCCATTATGTGTGGCACCATTCCCTATCTGGGATCCTGAACCATATAGATGGAGAAAGGAAACCAAGCCCCTGTGTGCGGATTGCTGATGTGATGTGAGCTACAGCTTCAAGCCACTGCTGCCTGGGCTTCCCCGCCATGATGAAATTTGTACTATGAACGCAAATAAGCTCTTTGTGACTCCAGTTGTTTTCCTCAGAGTATTACATCAACAATAGAAAAATAAACAATAGGAAAAGAAGACACACTCAGAACTTGAAGCCTATAGAGGAAGGAAAGGCTGACAGTACTACTCAGAACAAGAACTACATTTCTGAATGAGAACGGCATCATCAGTCATGATCCTGAAACAGAAAACAAAGGGAAGAGATATTCCTTTAATTTTCCTTTCCTTCTGTCATGGTATCTCCCGCTTGTGCTTCTTATTGTATGAGCATCCTGGGAAAGCAGAGGAGCAGGGAAAGCAATAGGCAGCTGATCTTTGTACAGAGCAGCTAAGATTATGTCCACCACAAAAACCTAGGTAGGGGATCAAAATAAATTCAAAGCAAAAACTAATCAGCGGCAAGATCTGTCGAAATAGCAGAATAGAGTTCTGAGAACCACTTGCCCATAAGAGAAATTACACCAATAACAGTGATAAACTGATTCTGGTCAATGTTTTCATAACCTAGAGAATTGATCAAGGCTAGAAATAATTTCAGGAACATTTGTTGTTGTTGTTGTTTTACAAGATAGGCTTTCTCTGTTTAATCCTTGCTGTCCTGGAACTCACTTTGTACACCAGGCTGGCTTTGGACTCAAAGTTCTGCCTGTCTTTGCCACATGAGTACTGGGATTAACGGCATGTGCCATTTCTGCCTGGTTCAGAAATATCTTTTGAAAAGTAACTAAATTTTAGAGATGTCCTTGATATTTTTACAGTTGTGTATTCAATTCCTCTCAAGTTCTACAATAGCTATGAAATGCTGTTGGGCAGGATGGCTTGATAGATAGAGATGTTTTACACAAAGACTGAAGACCCCAGTTTGATCCCAGGAACTCCTCATGGTAGAAGGAGACAACATACTCCAAAAATTATTTTCTGATTACCACATTCATACGGTGGCACAAACAAACTCCTTCACACACTGTGATATAATATAATATGACAATAGTTTTAAAATAAACCACTAAGTTGATTTTCAAGAAAACAAATGGCCCAGCAGAAATTTGATGTTCTTCCCCTATGTCCCCCAAGAATTGTCCCTGTGGGATCTGTATGGTATTTACCATGAATCATGTTCCTGCAGTGATTGTCTTCCTTAAAGCTGGCCAGAACTTACTGTGAACAGTTTCCTCCTTGGGGCATGTGTTCACATAATCATTGGTCGTTTGTGACATGGCATTGCTGAGGTGGTGTGAACAACTGAGACCAATAAGAATTACATTAAATAACCTAAAATGGAATGCCTGTGAATAAGAAGACACAGAGAACTGTACAATTTTTTCATATACTCTTGAACATCTAAAAGGACACACATATGTGCAAGCCAGTACATATGCTCGTGAGACTCTAAGGAACTGATTCCCTGTCTCTCACTGATTTTGAAGTTCTGTGCAAACAGAAGGTAAAGAGCTGAATTAGAATTTTATCTGGCAGGCAGATTGTTGAAAGTGTATAAAATTCGTTAACATAGCTTTTAGAAAAATGAATATTTAATGCTTTGAGGCTTCTTGGTTGCCACATACAAGAAGAGGCATATAATTTCCAAAATTATGTCTGCAAAGTCACCACCCAACAGTAGACGCAACAAGAAACAGCCTTTGCAAAACCTTGAGATATGAGTAGGAACTGTTTTACCATCTTTTGTTTTTGGAAGTGTCTAGGTGTCAAGGAAACTTCTACTACACAGCATGCAAGACAAAATATTACCCTAAAGAATGGGTGTGATAAAAGCAGTAGTTGCCCCTGAAAACCAGATATTGTAGTGACAATAAAACACTTCATAAGAATTTTTTCTTAATTAAATTTGTTTTTGTACAATTTCACCCATGTTCATAATGCATACTGACTACTCTTTCACCCACTCTTTCTCCTCTCCCACCTTGTGTCTAAAAATCTGAAGGAATACATGGGAACAATGTCACACTCAACAGAGAGCATCAGTAGCCAGGGAAAAGTTTAAAACAAAACAAACACCAAATAGAAGTTGGAGAGGTGACCTCCACAACAGCTGAAACAAAATTTCCTTGGAAGCTGAAATGGTAGACTGAGATTCAGAAGAATCAGAGAAATTCAAGGTTATATGATAGCATCTCACTTGAAGAACACAGAGAAAACTATGTAACAAGAATGAGTGGAGGCTGTGACCCTCATGGCAGCAGCTGGTGATGGCTGTGCTCCCCCCTGAGTGCTGCTTCATTCCGCTGTAGACAGTAGCTCTCTACCCATCCTTTCTCAGTTTTTTTGTTTGTCTCTTTTTGAATCATGGGTTGGGGGAACTCCACTGCTCCTAAGTCTGGGTTCGAGAGATGATCTTGAGGTTGTTCTAAACCCTTCTGACATCTTCAGAACATATTTCATTTTTAAGAATTCTATTTCAAATTTTCTCCATTGGTTAACAATTACACATATTTATTACAGCACACAGATGGAGTCCCTTGTGCTATTTCACTCCAATAAAAAAATGAATGAAATGTATTTATAGCATCTTTCCAATAACTTACACAATGACAAAACATAAGACTGTTAATATCACACACACAACACTTAACAATAATTTAAGTTTTATTGTAGGTATCAGGTCATACTAAGTTATCCTTGTATCTTTGAATTAAAATGACAAATACTTTTGTACAAGTCAAAAATTTTTTTCAAGTACTACTGTGCACTGCTGATTGATAGGAAAGATAGAAACAAAATGTGACTGGGAGATGAAGAAAGGCCTCAACCTATTGAGAAAGGAATATTTATTTTGATTAAGATTCATGTGCTTAGCAAGCTAACCCAAATAATTTAGGTGTGGGAGGGCGTGGGCTGGGCAAGATTTATTTGATTTGTTAAGTGTGGGAAGAGGATTTGGCAGGAAGAGCCCAAAGATAGAGCACAGAGAAATTTTTAAAGAAATTATTTGGCTTATGACAATGATTTTATTTATAAAAGTAGACATGATTTGATGATAGATGTCTCTTCATTGGGAGGATTACCTTTCATTATCTCACCAATGTCTAAAAGGCAGATACACATTCTTATGAGTCGGTTTGATTAAACACACATCTCTCGAGAAAATGATAACATAAAAGTGGTGTATGTCTTTGGGTGCTTTTGAAAGGTTCCACTGAATTCTTATGCTGTTGGTCCCTTTGGAGTATCCATGCACAGTTGTAAGATCTGCCTGGAGGTAACTGAGAACTGAATGGAAATGCTAGGTATCTTAGTCTAGAAGGAGGAAATGGACACTTTCAGAGGAAGTGAAGGCCATAAAGAAATGTTTCCTTTAATTTTAGAAACATGGTCTGTAGTATGACGATCTTGCTGGATAGTTATACATTTGGCAGTCAGAAGCTTTCTAAGGATTTCAAGACTCTGATAGTCACAGCATTTGGTTAAAACACATCTGTTTCCTATGTCTCCAAGCCTGGGAATCAGAACAATGAGATTTCCAGTGTTTTGTTTGCCCAGCCAGTTGTTGCTGGTGCTAAATCAGGAGGAAGCACGCCTCTGATTGACTTAGGTTTCTGGTTGAGGCAGCAGAGCAGGTGGCAAGGATGCCTGGCCTTCCAGCTCACAGAGCTCAGCAGCTCCCTGCTTGTCTCTGAGCTGGGGAAACTTTATGAAGCAAGCTGAGCATTTCAGGGCCTCCGTGTTACTTTGAAGTGCTTGCCTTTCCCAGCCAGTTCCTGATGCGTCTTTGGAGAAAATGGAGTTCCCTAAGTCAGGGTACCTCATGAAGGCTGGTGGACAGCCGGCTTTTTTAGGGCAGGAGCTATGTGGAAAGTATCATGCCGTTCAGGACTGCAATGAAAGCCCAGCCCAGTGGCTGATTGGCTTCTCTGGATCCTGGATGATTGAACTCCTGTGAGAGACAGCAAGGACATGAACCCAGTATCGTGTAGATAACATCAAGAATATAAGACAGGAAGATTCCTCTCCCCCAACTCTAAAAACCGATTGCCCAGCCATGCAAGAAAAGACCCTGAGTTACTACTAAGCTGTGGTTAACAAAAGCAAATCACAGAAACTGCTTGAGTATTCTCATAAGGTTAAGGAAACATTTTCTCGGAGTTCTTTCATTTCCTACATTTGAACGGAACAGTTAGGGGGAGATTCCACGTTTCAACATTTTGTAAATTGGATTTTTCTATGGTTAGATGAATATCAGAGAAAGAAATCTGGGGTCCAAAGTTCTTCCTGTGTGCAAATGGGTGGAAGGAATTGTTCTCAAAAGCGTGGAGGTTACTGCAAGGCAGAGGTCTCTGAACCGAGCTCTGGCTGTTTGAGAAGAATACTGAGATAAGCATCTCTTCTTAGAGTAGAGAGTTTTGTTAGGTTATGGTTGTGTTACGACACTGATCTGTTATTGACTGCAGGATGCTTGGTAAACCGGAAGTCAGGGTATGCTATTACCTGGCTCAAAACCCTTGAACAGCTTCCTCTATCACCCCAAGGGATCACAGAATGGCTGTCAGCCATAGTGTCCCACATCATCCACCCACAGTATCCTGCAGCTCCTCTACCCCACCTCTCTCACTGCATTACAGTCCTTTGCGCACTGACCTCACTGATCACCGACCTCTGTGAGCTTTTCATCCAGTTTCCTTTGCTTTTTTTTGCTTTCTGAAAACTTCAGGCTTGCTCTCTCATTTCCTTTAGGATTTTCTGATTCGGGTCACATTATAAATACTATTTCTCAAGCGCCATTCTAAAGTTCAATGTCTAATTTTAATTTTCTTGTCCCCACTTAAAGTATTCCGTTTTATAAACACACTCTGTACTATTTCTTGGATATTGCATTTCTCCCCTTTAGAAATATAATTTTCACTGAAGGAGTTATTACATGCAATCTTTCTTGTTCTCTGCTTTCATTTGGGAAACAAGAACAGTGTATACTATAGAGTTATCAAATCTAATATTTTTGGTACTGGAGAGACGATGGCTCATTGTTAAAGTGCTTTTCTTACAGAATACACATGTTCAGTTCTCAGCAGCCACATGACAGTTGACAACTGTCCTTAATCCCAGTTCCAGGGTATTTAGTGCTCTCATCTGGCTTCTGTGGACACCAGACAGGCACACAGTACACACACATACATGTGGGCCACAACCTATACATATAACATATTATAAGAATTTGTAAACCGTAGTTGACATTCATGGAGTGATTCTTAAGTAACAGGTTCTCTATTATCAATGTTACAAATATGTCTTTTCTTCACAACGTGGCTCCTCTTCATTTCACTGAGTTTGAATAATTGCAGGGTTCTGGTACTGTATAGCTGCACAATATGATTGAAAATTCTGATAGTCCTGATCTTCCTATATCAAACCGTGATCACTTTCATTATCCTAACTATTAGAATCATTTACCTCCTTGAAACATATATTTTATTATAATTTGGACAGGAACATTAAATATTCTCCTAGGATTGATTTTTCATATGATTTCCATAATTGTGCTTTAACACAAGAATGTCTAAATAAATTGAAACCCTCAATAGCACTGCAGATAATATAAAATCAATGAAATTCAAGCCAAAATGTGGTCAGAAAATAATCTGTCTGATGAGTAACTATGTCCAACTTCAAGTTTGATTTTTGGCATTGACTTTAGGAACTTTGTGTGTAAATCAATTTTTTTTGTCAAGCAATAAACAATGCTTATATTTTTGAAGGGTAAAGAAGCACACTTTTTTAAAAATAATGTCACCTGTAGCCAGAAAGAGACTCAAAAAGTGAATTGGAAACACAAATAATTCTTTAGACATTATTAGGTCAGTTCATGTCATACTTTTAGAGTATAGGCAAAGACATAATAGTGCCCAGATTATTACCTTAAGCACAAATCACTGTCACTAATGAAACTTGGAGTAGGACACTTGGAGATTTAATACATCCCCTCCGACAACAGAGGAAGCCTCCATTGCTCCTTATAAACGTTAACTGTATTTATCTTGCAGTCAGGAAATGTATAAAATTTTATAACCCTTTTTGTCTCAGCAAATTATACATGTTCCTCAGACTGTATTTTCAAGCATCTGCAGAGGTCAAAGGAATATTAATTTTCTTACACTAGTGTAATAGATTATAAGCATTTCTGATTTGTTTTAAAATACAAAATTGAATAAAATAAAACCCTAAAAGTTTTATTTTGCTATGACCTTCTTGGGTTGGGTCCTGTAACCCTGATTAAGGGCCACATGAGAAAGATGAGAAGATAGACACACAGACAGGTGTACTGAAATGCTGTGCTCAGGTCCAGGGGAACTGATTCTGATGAAGTGGCATCTATTATTACCAAGAGCATGGAACCCCACACGGTTTATTAGGCATAACATGGAAGATATTGGCTAGTCTTTGTAGGAAGTCTCTCTAGAGGACCAGTCTCAGGCAGTAAACATCTAGGAGGAGGAGGAAGCCACAGTTGCTAGAGCTTGAATACATGATCAGGAGACCATAACACTGGAATTCCACTCTAGAGGAAAGTTTGGCCCTCTTCGATGTGGGTGATGACTTTGCCAATTTCCCATGGGACCAAGGCTTTGGAACCTCATGTACTATATTTAATAGATATAAAGAGAGTGGACAACCTTGTCTGGTTCCTGATTTCAGTAGGATAGCTTTGAGTTTCTCTCCATTTGGTTTGATGTTGGCTAGGGACTTGCTGTATATTGCCTTTGTTATGTTTAGGTATGTTCATTTTATTCCTGCTCTCTCCAAGACCTTTATTATGAACAGATGTTTTGTTTCGTTGAAGGCTTTTTCAGCATCTAATGAGATGATCATGTGGGTTTTTTGTTTATTTATTTGTTTATATGGTGGATTATGTTGACATATTTTCCTATGTTGAACCATTTCAGTATCTCTGGGATGAAGCCAAATTGATCATGGTGGATGATTTATTTTTTATGTATTCTTGGATTTGGTTTTCCAGCATTTTATTAAGTATTTTTGCCTCAATGTTTATGAGTGAGATTGGTCTGTAATTCTCTTCCTTAGTAATGTCTTTCTGTGGTTTG
>JAQHUG010000213.1:1993817-2011848 GCA_028555095.1 Dicrostonyx torquatus | reverse complement strand
GACAGGGTATCCTGCACCATCATAAGGAAGCAGGGGGAGGGCAGTGGGGTAGTGGGGGAGTGGGAGGGCCGGGAACAAGGGGAGTAAATGTAAATTTTTCTTTTAACAATAAAAATAAAAAAAATAGGTGCAGTGTAGGTAGAGGTGGAAATAGATGTGCTCTAGGCTTTCTTTTGTACAAATAAACTAAGAGGAAAAGCCTGGAGCAAAATGGCATAGAGGTAAAACAATGCAAAATGAGATGCCACACCCTCAGTGAAAGACACCTTTGAATTTCATGTGAGCTGTAACTGGGATATGGGGCAAAGGGGGGAATCAGAGAGAACTGTTTGGACAATGTTCTGAACTCTTATAGAACTCAGTGCTGATGTTAACTGAGATGCAGAAAACAAGAAGTCAATAACTTAGAGGAAAGGAAAGAATTTTGTTTTGTTACATTAAATTTGAGTGAAATTCCTTAAGTACATGATAGTGATATAAGTCTGGACTTTAGTGTATGTAGTGTTAAGGAGCTTAGATAAAAATTTGGTAATTATTTATATTTTATTTAAAGCCATAAGAGTGGGTGTGGTCATGTAATTAAATAAAGAAAGAAAATAATGCATAACCTATCAGTATATTTATAGATAGAAGTCATACATATAAGAATGAATAGTTGGCCATTCTAATAATACTGAATATTTAGGTTGGAGAAATAGTATGATCAAATCTTCAAAACAAGCTGAGAAGGGACAGATAAGGTCATACAAACTTAGAAGATATTGAAATTTCTTAGGAGAGAGAGAGAGAGAGAGAGAGAGAGAGAGAGAGAGAGAGAATGATTTAAAAAAACCCCGAGGACATAAAATGCCCTTAACTAATCCACAATTCAGCAGTTGTTATTGCTCAAGATTAGAGCGCTGTTTTGATGGCTCTCTCAGCCTGGCCAGAAGAGTCCTGTGAGCATGGAAGGGAACTAGGCAGGCTTAGCATTAACAAGAAACTCAGAAATCAAACAGACAAAATAGGGTCTAAAGGAAGAGGGCTTTTGGTCCAAAGATGGATCTGTGCACTGTGTCAGGCAGCCTTCTTGTTCTCTCAGGGTGAGGATTGTGCAGAGAGGGAAGCTGGTAGCAGAGAAGTCACTAAGTAGGGGATCAATCAATGGGCGTGGGAATAATGCAGAAATCCTTGTCTTATTTCCATTTTCTCAATTAATTAAGAGGTGAGATTATCAGCTAAAGGCAAAACCAGTGTTGGGTTTTGAGGAGTGTGAAGTGGTCTGATTAAGAAGAGAGAAGTCATTCATCATAGCAATGCAGTAGGGCTGTTAGGCATGATATCAGAGGTTGCAGTCAGTGTCCAAGTCATGTAGAAGTTTAGGTTGTTTCAGATGACATTTTTATATTATAAACCCATGAACATTGTCACATTCTATTGAATGAAGTTGTTCTCACTTAGAGTGTAAACATATTTTTATAACAATTCTTCCAAAGAAATAGAAGCTAAACCTATCCTTAAATCATTTTTTTCCATTTTCCACTTATCTGTAAGAAAGCAAACCTGATGTCTGTGCCAAAAAGCTAAAGAGCAAGTCTCAAACAATCAAAGAGTGACAATTCTTAGTCAGCGAGCGGGAGCTCCAGGTAGATAACAGAGTGGAGAGTCACTCTGGTGACAACAGGAACCTGCGGTATGAACATAACAACCACACTCTCTGTGAATGTGAGATAATCTGTGGCGGAAACATCTCATCAGTGTTCACACAGTTCCCAGGAGTGTCTTCACAGGAAATGGGGCTTGACTGGAATGTGGTTTGAGAGGGAGCCAGAGCTTGGGCAAAATTAGGAGATTCCTAACTTGTCCTAGTTAGGAGATTCACAGGGGTCTTGGAATGTCTTTCTTACCAATGCCCAGAATCTTCTTCATTTTTTAGCTCATGGTGTGTGTGTTACAAAAATATACATTAATCAAAAACTAAGGAATAGGAAGATAACTCAACAGATAACGTGTTTAAAACCAAGCAAAAACAAACACACAAACAAAAAACAGGCTAGTGATATATGCCTATGATGCCAGCTCTGGGAAAGTAGAGACAGCAGAGTCCTGGGGCTTGCTAGCCAGCCCTCCTATTCTACTTGCCAACTTAGGTTCCAGTGAATGGTTGTGTCTCAAAAAAGCCACATGGATGACTCCCTAAGACCTGACCTGAGGTAGTTCTCTGGCTTCTACATGTATGCTCATACATTAGCACTCATACAAACAAATATGCACCTGTACCCATACAAACTTATACAGATACACATAAAATGATGAAAATTAATAGCGTTGTTTTTTAATTTAAAAAGTTTAGTCATTTTATATTCCAGCCACAGTGTCCCCTCCCTCCCTTCATCCCAGTTCCCTCCCAAACAGCCCCATCTACTTCTCGGAAAGGGGAAGATCTCCCATGGGAAATCAGCAAGGCCTGGCACATTAAGCTCAGGCAGAACTAAGCCCTTCCAAGCTGCACCAAGGCTGAGCAATAGTATTCTTACTGATGAAGTTAGAAAGATTTGAGAATTCATTTGTGCTGGAGGAGACAGCAACAGAATGAGGAGCCAGGTTTTCATATTTTCAAATTGTCTACTGATTACCACATCATGAAATAACACCAAGTTAATGCACTGGATCCTGAACCAACTGCGACACTTTTGCTGGGTGAGATGCTCAGCTAACTTTTTTGTTAATTGTCACATCTTTTCTGCTTTAAATTTTATTGTGTGTGTGTGTGTGTGTAAAAATAAGGATATGAAGTTGAAGAAATAATCTTAAATAATAAATGATATAAATAAAGCCATCTCTGGGAAAGACCCTGCCTTTGTATGTATGACAACTGGGTTTCAGAAAAATTAAGACTTTTTCGGGGTCATTTGTCTTGTTAATAGGATTGTAACTAGGATTATGTCTCTTGACAGCTACCTCAATGTGCTTTTTATGTTGTCTTTAAAACTTCAACACAAAGCCACCAAATCTGAGAGCTAAAAAGGACTCTAAAGACTGAGTTCCACACTTCTTATGCCATAAAAAAGAGGAAATTCAGACCCAGAACATTCAATTGTTTCAAAATGTTATATAGGAAATGTTGGTAGGAAATTAGAGTGGGACTGTGCCTGCCTCAGGTTTCAACTGTGACACCATAAAGGGAAGTATACCATAGCAGACACAGGAGCGGGCACGGCCAGCCCCATGACTGGTGCTTCAGAGAATGGAATAATGCACAGTGGTTGTTTAGTGGTCAGAGTACTTGCTGTGAAAGTGCTAGGAAGAAATTGAGATCCTTGGAGCCCATTTCAGTGACTTCTGTGTATACAAACCTGACTGTAGCCAATCTCTCAAAGACAAAGGATCCCTAGAGCAAAATGGATAGGGAGATTAGCCAGATCAGAGAGCACTGGTTCGATTGAGATAATCTGCCTGAATGAATAAGGTGAAAGAATTATTGAGAATTACTCCTGATTTCAATCTTGGATATTCATAGGCATATGCACACACACACATGTGAATATGCATACATACACATGAAAAAATTTAAAAATTTCCTTTGCCTATTTAGGAACATAAAGAAATCATTCTACTAGAGGCAGTGGAAAGGTGAAGGAATTGGTAAAGAGATTTCTTTGTAGTAAGCTCTACACTGATTTTAACTTTCAGGTGATGTAGGATGTGGGGGTTGAGCAATGTAAACTATTGAGCTCAAATGAAGAGGTCCATGGGAGCCTGCTTGACATCATACACCCATATATTGGTGATGGAGTTGAGGCCTGCACTGGGATTGCTTGACCGATCCAGAGTTCACACAGGTGTCATTATTTTTGTCAATCACTTATTGGCTATGTAGAAGAATGACTCTGCCCCATAGGACCGACCACCTCAAGGTGCAAACAGACATCAAGACACAGTGTGATGCCCAAGATTTGACAAAGAACTGGAGAGCCACCTCTCGGAACAGAGCTCTGTTCCCCATGCTATATAAGGGCCCTGTAAAGATTTTCTGCAGTACTCAAGAGACACAGGACAAACAAGTGGGCTTTCACTGACACTCAGTATTGCACATAGCAGACTAATATTATAAAATTGGAATAAAATTATATTTATTCTATTCTTTTGAGAATGCCATGCAGGATTACTGTATTTATATCATTTCCATTTTACATTCCTCTAACTCCATCATTGTGTTCCTTAATTCTCTCTCAACTTCATGACCTCTTCTTTTTGAATTATTATTTTTATGCATAAGTATATAATAAATATAGCCAGCTGAGTACATTAAATGGTGTGTGTGTGTGTGTGTGTGTGTGTGTGTGTGCGCGCGCACGTGCATGCGTACATGCATGTGTATACACTTTAGGATTGGATAATCCCTAAGGGAACTTGACCCTGCAGAAAATTGATTCTTCTTCTCTGAGCAGTCATCAATTTCCCGAAGCTCTTCATTGATGAGGCCTTGTTATCTATTCCGCCATCCACTTTGGGATATCAATCGGTGTCATTGTGCTATTCTTGTTTAGTGCCTTATTGTTAAGATTTCATGAGTACAGATCCCTGTCATATATAGAGGACATCTGAGCAGACATTTGGGTACTCTGATCATATAGTCCTTCTTTCCCATTTCTCCTGTGATCCCTGAGCCTGAGGTATGGTGGTTTGGTTGTAGATGTATGACTGGGGGCTAGGCATGCCACTGTTAGTTGTTTTCTGCAAATGGACTAGTTGTGGGTTTATATGATACTTTCTGACAAGAGCAGAATAATTGTGATGATATTTGTTTAAGAAATGATTCTTACTTTTACAGAGAGAGAAAAGAAAGACTCTGGCTCAATCAATTGGAACACACAACTGCATGATATCAGCCCCAAGCAAATCTGAGCTGGCAATAAAAATATTAGTACTAAATGCAGTACTGTTAGTATTGTTCAGTGCATATTCAGCACATTGAAATCAGACTGTTTGCCTTGCCAATACTATAAAATGTAATTCTTTCTATGACTTATCTGCATCAGTAATTATGTTGCCTGTCAGAACTTTTATTAAGATTTAAGAATCACACAGCCTTAGGGAGAAAGAATGAAAGTTATTCACTGTTTCTAAGAAGAAGACTCATTATGCATAAATGTTTTCTCCAAAAGCTCATGTGTCCAAACTTAGTTCCAAAATTCAGGTGCCAACTATATTTGAAGGTACAGACGTTGGTAACCTAATGATAAATTGATGACATTAGGACTTTTAAATTAGGCATTGTTGGCTTTGTATGAAGAGAGTATGCATTCTCTTTCTCCAAGTGACAGTGTCCTCTGTTTGGTATGCAAGATAAAGACCTTTTCCAGTTGACAGTGCAAAACTCTGTTCTTCTTGTCTTAAAGAGAGCCTGAAGCTAACTCAATCTCTATTTTTTTTAAATTTTTTTCTGTCATGCCCACAACTATTGTTATATAGTAGCAGAACACAGAACAAACTATATAAATAAAAGTTATTTATATAGTTTAATCTAGGTTCTAGGACACCGTCTATGAACTCAAGTGTTCAGATAAAATATATGAGAATGGACGAAACCAATACACAGAGTTTTATTTTCTACTTGACATAGGTAAGAGTGGGGAAATAACTCATGTAATATTGAATAGTGTGTGTGTGTGTGTTTGTGTGTGTGTATACTCATGCGCGCAGGTGAATGTGATGTGCAATTCCCCTCCGTATGCTGTGAATACATTTTATTACCATTGGTTAATAAATAAGCTGTTTTAGCCAATGGCTTAGTAGAAGAAAGCAAAGTGGGAAATCTGAACAGAGATAGAGAGAAAGAATAGGCAGTGTCAAGGAGATGCCTTGTAGCTGCAGAAGGAAACAGATGCAGGATAGATCCTTACTGGTAAGCCATAGCCTCCTGGCAATACATAGATTAATAGAAATGGGTTAACTCAAGATGTAAGAGCTAGCATGGAATATTCCTAAGTTATTGGCTAAGTAGTATTTTAATTAATAGAGTTTCTGTGTGATTATTTGGGTCTGGGCAGTCGGGAGATGAATGAGCAGTCTATGCCTACGTGAATGCACTGGTATGTACGTATGTGGAAGCCAGAGAGGGATATAAGTTATCCTCCTCTATTCTCTAAATATCACTCATTGAATCTGGAGCTTTCTATTTTAGGCAAGGGTGGCTACCAGCAAATTAAATAAACCTACTCTCCACTTACCAGGACTTCTACAGTGCTGAGGTTACGGGCAAGCTTGGCTATGCCAGAATTTGTATGTGAAACCTAGATATCTACACTCTGGATCTCATGATTGCCCCTCAAATACTCTTACTCACTGAGCCATCTCCACAGCTCCATTGAAGGTTTTCTTTCTTTTATAATTTTTAAAGATCATCTCATTGACTAGATCTCTAATAATGTTTGCTGAATGAATGAATGAAATAACACCCTGCTGTTCCTGAGGGATACATGGCAGGGAGTTAGCATAATTATATAGCAGGAACCAGGACAGACACTCAATGACAGCTGGAAGGGAAGCCAGTAATGATATCTAGAACGGAAACACATAAACGATGTGTTGTGTGTTGAACTGAGGACCAGGTCCATCCTGACTCTCTGAAGTCAACAGTGGGATGTACACATGGGTCAGCAGAGTAATATTACTTTGATCAGTTTGTATCTGCAATTTGATACAGTCTGTTCCTGCTTGCAGTCACTAAAGGAACTCTTTGAGCCAGCCGGCCTGCATCTAAGGCCATGGAGCTTGCAATAAATCTTGTCCTTTTCACCTCGGAAGGATCAAGAAGGACAGCAGGAGCCCTGTCTTTTCTCTGCTACAAGTGGCTCTAACATATGCTCAGAATCATCATTCCTGACTTGTGTTCGCAGAACTGGACCTCAGCACCAGTGGGGCTTCCTCCAGGGTCCGTGTAAAGTTACAGCATTTCTGTGATCAGGGAGGCATAGATGTTTGAAAGAAGAGACTTCCAGGACAAGTCAAGTGTTGCCAGACAGTTGGGTCTCACATGGGGAGGGGGTGATATGATCATAGCTGCAGGCTTCTTTTTTTAAGGCTAATGTCAGTATTCTAATAATACAGACACATTACTGTTATATCACCAGAAGCATATATTGATATCTCATTGATAAAATTGTACAAAATATGTCAAAATATTATTAAGAAGGGAAATGATGGTATTGTTGGATTTGTGTTGAAGTAAGGAAACTTTACATGAACAGTAAGTTATCCTATGCTATTGTATTGAATATTAAGTCTGGAAAAACAAAAGAGGGTCTAAAACAGTTTCAGTAATTACTATTTCTTGATTTTGCTTGTATTAGTCAGAACACTTTGAGTACATTTTGAAAATAATATATATTTCTTTATGTCCTTTGATTATTTAATCACTCCAAGTATCTACCTACCTAATTTACTAGTGGGCTGACAGTGTCCCTGTTTTTCACATTACATGACATTTCACATTGTGCTTTATCAAACTGTGTAACACTATCAAGCCTGACAGTGATTATGGCTAGCTCCAATGTCCTTAGCATTCCCTGTGTGTGTATGTGTACATGTATATATGCATATATATAAACAGTAATGTCTGAGTAATATCTGTATATCTGAGTAAGTCTACTTGACACTGCTGACTGTCTGACCCACAACCAATTGTGGGGACCTTAATGAGTAGAAACAATTAGTTGCTATACTTGATTATATCATTTATAGAGTATTTTTTTCTTCTCATCCTTATAATTTTACATGCTGTCTCTCATGCTCTCTAAAGGCCTACAGTGTAAGAGACTGAAGACAATGATGGAGACCACTATAGGCTATAGCAGTGATGCCCCAGAACTTTATGAAAACCCTGTTTCAAAGCCATCATTACTTTCATGAGAACAGCAAGAAGGGAGATAGCGGAAAGGTATCTGCTGCCCAGCTTTTCAGTAATAACACAATGGCCCTCTCCTCTAAATGAATCATCTCAATAAGTCATGTACTCCGGTTCAGGTCATAAAACTGCAGGTTGGTGCTTGATGTTGTGGTCTCTGTGACTTTTACTCTACTCTGCATGCGTTACATACAGCAGTGGCTTAAATAAAACTATGTGGAATTAGGTTGGATTTGTTTAAACCTCTGGTGTTCATAAGAAAAAACCCAGCTAGAATCGTCTTCCTGTGATAGTCACATCCAGGTTTTACTCATTGCAGTCTTTTGAGCAGTCACCAAGGACTCAGGACTGCCTGAGCAATTTGGTTCAAACTGTTCAAAACCCATTAGTTTCAATAAAAAATTCAGCGTAAGCTTGGGAAAATCTCTAGTTAAAAAACCTAATAAGAGAACATGTTTGTAGACGATCAAAAAGGGGTCAAGTAAACCTGTGGGGGTCCTCATCGGGTCTGATCTAAAGAAGAAACATCCTATTTTGTGCCTATTTTCTTAAGCCATAAATGCATGGATTAAAATTCTTTTGGTGCTGGCTATGGTCTGAGAATAGATTTTCCTCCAGGCTTCATTATATGAATCAAATATCTTAGACACTAGAAAACTTTTCCAGGCTAGTCCATGAGTTCCCCCAAATGCAGAAATGTATGTAATAATCAGTATCTGTTTTCAGGAATTTGTCTCCTAGATTCTCCCCTCTGAGACCCAGCTTACATCACTTTTCATCACCACCCTTTGCACACTTTATCCCCAGCAAGGCTTCTGCTTCCTGCTTCTGGGTTTTGCACATCTTACTTGCCATGTCTGCAATATACGCCTTTCACATGTGCTTCCTGCTAATGGCATTTCCATAATTTAGACTCAGCTCAATCACACCCACTTACGTGATGACTTTACAAACTGTACCTTCTCTGTACATGGAACTTTAGCTAAATTCTTTACCTGTGTCTATAGCGGGAGGCTTGGACAAATGGAATTCTGTTAGTTTTATGCAATTTCAGGGCAAGCTGTTTATTAGCAGACAGTTTCCTAAAAGGCAGAACTCAGCACTCACCTAATGCTTCCATGCAGATTAGTGACTGTTATATATTGATTTTTCTATTTTTAATTTTATATATATCTCTTTTATTTTATTTACCAATTCTAGTTCCCTTTCCCTCCCCTCCTCCCACTCCCTCCACTTTGCCCTCACCACCACCTCCCATCTACTCCTCAGAGAGGGTGAGGCCTCCCATGGGGAGTCAACAAAGTCTGTTACATCATTTGAAGTGGGACCAAGGCCCTCCACCCTGTATCTAGGCTGGGCAAAGTATGCCTCCATAGGGAAAAGGCTCCAATAAGTTCCTTGAAAGAGACAGGGAAATGAATACCATTTTTATACTCTCTTAAATTTTACTTTTTAGAAGAAGTAATTAGAAAATAGTTCTAAATAAACTTGCTCTTCAGGCTCCTGGGGTAAAGGCTGCTCTCATTTGAGCAGACATCATGTTAACCTGTCAGGGAAAGATGGCTTCCTTTCTGGCCAGATTTGTCTTTAAGGTAGCAAGGAAGGATCTGAGCACTTGCTTGGTTTACTTGTACATTATGTGCTTAGATTCTTTACTAAAATTTGAAGAACAATTAATAGAAACTCAGAGAGATAAATTGGGGTTCACCCTGAAGATCTGAAAAGCAAAGCAGTCAGTCACTGGCTCTTACCTTGACCTCAGTCTGAAATGGCAAATCTGCCTCCAAGAATCTCAGAAGGAGACTGATTTTATTTTTTCTGATTCCATCCATTTGCCTCCGAATCATGATGTCATTGCTCTTTCTGCAATAAAGTCTTTATTAGCCTGGCAGCGACTACACTGGGTGTTTGAGAACTTAGTGCAGTCCTCAGCCTTTCTCATGGTGAGTTTTTAATCACAAAATCCACACCTTTTGTTGGCATTACTCACTTAACACGAGCAGTTACCAGAAGTGGCACTATTGAAGCTAAAAAGTCAGGTTAGGACTTTTTAGAGACATCTCCAGAACTGCAGATTTTCATAAGTTAAGTTTTGCTTTTTATCATCTTGGTATTACCTCCTACATTCAGGTTTTAAGCGTTACTTCCATCATGGCAACAGTTGTGTCACATTCTGGGGACCTGTTAAGGTCTGTGAGACTGTAACACTAATGCAGCAAAATTCTATATTTGAGTAATTGTGAATAACATGTAGGCAATGTGTGCAATTATGTATGCATATAAAACTAATGAGTTGGCATAAATAAGACTTTTCCTGTATAATAAACATTGGAAAATAATTTATTTAAAAACCATACCAATCCAGGAAGCACTATGCCATATGGCTTGTATCAGAAATTGACTCTTTCACTGTGACCAGATTTAAAATAATTTTTAGTTTATTTTTAATATGATAAGCATAATGCAAGGACAACAATATATTATTATTCTATATTTTTCCAGAGGTTGTAAATAGGAATAGGAAAATAAAGTTAATTTTGTGATTATTTTAGAAAAATATCAAGGAACATATGTCTCTTAATGCATGTAACCATGGTTGTTGAATAATATATTTGACGTGAAATATAATGACAAATTGACAGGAAAGAATGAATATTTCATGAATATGATCCATGTTATGAGAGTTTGTTCATTCTCTTATGTTTGCAAATTTTGAGTTATCTTAGAGAATAAAGGATATTACACCAATATTTTCTCAGGGAAAGCTGACAAGGGAAAAACTACTTGTATTTAATTATTTACATTAGGAATCATCTGATTCCGTGAACATTTTTCCACCCAACATATTACAACATATATGTACATATGTTTTTGAGAGAGATGATGAACACACAGGACTTGTCAGTGAGAAGCAGGAAGACTAAATTAAAAAAAGACAGGAAACAATCAGATTGTTAGTTTTTTTCTTTTTCTCCCAAACCAGGATATTTTTCCTGAATATTTACAGGATCCATGGCTGCCTTCTGAGCATCACCTGCTGCTTTCAAGTTTCTCAACTTGCTGAGATGAAGTAGAAATGAGTTGGTCCTTTTCTTTCTCTCCAAAGGTATCTCTGTCCTCTTGGATGAAAATGATGGCGTATATTAATTAGAAAAAATAGACAACTATTTTATTTTTGCCATAACAGCTTGTACACAGATCTGTATTATATTTAAACAAACTTAATCATGTCTATTGTGTCATTTTAAAAAAGAATGTTTTCGCTACCAAAATTCAGAAGCTCTTTAGTGATAATTTTTTAATTTATACAAAGGGCGCTAAGACATTCTTGCATATAATGTCATTTTATGGAAAATAAGGGCTATAGCTCTTCCAGCTAGAGCTGCGCTCCTCCCCAGTGGTGTTTGTACACTTGCTGTAAGTCCTCTATGTGTGGGAATTTAGATAACCCATCCAGGCACTCTTGCTCAGAAGGTAAGTTTATCATAAGAAGAAAGCTCCTTTAGAATAGTTGACAATTCATTTAAGTTTGTGCACAATCCACCATGTCAGTTACCAGAGAATCCTCTTTAACCCAATGCCATTTAATACTTGTAAATTGATTAGCACAGAGTATTTATTATTCTTCAGCATCATCTACCGTATGTTACAGTGTACATTTGCTGTGCAATTGTGACTTGCATGATGAAAACAAATTACTTATTTCTTACTGTTCAGTGGAGATTTATTTAACCCCTAGAAATAAAAAAATAATAACAGGATACATAAAATACAATATTCTTTTTTTGTTATTTGTTTGGTTTTTCGAGACAGGGTTTCTCTGTAGCCTTGGAGCCTGTCCTGGAACTAGCTCTTGTAGATCAGGCTGGTCTCGAACTCACAAAGATCCACCTGCCTCCGCCTCCCAAGTGCTGGGATTAAAGGCGTGTGCCACCACTTCCCAGCAAAATACAATATTCTTTTAAAGAAAAAAGTGAACCTTGAATTATTCCTCTTCTGCATTATTTACTACCGACTAGCTAGCTTCTGTTCTGTCAAAGCCAGGGTGCTTGACAAACAAACAAAGCCCTCAAACTTACTGGTTTTGATTTCTTCTTTCAATAAAATAGTGGGTTGGACTTAGAGATCTTTGAAGTTTCTTGAGACTCTAACTTTCTTTGACATTTCTCCCTAAGTCCAGATGTTTAATATATTGGATATCTTTAAAGTGGAGGGACAGGTAAATAGTTTATATCTCACATGATTCACAGCTAAATTACATTGAAGAACCATTTCTGTGCAAAACTGCAACCATTATAGAGTCCTCTAGTCATATTTGAGGAATGTTTGGTTTTGAATATTAATTTATTTTGAGACAAGGTAGTTGAAAATCTCCATAGAACAAAGTGAGTAGAAGCTAAGTTATAAGACAGTGATGTAAAGTAATTGTAGCTAAAAAACGATAGTTTTTTCAAGTTTTAATCTTTGTTTCATTTTAAAGTATATAGAATGACCTTGAACTTAAGATCCTCCTGCGCCAACCTGCTGAGTGCTGTGAACACAGTTGTGTACAGCCATGTCTGTCAGGTTTGTTAGTATTGAAAGCCTTTTGTGTTTTCTCCCACTCTTTTTTTTTTTGGCTTAGAAAGTCCACATCTTTAATCTTCACTGACATGAGACAATGTGCTAATTATATATTTATAGTCATGCTATCTACAGAAATTCATTGTTTCACTGTTCTGCAATTCAAGTCCAAGGTTTCTTCGGGCTGTGAAGGGGATTGCGTTGCATGCCTTCTTCCAGGTTTTGGTGCTTTGCTGGAACATTTCAGCCTGGGCTACATCACGCAACCTTCAACCTGCATGCTCACATGGACATGACATTCTCCCTCTTTCTTTGTCTAAGGCAATTGTTGCTTTTGGTAGGCACCAGATTTTATTCTATCTATATATAGAAACATAAATCATGAAATTACTTTTGTGGTAATCCTATTTCCAAATTATATCACATTCTGAGGTATTGAGAGTAAGGACTTCCATGGATGAAAGGGGGGGGCATGGAATTCAATTTACATATCCAATAGTGATATAATTCAACAAAGCAATAAATATTTCTTCAAATATGAAGATTCATTTACAGATCAGTATGCTCTTATTAAAAGAAACATTTTAACAAGCAGAAGAAAAATGATCTTACATAAATGTTTAAATCAAAAAGAAATAAAGATGGCAGAAAAAAGTAAATACAGAAGTAAAACTTAAAGACTATTATTTTGCCAGTCTGTTTAGCAGTGGGTCATTGAGATGGATTACACCGTAAAGGGGCTTGCTGCCAAGCCTGACAACCTGGTTCAAACCCTGAGCCCCATAATGTGGAAATAGAGAACCAGCTCCTATAATTTGTCTCAAGACCCCCCCCGACATATACATGTATGCACATGCACATGCATGTGTGTTTTCAATGCATGCACTAGGGATGTAACTCCAAACACTGACCTAAAATGTGAAAGTTTTGGGTTCAATTCCCACCATCTCTCCAAGAACATAGTTTACCAGATAAATGTACTTTCACACTCTTCAGGTAGTCCACTTTAGGTTTTAAGGGACATCTGCCTTCTGTTTTAGATAATTCGTTATTTTTAAAAGAGGTGGAGTGAGTCAGACCTTGCTTAATAGCAACACTATCACTATAAAACAGAGGAATGCAAAATGGCTGAAAAATACTTAAGGAAATGCTCAACATCCTTAGTCATTGGAGAAATGAAAATGAAAACAACTCTGAGATTCCATCTTACACCTGTAAGAATGGCCAAGATCAAAAACACTGATGACAACTTAGGCTAGAGAGGTTGTGGGGTAAAGGGAACACTCCTGCACTGCTGGTGGGAGTGAAAATTGGTATATCCTCTTTGGATATTAGTATGGCAATTTCTCAGAACATTAGGAAACAACTTTTCTCATAACCCAGCAATACCACTATTGGGTATATATCCAAAAGATGCTTAATCATACAATAAGGACATATGCTCAACTGCTGTGGGACAATGGTTTATACTCTGTCAATTGTATTTTAATAAAATGCTGATTGGCCAGTAGCCAAGCAGGAAGTATAGATGGGACAATGAGAACAGGAGAATTCTGGGAAGAGGAAAGTTTCAGTCTGCAGTCGTCACCCAGACACAGAAGGTGCAAGATGGTAATGCCTCGCTGAGAAAGGTACAAAGCCATGTTACTAACCTAGACAAGAATTATGAGCTAACATATGTTATAATAGTTAAGAAGAAGCTGGAACCAATAAGCCATTCAGTTTATAATTAATGTAGACCTCTGTGTGTTTATTTGGAACTAAACATCTGAAGAGCTGGGCAGAAGAAAAACCTCAGTCAGTACTCAACTATGTTTATAGCAGCATTGTTTGTCATAGCCAGAACCTGGAAACAACCTAAATGCCCCTTGGTTGAAGAATGAATAAGGAAAATGTGGTACATTTACACAATGGAGTACTACACAGTAAAGAAAAATAATGACGTCTTGAATATTGCAGGCAAATGGATGGAGCTAGAAAACATCTTATTGAGTGAGGTAACCTAGACCCAGAAAGACAATTATAATATGTACTCACTCATAAATGATTTTTAAACATAAAGCAAAGAAAACCAGCCCACAAATCACAATCCTAGAGAACCTAGACAATCATGAGGGCCCTAAGAGAGATATACATGGTTCTAATCTACATGGGAAGTAGAAAAAGACAAGATCTCCTGAGTAAATTGGGAGCATAGAGACCATGGGAGAGAGTTGAAGGGGAGGGGAGAGGCAGGGAGGAGAGCAGAGAAAAATGTATAGTTCAATAAAATCAATAAAAAATAAAAATCTATGATTCATTCTCTATGAGATATTGAGATAATGCACTGATAACCAGCTTGGTTATTTTTCTTTTAAATCAGAATGTATGGACTCATTATCTCTTCTGCCTAGCTGACAGGTGTGTAACGACTTTTGAAATTTTTTGGAGATGGATGACAGCAACTTCTTTGTCTTGACAAACATGTGTGTCTTCACCTGAATCTGGTGAGATTGTCCCTGGATGCTTTGTGAACTGCTATTATCACCATAGCATTAATGAGCAAGGTACAGGGATGCTCATTATTTCTTATAAAAGTGACTGCTTGAGAAGGCTTCTCAGAGCAAGTGATGAGGCATGTGTACCTTTTTTGACAACAGAACTTTCAAAAAATAAACGTATTCTTCGTGTCTGGCAGATGTTCAGATTCTTCTTTTGCTTTTTTAAATTGAAAAAGTTATGGTTAGCACAGATAGCTTCTAAAGAACAACTGAGATTTTACAGCTGTAGGCTAAAGAACTCATGGGAGAGGACACTCTATGTCCAGTTTCCAGAAATGCATAAAGCTTTGTTTGTAGTGTGCTGTGAGGAAGAGTCACAAAATTACTAAACTGCAGCTGCTCGGTTTCCCAAAGAGACTCGGTAGACATGTGATTTGTTCTAACAGTGGACTTCAAGCTGTCTGTCCACACACTTGAAAGGTGTTTAGAGTTCCTCATAAGAGTCTGGCAACAGTGTACTGTATCTCTGGCCAGTCAGTGCTTCACTCAAGTTCCATGTCCCCTGTGAGTAGAGAAGAACTCAAATAATTCCAGCTCTGAGACAGTAGCATGGGAACAATGTGTCGTGGTTTTTCTTGGATCTGCATATGGACCATGTCTCCTTAGGAAGGTGAGCTGACTTTCCTTCTGAGACACCAAGCCATACCGCTTCGACTGATATCATGACAAAGCTCTGCCAAATGACATGAGGGCTCAGTTAGCTTTGTGTCAATTATCTTATAAATTATACAGCTGTCGAGTGTTGCTTTTCTTCCTTGAAGAAAGTAAAAATTACCCAGGGAGAACAAAAAGGAAGAAATAGCCCAGTGTAACAGTGACTTGTGAAACCCGTTTGTAGTAAAGAGCTCTTGAATCCGGAGTAACTTGATTTTCTTCTCAGAAGTAGCAAATCTAAAAACAGCATCAAAACTTTGTTTCTCAGGCTTCCTTTCTCCCATTTGTTCTCCCCTTTTCTTAGATATGTCATTTGTATTTTGAAATGAGATCACTGGGATGTGTCTACAATAGACAACAATTTTTGTAACTAATAGGTCATAAAGAACAAAGATAGAATAACTCCTTCCTGAGTCAATATTCAAACTGATCCCTGTGATGGAAGTTTATCAACACAGAAGATCAAGAAGGGACACAAGCCAGGAGTCTACATATTACACCTTTGGGATAGTTTTAGACGTTCTTTCTCTGATGCTTTCTTTCACACATACTTAATTTCAAAAACCTATATAAAGATATTGTTTTTCCTTGAGAGATATATTAATAAAATTAATTCTATAGATTTTAATATAATTGCTTTATGTTCATTAATATCAAAATATCAGTGCTTCAAATGTATTTTGAGGCTGTTACTAAATTAGTGATAGTCAGTAGCCATCAATGGTGTTGTGAAAGTGCAGGTTGCACATTTATTGTTTCTACAGTTTTTTGCACATTGATTTGTTCATTGGAATGACTTTGAAGATAAGTAGAAGGTAGCATCAGTTTAAGAAATTGAATATCTACTTCACAACTTAACATTTCCAAAGTAAAATGCATTGTAAATATTTTTCCACTAGTATGCAGTATCTCACCAGATAGTTCATATATTACATTATCAATTTCATATCACTATTTTATATCTTAGTATGCACTAAATAATAAATAATAAATGAGATATGTTACTTAAAATGTATATTAAAATCATTGTAAATATAGAAACAAGCTTAAACACCAATGAAAAGTAAATTACTTATTTTTAATTAAATCCTGTTCATCAAAATTAAAAATACCTGTTTTTCAGAGAAACCATAACTAAGAATATTTAAATATCTAATACCATCAAAGCCATAGAAATGTAGCAACAGAGAGTCATCAAAGTTGCCTTCTCATTTGTTAACCTATAACCAAATTCTACCAATTCATAGAGAAGCCAAACATTAAACATTTAATGCTGTGATAAATTTTCATATAAAATCTTTTTAAAAGCTTAGTACAAATATTAAATTAAGACAGGTAAATTGGCCCAAATATTTTGAAAGAGTGAAGACCCAAGTTTGCCCTCAGCTCTCAAGTTAAGAAAATCAAAAACTAAATAACAAATCCTTGGTTTCTAATTTCATTTCTGTGAGGCAGAGACAAGTGGACCAAGTTTAATATTTCAGAAAAGTTTCTTTTTCCTGTTATAGTTTGATATAGAGTGTCAAAAAAAACCTCTTGTGTTCAAGGTTTGTGTCCAGCTGGTGTGTTCAATCTCTACAAGGTGATTTGATCATTAGAGCACCAATGCAATCAGTGGGTTAGCCCATTGATATTTTCAAAATTCAGTGACTTTTTGGGAGGTGGTGGATGCTAAACAGGTGGATCCTGGATGGAAGAAGTAGGTTACAGGAGACTTGACTTTGAAGGGTGTGTCTTGTCCCTGATCCTTCCTGATTCCCACTGCTTGCTGTACATTGCGAGGTAAGCAGCTTTGCTTAATCTCAGGCTCCCTGCCAGGATGTTTAGCCTTATGTCAGGTCCACACCCAGATGATCCATGTGGCTATGAATTGAAACCTTCCAAACAACAAGGCAAGATGAATCTTCCTACCTTGAGATGTATCTCAAGAAAGCATCACAATGAAGGAACACTAACTGGCAACCCACTGAAACATTACAGTGTGACCTCTTAGGTCACTCATCCATTCAGTACCTTTACTGGGAAACTGGCTTATGCCCCCTCTTACTATAGATGACAAGAATGATTTAGATTTAGATTTATCATTCTGTATTTAGTAACAACCTCAGAAGAGATCTGATATTACTTCGAATAAGGTTGATAAATAGAAATTAGAAGCAATTGTTTAAGTTTGCTTTTATATAATTTAATTTGTGAAAAATAGAAGGCCTTATATTGTCTTTCTTTTGTTGAACTAAGCCAAGATTTTGGTTTATGTTGACAAACACTTTAAGGCCCAAGTTTTCTGAGCACTTCTAGGAATTGAAACCAGGTTGTATACATGATTCCCTTAGTCTTGAGATTTTATTTTTCATGCATTCTATTTGGCTTGTGAGAATCTTCTTAT
>JAQHUG010000213.1:1969109-1980465 GCA_028555095.1 Dicrostonyx torquatus | reverse complement strand
GACGGATCTACGGTACTTACATATGCGGTGGGATCTTCATGGCTACTGGCTCTGACATAGTCTTCCCAGTGTCCTCTTTTCTTTTCCCCGCCTATCTAAGTCCTGCCCTATCAAATGGCCCAGGCAGCTTTTTTATTTAACCAATCAAAGCACAGAAATTCAGATGAACCCTCCTTCAATTGTTCTTCAATAGAAATGTCCCATTTGTTTACGCATGAAGGTTTTTTTCAGAAAAGATAAACTTTTGGCCAAGTCCATCACTTTTGGGGGATTCATATGTTTTCTGGTACTTCATCCATATGGATGTGACATCCTGTGTAAATATACCCTGAAAATAACCGGAGTACAACACTCATAAAGTGCTCGGTGTCCAACAAGGAAGGAAGACCTTTGTGCTTTATTCAGGTAACCTCTGAATAAAGTAGGAGCTCAAAGTTTTTTTTTTAATTTAAATATATATACTGTCTCCATTCACACCAGAGGAAGAATCAGATCCCATTGCAGATGACACCCTGTGGTTGCTAGGAATTCAACTCAGGACCTCTGGAAGAGCAGGCAGTGCTCTTAATTTCTGAGTCATCCCTCCAGTGCAGAACTCAAAAAGTTTTGTTGAGTATGAAAAAATGTAAATGTATTAAACAGCATCATATCATCATTTTTTCAACAGTGATATGACTTTGACCTTTACATGAAAGTTGAGGACACTTTTGAATTCTTTAGGTATAGTGGTGTCCCTTAGCTATCTAACATATGGTTGTTTGCATCAGTGATTATCAAATTAACAATTCATCACATTTTAATGCTGGTATCAAAGGTTATTAGTGAAGTAAACCAGAGAATGATTCAATGTTCCTCTCAATGAAGGAACCTATGCTTTTAATTTCTCTTAATTTTAATTGTTAGAGAAAATGCAGTGTCTATTTTGAATTCAGTCCCTCAACTGCCCCTCTTTCTATTTGAGAAAGAGATTCACTCTGTAGCCCAAGCTGATCTTCCTTCAACTTGCCATTCTCCTGCCTCTGCAACCCAAATACTGGGACTATGGTTATATATCATTATATCTGCAATTTTCCCATTGTTTTAAATTTATTTTGTATAACAACCATAGTTTTCCCTTTTTCCTCTCCTCCATGCTCTCTGCCCCCACCTTCCTGTTACCACTTCCCCACATCCACTCCTTTTCCTGGGTATCCACTCAGATGGGATAAGGCTTCCCATGGGAATCAAAAAACATGGTATATCAAGCTGAGGCAGGACCAAACCCATCCACCTTGAATCAAGCCTGAACAAGGCATTTCACCATAAGGAATAGATTTTAAAAAGCCATACCTGGCAATTTTATATGTAGCATTTCTGAGTAAAAATTCCCTAGTTCAGCAATGAACCTAAACCCAAAACCACATAGGTTGATCAAATCTCTTGTAATTTTTTCTATGTGACAGAATTAAACTCTCAGCTTACCTGGCATAGTTTTCTGTTACACTTGAGGTAGCTGACTGACTATGAAGGTACAGGTTGCTGGATATGGATTCTGTCTTTGTTGCTTCTGTGAAACAGGGACCGTCATTGCTGCTGTTTTGTTTCCTGAAAGAACTCAGTGTGGCAAGTGATTGAGGGGTATTCACCCTTAGTTCCACAAAACATTTCATACCATTCAGTGTTTCATAAATGGAAGGAATTACAAGACCCTTATATCAGTCTGGGCTCTGAAAACTCTGCCAGCCTTTTGAAAGAATGTGGACAAGAAGTAACCAGTCACTGTGTCCTATACTGTAGGGACACATACATGGTACTTTGGGTACCAGAATTTACAACAGATTCATATTTTTTTTCTGCTACCCGTTACATACATAGCTTTACTAGAAACAAGAACCGGCAAAAACATGGGCTTTTCTATACCTCACTGAATACTTTCCATTTACTATTTCATAATGGTAGCTCTGTTAATGAAAATAAATTTATTTCTAAATATTTGTCTCAAATCATACCTGAATGAAATACTAGCCACAAGAAAACTGTGCTAATCAACTCAGAATCAATAGGTTGGATAGAAAAGCTAAGCATGGTAATCAGAATATTTACCTTCAAGTGCATTTTATGAATATACTGTACCTAATATATATACATATATATATATATATATACGAGCATATATATATATATATATATATATACATATATATATACAAACGAGCACTCAATTTGTAACCTGTTGAAAAGAATGTAGAGTAGACCACAAACAATCCAAGAAGGAATAAAAGACGAGTTTCTAATTCTGTTCTGGGTCTGCCATCAACTCTTTCACCAAAGTAAGTATAGAATTACTTGAGATTCAATATTTTTATTTACATGATGTGGGGGTGACACCTGTCTCTAATTGGTATATCAAATGAGATGGAACATGTGGATGCTTTTGAAAATGCATATGCAATCAAGAATGACATAGATAATTGAAGAAAAAGGAAGTAAATGCTAAGGAATTGACTATAGTCAAAGTGTGATTCTTAATTTCCTCATAATACAATTTATATGGCTCTTAAGCATTAAGTTCTTGAAAGTAGACATTCATATTTTTAACACGATTTTAGATGTGCTTTCAGAGATGACTCCAAGGTTTTATATTCAGTACTCTAATTCACGTTGAAATGTCTTTTTTGTCAAGAGTGAAGCATAAGTAGGTACTAGCATCCCTGTGTGGAATTTTTTTAAAAATAAAACTAGAAAAATCATTTTTAAAGAAGAATCAAGACTGACTGTAATGAATTATATAGCACATCCCAAGTCATTAAAATGAAGTCAAATATTCCAGTCACATTTTATTATCAAGGAAAGTCAATATTGGGCAATCATAATATTTCAATCAGGAAAAGAATCAAAATTGTCCTATATATAATCTCATTACAGCTTATGAAGTAGTCAATAGAGAAGAAGCTCTTCTGCCTGGATACTTACTCAACTTCCTGATCCTGATGGTCCAATTAAGAAACTTGCCTCATTTACTCAAGTCAAGTGATCAATACCCTTCTCAAATGTAAAGCAGAAAATAAGCTGTAGCAGAGCCTTGCATTTATTGAAACAACAACCTTGAAATTAGCCAATATATTCAGGGATGGCTAGAAGAGTTTACTTGATCAATTCTCTTTGCAAACATTACTCCTAGGGTTTCCTTAATGTTTGCTTTCTCTTTCTGTCTATGCCTAGCCACATAGTGTTGATTCAACATTTGATATATATCCAGAACCAAACTACTTAAATTTTGTTTTGTTTTTGTAATACTTTGAAATTTTTTGGTCATTCAGTTTTTTACTTTAAAAAAATTCGAAGCTGTTTTTATTTTTTTCTTTCTAGCTTTGGAGCCTGTACTGGAACTAGCTCTTGTAGACCATGCTGGCCTCAAACTCACAGAGATTGCCTGCCTCTGCCTCCCCAGTGCTGAGATTAAAGGCATGTGCCACTACTGCCCGGACTTAAAATTATTTTCGAATTAAAACATAATAGCTACATTTCCTCCTTCTAACCCTATCTGTGTCCCCTTACTCCCTGCCAAATTGTGGTCTCTTATTATTGAATTTGTTTAGTGTTGATTGTATGTATACAGTTTCAGGGCTGACCTCTTAGTACTAGATAGACAGTTAGGGAGTTCATCCCTAAGGAGATGAAATTTTCTCAAAACAGTATTAGTTACCTGCAATTCTTTGTGTAGATGTAGGCCACTGTGGAATTTCTCCCTTCCTTGTTAGCTGTCTCTTGGTGTCATTATTAGTCAAGGCTGTGCGAGGAGCCATATTGTAGCAGTATCATGGTTGCATCTTCCCTGTTGGTTCCAGAATACAGCATCCAATAGCAGATTTTCTGGTCTCATGGTTCTTATCATGCTGTCCCGTCTCCAGTTAAGTCCCATGAGCCTAAGGTGCAGTTGATTTTGTTGTAGATGTGTCCTTTTAGGCTGGGTAAACCAGGACCAGTTGTTTTCTGCTTTTGGATCAATTGTAATTTTCTCTAATATCCTCACTCTGCTGCAAAGGAAAGATTCCTAAGGGAGGGATGAGAGTAAAATTAATCTGTGATCCTGAAAATAAATATTTAGAATGTAGTTAGCAATTTTGCTATGCTTGTCTAGTAGAGCAGCAGTAGTAATTTTCTTTAAAGAAAAAAGTGAGTAAATCAATTCACATTTTATTGTTCACATTTTATTAATCTGCATTTATGATGGACACAGTGCTCTCAAAGTGTTAATTGTTTTGCATAAATTTAGGTGGAGATCTCATTAGGTCAAATTTACTGTTTTCTTACAATGTTGTGAGATAATTAGAAATGTAATTTGAAGTACATTTAAAAAACAATATTTGTTTTGGGAAAGTCTAGAAATCAAAGTTGTGTGTTAAATTTTATCTTCCAGAAGTAATGTTATTGTTTCAGTTTTTCCTAGTATGCTTAAAAGTGAAGTATAGTGATGTCAGTCTACATGGAAGTCTATGTCCACTTTTAAACTTCAGACACAAATTTGAGACTGTGTGGTCTGTGTATATGTTTGTGTGTTATTAACAAATTTTCTTAAGACTTGACTATAACTTCTAAATCTAATTTTTCTCCTCATCAGAGACCACCTAAGGAGTTTGGAATATATGCCAAGAAATCTTTTAAAATAACAGCAGAATCTACACCTAGTGAAATAAATTATAATCATGTAATTCATTTACTAAAGAAATTAATCAGGTAAGTCGTTTTATGATCCATGTTAATTATACAGCAGTGGGACCTTTAAAACGCCTTTATCATATTAAGACATGTCTTTCTGGAAAGAGAAGAGATGGGTTGTTTTTTCTCAGAGAGGGCACCTTTGCTTGCTAGGTTGTTGCCACTAGTCATTAATAAAAGACAGTAGATTAAATAAAATACGCATTTCTCATCAAGGTCAAAATCCCTACGTTTTCTTCCTAAAGAAGAATTACCAGCTTTCCTTGTTTCCTCGTTTCATTTTCTGTTTTGTTTTGTTGTTTGTTTATTTTTATTCAAACTTGTGAATCTTTGGACACACTAGTTCTACTTCAAAGTTTTAAATTTTTACCAACCCATCTACAGAATGCTTAAATACTAGACTACATACAACCCTAGATACAAAATGCATTAAAATTCACCTTATCTGTGTCATAAACAGACACCTTTCGTTCTGTGAAAAGTAACCATTACAGCCATGCCTACTTTTGTTATAAATTTACATATAAATATTTCTTTGTTGATATTGAGGCAAAAAAGTATTTGTCTCAAACAGATACTAAGTGACTACAATTAAAAGTGGTACATTTTAAATGTGCCTGGTTTGGGTTTAAATAATGTGATTTTATGATCGCCTATTTATTTGTTTTATATCTCAACCACAGCTTTCCCTCCCTCATCTCCTCCCATTCCAACCCTTCACCTCCCTTCTGTCCCCCAGCAATTCCACTTATGTATCTCTTCAGAAAGGTGCATGCTTCTCATGGGTATCAACAAAAATGGCATACCAAGTTTAGGTGAGATTAAGCACTTCCCCTTGTATTTAGGCTGGGCAAGGCAATCCAGTATGAGGAATAGATTCCCAAGAGCCAATCAAGGCATTAAGGACAGCTCCCACAAATAGATCAAGCTGTACAACTGTCATTTATTTATATTTATTCATATTTATATTTATGTCACACATGTATATGTCTGTCAATATATATTTAGAATATAGCTAGCGATTATTATAATATATATATATATATATATATATATATATATATATTGCTTAGGTCAATTTCACACAAGCTCTCTGGTTGTAGGTTCAGACTCTGTGAGTTCCTATGAACCAGGTTAGTTTTTTCTGTGGTTTTCTTGTTATGTCCTTAATCCCTCTGACTCCTACAATCCTTCCTCCTTCTCTTCATTAGGATTCCCTGAGCTCAATCCAATGTTTGACTGTGGGTCTATGCATCTGTTTCTATCAGTTACTAGATGAAGGCTCTCCAATAACAATTGTGGTAGTCACCAATCTGATCACAGGAGATGGCAAGCTCAGCCTATGTATGCACTATTTTCACGCTTATGTGTTTCAAGGGTGACTTAGCTTATGTGACCCTTGTAGATTCATGGGAGCTTCCCTTGCACTGGGTTTCTACATGTCCCCTCAAAGCCCCCCTTTCCAGTCATCTCTTTCAATACTCTCCCCATCACCCACCCTCAACAATCAACAATCCCTCAAATTCTCATCCCCAACAATCCCCAGTCCACCCAGATGATCTCTTCTTTTTCCCCTTCTCATGGAGATCCATATCCTCCCTCCTTTGGTCCTCCTTGTTACCTAGGCTCCCTGAGTCTGGGGATTCTAGCAAGGTTATCCTTCACTTTCCCATCAATAGCCAAATAAGGTGAGTACATACCATGCTTGTCTTTCTGTGTCTAGGTTACCTCACTCAGGATGCTTTTTTTTTTTTGGGTAACACATTGTATATTGCAGTTAATTTCATATTCATGCAATATGAACCATATTTTCTGTCAAAAATATCAGATTTATTTTCTTGTGAGAAATTCATAGACATTTAAGAAATACACTGCTGAAGGCAGAGATGTGTTCATCTCTGCATGGACATTTGATAGTATCAGACTTGTTACAGTTATGTGTATCTGACAAAAACTTACTATGAAAAGTGTATCATTTAAGTCAAGTTCAGATCCAGAAACTTTGTGTGATGTAGGGAAATATGTGAACCCTTCTTTGTTGAATACTCAAACCAGGCAACAGTAGTGTCCCACTATAAGGTAGCACATAAGCTGGCCATGCAGAGGTGATAAGATCTAATGCACATTCATGATGTATTTGTATGAACTTGTTTAGAATGAATAGAGTTAAGGAAGGCCGGAAGTAATTTTCATGAAATAAAAAAGGGTTGCATTTTCAATTTTAGAGGCCACGGTAGGGTAGTTGTATCCCAGCAAGCTCTAAGGTTGGCAATGAAACAATCCACAGAGACAATGAACTTGGATCAGCTCAACTTAGCTTTCACTGGTTCAAACTATTTGAGTCTGATTCTAGGTCATTTATTTTAGTCATATTTAAGTACAACATAATTTTGGAATAAAGTTTTCTGATGTCAATTAACTCAGTCCCATGTGCACAACCAAGTTTAAGACATATTTCCGTTGAAATTCTTTACAAAGTGTATATGGCTTTGTCCATAAAGATTGGTTTTCTTGTCTCAGAAGCAACGTTCAAGACAAGAGTCTAGGGAGAATGACTGAGGTAAGCATAAGGCCTGTGGGAGTCAGAATTGGCCTGGTCCTAATGTAACGTAGAAGCCACTTAGGTTGTTGTAAAGTACAAGCCATGACTCTCAAAAGGAAGGATCTTATACACTTAGAAGCAATGGACATGATTTAGGGGGAAAGATTCTAGAATAAACAAACATAATATTCTGGGAATATGGGTGAAGCCTGGCTCTACAGACAGCATAGGATCTCAAGACTGTAAACTACACCCTTTCCCAGAATTCTGGGAGGAATTTAGCTCAAGATCTCTTCCTTTGAAGAAAAGCCTTTCTTTTTTAAACTTTTCCTGGCTTATTTGTGTACACAAGGACCTCTTGCCCTCTACATTTAATTAATTCATTTTCCGCAACAGACACAAATCAACAAACAAAACAAAAATTAATCTGACAGCAGCAACCAAAGTCTGTTTATACCTTTGATTCTGTTATTTTCCAAATACATGCCACATAGTTTTTTCTTGCTATTGAACAGTAGAAATTATTCCATTTATTTAACTATCATTAAATTTCACTAACATTAGTAGAACTTTAGGGGGAACAAAAAACTAAAATTTATAAGCGATGTTCAATGTTGATTACCAACTTGATTGGATCTGTAATCAATTAAGAGACCACCTGTGGGTGGGGCTCTGAAGGTACTTCCACCCAAGGATTCATTGAAGTGGGATGTTCTTCTGTAGAGTGGATAGGATTGTCTAGCAACAGCCCAGGTTTAAAGAGTGGTTCAAAGAAAGAGGACTGATATTTTTTTGCTTGCCCAGATTTGATACATGTTTGAGGGTGAAGCTCTTGTGTTACTGCGGTAGCCGGGTTGCTGCTATCCTTTTTTTTTTTTTTTTTGACATTGATAGCCAGCCTCTTTCACCTTTCTAAGTGGATGGAAGGCCTTCGGCTCTCCAGGAATCCTCCCGCTGAGACACCCAGCTTAATGAACTGAACATCTGTTGGTTTCTTGATCTCTAGTACATGAAGATAGCTACTGTTGTACTTCCTTATTGCTACTGTGTAAGCCAGTCTAATAACTTGTTTTTATTATGTATCATTCTATCCTATTGTTCTTCTAGATAGCCATGCCTAATATTATAATATTATATCTGTACATTATATGCCGAATATAATATTATATCTAGATACCTATTTGATATATAGATACCTGAGGAATATTTTCTTACATATAAAATACAAAGTAGACTTTTCATTTTTGTAAATAAAACTGATTTGTTAAAAAATATTTCTATGTCTGGATTTAGATATGCTTTAAAATTGTTTCTTAAAGACAGAGAATTTGACCTAAATTTGAAATAAATGTTAACTTTGCCCTATAAGAAGACTATACATACATACCCACAGATATATAGTATATGAAAGATTATATATGATTATAGGTATACATATATTTCAGTTTATTCAGCTATTTAGTTTTGTTTTTTTCACAAATGAAGTTATTTATGTCGAGAGGCTCAACATGCTCACAAAGCTAATGTAAACTATGGAGTGATGTGGGACCAGCAAACAATAAGTGTTCTGCTCACAAACATTAGTTCAAGGCACTGCTAATGAGTACACCTCTATTATGATTCAGACTACAACTCCATTAGCTGTGTTGTAATACCAAAGATAATTAGTGCAGTCTTGTCAACTTGATTTTTGCTTACACTGTGGCCTTTATTTGTACTATATTTTTAAGGGTTCCTCTGGGGGACTGTGTGCCACTTTGTTGACTAGGCAGACATTACTCATTCTGGTCTAACAAAAGCACAGTTTAATTAAGAAGCATCCTGCCATTCATTGTGTATTTCAGACTACAATTTTGATGTTGGTCTCTAAATGCTAAAATTTGTCAGATTCAATTTCTCTGCTCTAATTTTCTATCAGAGAAAATGTGACACCAGGCATGGATCCAATTTCCCTTTTCTTATTAGCATTTATATTGACAGAGTTAATGATTTTATTATCATCTTTGGCTTATTGCTAAACGGTAGTCATCACACCCTCCTCATGGATGGCTGCATATATAATATGAATGCTTTGTCCCAGAGAAACTATGGAGCACTCTATTACGTATTTTTTAAGGTGGTCAAGTTGAATAATGGGAAAAGGAGTGAGAGGGGATTTAGCAAAAGGATATTATTCATAAGGAAGAAACAGGATGGGCATCTTTTCTGCAGGATAGCAACACATCCATGGATTGTTGGTACACTGTGGGAGAGCCTCCAGGCAGACATAGAGTTTCCTTGGCACTGTTCCAGAAATGAAATCTTTGAGAAAATCTGAACCCAAGACACTGATACTACTCAGACAGTACTACTCTGATGGGACCACGAGGGTCCTCTGGATTCTATCAAAATTAATAAAACAAAGCAGTGAACACTACATTTATTTCTCACTTCTTTAGTTTCTGAAGCTAGCCTCATCATCTCCCTGATCAACTATAGTTTGTGTAATAGATCACTACCCAAATATTCAGATTGTGATGAGTTTTAATCCTTATCCATGAATAATGGATTTGTTGCCTGAGTGCAAATGAATTATGAAATGCTTTTATGGGAACCTGATGTGACACTCCTGGGCCATGTCTGTCTTCACAGAGTCGCTGCACCTCCATTCACATGGTAATTCTGTAACAAGCTACAGAATGCCAATGTTCCCTGTGACCACAGGAGTCAGGTGCTACAAATTTTTACACCAAATAGAAGCAGGATATTTTATGTAAAGATATATTATACTGTTAACATATTGATAAGGATATTAAAATAGGTTTCCATCATTTATAATAAGACAACATTAGCTGTTCCTCTTCATGTTCAATTAGTAGAATAATCATATCCTGCCACAATTAAAGTGAAATCAGAATATATTCAAGGAGTGTAATTAAATATATTTAGAGTCCAAATACTGTCTATATGCAAATTTTTGTCAACCTTTTATAAAAGTTATTCATTCTTGGGAGACACGTGTGATGATTTCAGTGTGGCGAATCAGATCAGTCGCTCAAGAGACTTTTTAATTGATTTCTAGAGTCAATGAAAGCTAGAGTTCTTCTGCTAATAGGAAGACACAAGTTGAGAGGATTGTAATTTTGTGCAGGAATAGAAAGAGAGGGAGACATAAAAAGTCACAAGTGAATAAGTATTATAAAGCTGGATTCCACAGGTCCAAATAAAACCAACAGCACAAATATTGCACATAGCATGAGTTATGCCCAATTCAAGGAAACCAAATTATGACTAGTTTCTGCATGCAGAAGTACTGTGAGTCAGGGGACTCTATCTGGTAATTACAAGAATCAGCCTCTAATTTGTGCTTATTTTTCAATGCTTTTATTATTTAGAAATAGAAAGAAAAATACAGTTTGAAGGTTTGAGTTTCTTCACAGTCCATCTCTGTGGCCTTTTAACTCTTTTTGATTTACTTCCTTAAGTACAAAATGGTAACAATGAAAACACAATGTTGGGGTGGTGAGTCATTTGAAATTACAGTGTGAATTTAAGAATCACAAAGATCTTGGTGGTAATATTCTTACTGACTTAAATAAAATGTTATGCCCATTTTTATATTAATTAAGAGTCTTGTACTATTTGTTATTATACATAAACCACACCCTTTCTGGCATAGGTGAGATGGTTAGAGATTGTTAAAATGATGTAGTGCTTCACCTTTCATCTTAACAGAAAGGAGTATGTGCTTAGAAATATATGAACCAGCTTAGAATTCTATTTCAGATAGACACTGAGTTTGAATGAGTATCTATTTAGGCAGCATTAAAATTGAGATGATAGCAAATTGTATATCATGTTAAAATAAAATGTTGACAAAGAATGAGAAAATACACAACCCCAAAAGATCAAATTCCTTACAATTGTGTCATAGGAGGTGATATGCTAAGGGAAGTCTTCTTCTCATCACTTGGCCACTAAAGATCATTTTTTGGGAATGGATCATTTTATCATCAAGTAGGTTCCCAAAGACTATTGAAGATGCCACTGAGGGGGACAATAATCCTGGATACATGATTCAAAAAGCCTTATGAAATTTCTATGGTGACGATCAAGATATTCATCAGTGTAACTATG
>JAQHUG010000213.1:1927136-1941835 GCA_028555095.1 Dicrostonyx torquatus | reverse complement strand
GAACATGGAGAAGGTTCTTTTATACATTGCTGCATGTGTAAAAAGCTAGAGAGTTGTACTGGTTCCCAGAGTTCCCACGAGAATGTTAAAACAACAGCAATAACATTTTCTAAAAGCTACAGAGTTTGCAGCCCTTTCTTTTTATTCTTTCTTTCTTTCTTTCTTTTTTTGTTTTTTGTTTTGTTTATCGAGACAGGGTTTCTCTGTAGCTTTGGAGCCTGTCCTAGAACTAGCTCTTGTAGACCAGGCTGGCCTCGAACTCATAGAGATCTGCCATTTGCAGCCCTTTGTATAACCCCAACTCAGAAACCTTGGTTATTTAGATTCAGGTAGCTACAAATATTTGACTTTTGGCTGTGTAACCATGACCTCTCCCTGCATCTTTACAATGTCTTCTCCAATTACATGTGTCTCCTGTTCTTCTGCCTCATATAAGGATATTTAACTTTGGATATACAAGTGAACCAAATGATCCATGTGACCTCACCCCAGATATTTAAATATATCCTCAAATACTTTTTTCTCTCTGGATAGGTCACAGTCACAGAGTTTAGCATACAATTGCTTTGGAGGTGTCTATTCCACGTACAGCAGGTGTTGCACATGTGCATATATGAAACTCAAAGAGAACCCGTAAAACTTAGAAACACTGACCATGCTATGTAACTAGCTTAACCAAATATTATTATAATTCAAGTCCTGAAATTTATGTTATATTACTGTTGCATACTTTAAGTTGTGACACTCTAAGTGTAATTCTCCCATCGCTACCAAATTTGTGGCCTGTCACTGGTCTATGCTGAGCAGGAATGTTGCACAAAAATGCCAGTTTTCCGATACTATTTGATTTGGATGCCTTTTTGGAAAAGGTTTTCTTGATAAATGAAATTGTACCTTTATTTATTTTCTTTGAACAATTATATCAAGACATTATGCAACAGTACTTTTAAACTTGTCAGATTATAGATTACAGTGGCCAAATTGACTCTACCTTGTTTACTTTCTACCCTGATTGCACTTAGAATCTAGTATGGATGCTTTGGGAAATATTCTGTTTATTGAGAGAGAAGCAGTTACATAAAATACTTGATCCTCACAAGAGTTATCATTTATTATTCCTACAAGAACTTTCCAGGTTAAATTCGGTATAGAGAAGTGTTATGAGTGAAAGGAAACAGACAGGCTGTTGCATACTATTGTCTGACCTCTCGTGCATTGGCTTTGCTTTTTTTCCTAGATTACATTATTCTTTTTCCTGAGTAGTAAATAAAGACTGTGTGAAAAACTATAATGCTATTTTTTATTGTTATTGTACAGGACACATGGTGTGAAAATCCCAGCCACTGGGCAATGGTTTCAGCATTATCTATAAAGCTGATGTCACTGTCTCCAAGGTGCTGTGTGTGAGCACCGTCTGGTGGCCCTTTCATTTCTGTGGGTGTCTCTGTTGGCTAAGAAAATTTAATTTGTCCTCAGTTGTGTTCAAGATCCCTTCCATTGGATTATTTTCAGATCTGGCATTTTTCTCAGTATTTTTGAGGAAGCTACCAGAAACTGATTTTTTTTATAGTGCCATGTTAATTTTTTCTATTAATCACTATTTTTAAAAACATTACGTTATTTGCTAACCTGAATGACTCAGTGATGTCTCTGTATCTAACTAGCTCTTAGCCCCTTCACATTGTTTGTGGTACATTTCTATGCTTATCTTATCACATATTGTTTTCATTTTCAAAGCCATGAACATAAAATCATGCTTCTCAGCTATAAAAAAATCCCATATCATTGTTTAAAGAATATATATTCTTAAAGCAGCATTAACTGTTGCATCCCACCATATTACAGTGCTGAACTGGGAAGTCAGGATTTTCATGTCAGTCGAAGTGATCAAATTAAAGTCTCCAGTCATCACAGCCCATTCGGACCTGTCATTTGAGTATACAGTGTATAACATGTCCCTATAAAACTCCCAACATATTTTAAAAATAATTTCCTCTTTTTTTCCTTCACTCCAGGGAACAGTTTTACACAGAGCATTTCCATATGGAAGGAGTGAGGCGGTTTAATGAGCTGTATATAGCATCACTCAGGAACAGTATTAAAACCTCAGGAGCATAACTTGGCCTTGAAGAGCAGGGTGTGTAAAAGCATCTCATTTCTGAATATGTTCACATATTGTCAGAACAGGAAATGCTACGAACATAATTTTAAGCAACCTCAAAGCCCAATTTATGGAGCCTACCATTATAAGATCTCACGAAAGCACTGGTACTCCTATTTTAATGGCAAAAAGAAACCAGCAAGATAGTGTTGGGGTCAGTTACTCCTGTACAAATGCAGTTACAATGTACATCTCATGTCTAATCTTTTCACAACCAGTGAAAAGGAGCCTGGAAAGAATGAACAAGCTTTTATTTAGTGAGGCAAGAATCATTTCTCAATTGTTGAAATTAAAACATAAATGTGCGCTCTCCTTCCTGTGGCTGCCTATAAACTTGCAGGTAGCCAGTGGCTCGAAGCTCTGTGTCCACAGGTGATCTGAAGTAGCTGATGCACTTTACTAGGACCAGATGCTCAGGCTTGATGCCCACTTAGTACTGCGGCTTCTTCTCTTCAACTCTTTCAAAATCCCCAGGTGATCTGAATGTGTCAGCAGGTTGAAGAACCAGCAATTGTTCAAGGGTAATGATGACCAAATTCTAGCATGTAAGAACCACATGGGAGCTAAATAAAAGGCACTTTCTGGTGCCAAACATGCACAGATTTTGATGGAGTAGTTCTAAATACAGGTTTCATGACTGCATTTTTGGGGCCATCTCATGGGATCCTGTGCCCATGTTCTATGTACTTTACCAGCTGAGGAAAAAAAATAACACAGAGTCCTTAGGGAGAAGTCCTACCAATTCAAACACAGCTTTATATAAGATTGATTCATAAGAAAGTTTATCTTGGCTTACATAATCACATTCATGTGCAGTTTTCCTTTACAATGGAGTTAAAATTATGTGAAAATTCCATTTTTATATAAAAATATCACATGACAGATTGTTAAAATGACTGTAAAAGGGATGTACCCCTCCTAGGATAATCCCTGATTTACTTTTGTTATCACTTCACACACATTTATAAATGTGAGCAGTAATATTAAAACTATTAAAAGCATCTGCACATGTCGAATTGAAAATATCAAAGTTTCAGTTTTGTAGTTTTGCCCAAAAAAGTTATGACAATCTAGTTCTAGGTTCAAAAGCCGATCCTAAAATAGGATTGAAATCTGATGCAAAATAAAAAGTCCAAGAATTACATATTTAAAAATATGTTTTTATTAAAATTTTTCTACATATAGTATATTCTGATTACAGTTTCTCCTCTCCCAACTCTTCATCCTCCTAACAACCAAGCTCCTCACCCTTTCCATCTCTTTAGAAAACAGGCAAACAAACAAGAAAAGCAAACAAGAACTTTTTTAAAACAAAAATCTACAAAAAACAAACATACAAGAAAGCCAAAAAAATCCACAAATTGGAAGCTAAAATATATAAGCAAAACAACAACAACAACAACAAAAAGTAAGATTAAAAGTGCCAAATAAATTCTATGAGTCAAAAAGTCTACAAAATACCATCGAGTTCATTTGTGTTGGCCATCCTTGGGTGTTGTTTGTATACCCAATAAGACTCCATTGGAGAAAACTATTTTTCCTTTGTAAGTGTATGCCAATAGAAGATATCTTCATGTTTAGGGATGGGAATTCATGTCCACCTTTCCCTCAGCACTGGGACCCTATCTGGCTTGAATGTGTGCAGGCCTTGTGAATTCTGACAGTCTCTGTGAGTTCATAAATGAACCAATCTTGTTGTGTCTTGAAGACACTCTTTCTATGGTGATGGTGTTTATTATCCTCTCTGGCTTTTACTATCTGTTTCCTCTTTCACAGAACTTTCTCAGCACTAGGGGGAAAGTTTGATGACGATGTACTATTTAGGGCAGCATGTTTAAAAGTCTCTTACCCTCTGTAAACTGTCCAGTTTTTGGCTTCTATATTAGTTCCAATCTACTGTAAGAGTTTTTCTGATGCTGACCCAGAGAGACAGTGATGTATGGGTATAACTATAGCAGAATGTTGATGCTATATTCCTTTAGCAGAACAATAGTATCTGATTTTCCCCAGTCCTCAGGCCTCTCGAGTCTCAGACCTTTGGCCATCTGAATAGTGTCAGATTTGTCCTCCATCTTACGGAGTTGGCCTTAAATCCAATCAGATAATGGTTAGTAACTTCCATAATATATGCTGGTATATCAAGCAAGCAGCTCACTACTGGAGATTACAGGTTTTGTAGCTGGGTTGATGGTTACTTTTCTCTTTCAATAGTGTGCAGAGTACCTTCCAGTATCATTGTTTTGAAAGGCTTCATTGTCTAGCAGCCATGGTCTTGTTCCCAGTAACCAGACTATAAAATGTATGTGAACCCTATGTATAACAAACACTAGCCCTGTGACCCTGTGGTCCTAGGTCCTCATTAGTTACACGATGATAATTGCCACTGGAGGAATTTCCTTTCTCCTAAGACTTGTAAAGTTCTGTGGATTACTTTGTGGCAACTCTTAGGAAATCAGTTGAATAATGATAATGACTACATAGTTTTAAATTATAAGTAATTGGCTTTGTCACTTGCCAAGTAGCACAGAATATTTGTAGAATCTATAAATGGTTTTTGATACTCATATTAAAGTCACATACACAATTCATTTTAGTTAAATTTGTGTTTGATCATAAGGTACAGTGAGAATATGTTTTTTTAGTGAAATAGGTTGGAACTGCATAACTACTCAAAATGTGAAGGTATTGGTTCTATTTGCTAATCATGTGACTATACTTTCTGAATAAAAGATGAACGTAGGGAAAAGAAACTGCCTGTATATATATATATATATATTGAAAAATATTCAAATGTAAGGCCTGATTTAGATGTAAATGCTAAGATTCTATGCAGAAAATGAAAAGGAAGCTTTCAGGCTCATTGTGAGAGCTTGCGAGGCTGAGCTGACAGTAACGCAATCACTGGCATAACTATGGAACATATCAGGGACAAAGTATAGGAGGAAAGACTCCTAGGAGATATGCTCTTTACAGTTCCAAAGGGGGGGGGGAGAGTCATTCACCTCAGAGCATCCCCACTCAGCCGGCCTAAAAGGTATCCTGACAGTTCTCATCAGCAGGGACACCCATATCCAACGCCTGAGAAAACTGCAAGTAAAAGACTCTAATGACATTGGATGACAGCCACAGAGAGTGGAGACCCTGCCCGTGTAATGAGCAACTCTGAGATGATAATAATGATGGACTGAGAAGAAAGGTTTTAAAGCCTATTTTTAAGGTTATAGAAAATGGGCATCTCTTAGGCCCTGCACCTCATTGCCTACTGTGGCTTTTTGAGCCCAAGTTTGTAATTCTCCTTCCTTCTGAATCACTCAACTACACAAAAATCCTTTTGGCCTATGTGAAGGTACATGGATATTGTTGAGTGTCTCTTGCTGCAATAGTACACAATATCAAAATGTATCAATGAATACAAACATTTTGATGGATGAAGGTGAATTTTGCCTGCAGTATCTGTCTAATGAAACATCCTGTGGCTGCACTTTATGCTACAGTTGTACCATGGGTAGTGCTTGACGAATTTAGAAAGAGACATCTGGGTACAGCTCATCAGTGTAGTGCTTCCCTGGCACACACAAGGCCGAAGGTTCAATCCCTAAACCCACAAAAGGGAAGTACCCACTTCTATAAAGGGGTAGTTTGCTTTATTCTCAAACAATTTGGTCTTTATTTAGGTTCTCATAAGGTACAGATTTTATGCTATCTTTCTTCAGAAACAAAGTCTTGTTTTGATTCACTGCTATTTTGTTTCGCTTCCCTTCTGTTATTGTAGTTGTTTTATGAGAATAGTGAGGGCTTGGGGCATCAGCTTCATGGAGTGATTTCCTGAGCACTGAGCCGGGTGAGGAACCAGAACGCTGTGTAGTTAGGCATGAACAGCGCGTACTTCCCCCCATACAATCATCCCTTTCAACTCTCTCAAATGCAGCTGGTATTTGCCAAGTGTTTTAAACATCCGAGGGTTTATTGCTTGAGTTGACGAACACTCGCTGACCTAACATTACTTGTAATACTAATAAATCTTTTATAATGAAGCCGTGCTCATCTTTAAACCAAAACCAAGCAGTGAAGAAAAAGGAAGTACTGTGTCATTTTTAGAGTACTGTCCATTTCCTGCTTTTGCAGGATTTCTGCTCATATTTACTAAATCCTGGTTTCTTCATGTCTTCTGCCTAAACACTGTGCATGGGACTACATACAATGAATGCTTTAAGGTTAGGAAATAGGTGTTTCAAATCTGATCCTCAAGATTTACTTTTTAAAAAAGGCTTCTTTAAGACTTGGATTATGTGATTAAAAAGCTGGTAGACTTTTTTTAGTTAAATATGTCACTTTTAATGGATTATTTGTGAAATTAAGTTCAATACAGTTTAATATGCAGAGAAAATAATTTAAAAAAAACCAACCCAGACAAGCTCTTCCCATTGGGGCTCTACAACCACTTGGTGGCGATGTTGTAGAAAGGATTCAGCAACAGGTGGAGTTTAGAGAGACAGAGGCCTTCCCAGTACTTGAGTAAGTACTGTGACTTACAGAAGTACAGCCCATAGTTATTATTTAGAGGGTCTTATACCCGAGACTGGCTCAAATTTCTAATGGCAAAGTGATTAATGATATCACATATATGTACGTTTAACAAATACATCCACTATATAAACTAAGAAAAAGCAAGCTGAATTTTTAAAAAAAAAAAAAGCAAGGAAACTTTTGATTTTCTTCAAAAGTATTTAGAAATTAGATTAAATATAAAATAAGTTAATAAATAATGTGAACCCAAAACCCAAGCTTAGTTCACACAGTATAAAAAGCATAGCAAGACTTCCTGAGTCTACTTTACCTCCATAGATTCTCATCCTACTTCACTTGCACCCTAGGTGAAATACTGAATCCAAAGCGGCTCATTTCCCCCTGAAGATCCTTGTCCTTTAAAACCTCCCGTTTAATGTTTTCACTCTTTCCTGTGTTCCTAGTAGCCTCTCGCTCCCATCCCTCAATCCTACACATGCTGTTGCCCCCTTTTCATGTTAGTGTCTTTATTCTCCACTTCTTGCTTCTCATCAAAATGTCACAACTCTCTTAAGCTATGTGCACTGGCGCATGTCTGTTTCCACCAGACTGTGTTTCTCATGAGGGTGCTTTCATTCATTTCTTGCTGATCTTCTATTTTCCTTCTTCCCTTCCCTCTCCCATTTCTTCCTTTTTAGGTAAAGCATGAAGAGTAGAGGGGACATTCTGTAGTTATTACAGATATAATAAGTTGGGTGTGTTCCTCAAATTCATGGTGTTTACATTCCAATAAGACATGGAATCAAATAAATAATTTGCCTCCCCTCCGTGTGTGTGTGTGTGTGTGTGTGTGTGTGTGTGTGTGTTTGATGGAGGACATTTTACCTGTTACTGAAACTAAGTGCCTGGAAATACAAAAAGTGGAAAATTAAAAATGGCTAAGTATGATAATTTTAAAATCATGATTATATTACACTCATTTTGAGGGTGAAATCTACATTTTTAAAGAGATTACAGCAGTGCATACTAGGATAAGTACTTGCATTTTTAGTGAATGGGCTACAGAGTATATGTAGACTTTTAACCATTCACAATATTGTTTCTCTTTATAGACAGAGTTAACATGTATTAATTAATTAAATATGAAAACATTCTGAACTTTTTGGCATGAAGACAATACAGTCTGCAGTTAACTAGCTAAACATGGTATATCATTTAAAAAATATATGGGAAATTTTTCTTTTTAGAAATATTCTGTGCTTTTAATTTTACAAGTACTTAATTTTCTCTGAATTAGGTTTATATTTTCACTTAAAATTTAAATTATTAGAATAATAACATTTTCTAAAACATTTCTGTTTCCAATTTTGGTGTTGTCCAGACTCAAAAAATTTACAGTAGATATCTAATAAAAAATTTTATATTTCCAGTATGGCTTAACTAAAGCAAGGTCCTTTTTTGGTTGAAAATTAGTAATTGATTCAATTTAATAAAAGTGCAACTCAAAGTTATTGATGGATTATTTCTCATATACATGTAACTTAATTTTTTGCCAAAGTACTCACTGGTAAGCACAGTCTTACACTCAAACAACTGAGAGAAACTTGGTCTTCCTAGAAAGTTTGAGGCTTGAGAAATGAACTCAGGAAAATCCATTCTTGCTATTGCTCTCTCTATGAATCAACATCTTTCAGGTTGGACCAGTTCCATGTCTTCCAAGCAGCATATGCTTCTATGTTGTGTTAGCTTGTGCTCAGGGTTAGACAAATCTGTATGTGTGAAGAGGTTTCAGTGTCATGCTGCCCTCTGTCACCTACAGCTTCAGCTTTTGTCCATACTTGTCTATTGCTTTAGACATATTAATGCAGGCTTTTCTCAAGCCCAGTTTCCCATGACCAACATCCCACCGAAAGTCAATCTAAATGTCCCTTATTTTATTCTTTCTGATAACTTTTGGGTCTTTTAAATGACCAGGCAAGATTTAAGAACACTTAAATGAACTTGGTACAATAGCTACTATTATGTTTTCTCCTATACTTATAAACACCTTAAATCATTGTGTGGCGTTATTAATTTTGATGGCCTGTGTGATGCACACTCTGGCATAGTGACTTGAATTTATTGATTAGTAATTTGTTTAAATGATTGATTTTGAAGGCATAATATGATCTCAATAAAGGTTTTTAATTTCCTTCTATAAGTCCCCAAACACATCAAAAGTGTTTTGTAACCACAGAAGAATTTGTAGATAACATAAATGGTCAATGTTTTTGTTTTTATGCAACTTTAGAACAGTTATAGAATGTGTAACAATTGGTAAAATTTGAAAGCAATTATTTATACAGTATTTCTCTTTGTATCTATAGGTTCACCATCTGTGGATTTAACCAGTAAGCTATGGAATGTATTTTTTAGTTGCATCTGTATAAAATGTGCATAGACTTTTTTCATGTTATTACTGCCCAAACATTGTGGTATAGCGACTATTTACATATCATTTACATTATGATATGTACCACAAGTAATCTACAGAAGACTTAAGGCATACAAGAGGGTTTGCATAGATTATATGCAAATGCAGTAACATTTTCTGTGAGGGACTTGATCATCATCAGATTTAGGTATCTGGGAAATGCTGAAACCAATCTTTAAAGGGTAGGATGGAATTCCGTATTGAGTTTCTTGACCTGAAAAAAGTTCCACAAATAGTGAAATGAATACATACATTTCACAACTAATCAGTTGAAGTTATGTTTTCTTCAATGTATGAACATAGGTTAATTCCTTATGACAGACTTACAAACATTTTTCCTTCATGCATCACCAGAGTTATGTGAAATCAATGAGAGTTCTACTCAGTAGAAGCCATGTGTTCAAGGTTCACTGACAAGATATTAAATATATCAAAGCAGCATGTAAGAAGAAAGTTTTCCTAGGTTCAGATTTTGATTTTTCTGTTTATTCTGCCCTCCTTGTCTATGTGAGCTCTCAACTTCTCTGAATATTATTTATATCTGAGGGCTGGAACTCCCAGCCTCTGCTCTGAACTAATGAATGTGTATCCTCAGTGGATGGATCTAAGGTGCCTGTCAGCTAGTGTATTAAAATGATGCTGTGTTTATTAGAATAGTCCTTATTAATCTTACCATCAATTATAAACTATACAATATTAAAGGTCATAGAAGCTGAATTTTTTATTATTTATAGTATCACAATGTTTCTGCTTCATATATAACTGTGAAATCTCATGCAATATGAAGGATGGTCCACTTTATTGGAACGTAAGTAAACTGAGAGCAAAAGAAGATGATTTAGAGATGTATGATGTGTTAATAGACACCTTGATTTCAAATATTTGAAAAAGGAAAAAGATTCAACTTTAAGTCTGAAAATGTGAATTTGAATTTTGACTCAGGGTGATGTGTCATCCCTGTGAGATATAGTAGTTTGTGGCTTAAATTTTAGGACAAAAAAAGACCTTTCAGCAAATAAGCCAATGACACTTTAAAGGCAGAAGTGTTTGCTGGTAGCAGAGTAGTTCGAGGACTGCTAGATGGGATCAGGCAAAGCATTGCTTTAAAAATACAGAAAGAATTTTAAAAATCTAAGGAAAAGAACAAAACATACAATGAAAAAAAATGGGTCTCAGGTTTTTGGTTTCGACAAAAGGCAGGATAGGGAATGCTACCCAAATATTTCATCAGTTTTTGATAAGAATAGCATTTACATATCAAGAAATACATTAATAAATAGTATTATGAAGAAAATAGTAAGATATTGAAGAGTGGAAAGTACACCTTTCTGAAATTTCCTTATTATTAAATGTTGACTGGTTTAAGAAAACATTTCATATATTCAAAAATATGAGTAATAAATGAGAAATCTATTCAGAAAATATTCTGCAAAAGTAGAAAACCCACGTTATGTAGACATTTTCTTAGTATTGGAACATTCCCACTCTTGGAGAGCCTCTTCAAGACTGAGGAATTAAATAAAACCTCACTAATCCCAGCAAGTTCCTGATGTATTATTCTCAAGATACCTCTCTGCGGTTGTGCAAGCAGAAAAAAAATGCTGCCAGTAGGAGACTCTCTCACTACCAGAGCTGCCTAGAGGGTGTACATTGTGCTCCTAGGTGCAACCTTCAGGAGTCCCCACTCACTCTATACTGGGATTTTGGTGATGTTTCAGCCTTTGAACTGTTCATGCTCTTATAAGCAGCTCGAATACACTCACTGGTACATTATGTTGTACTTGAATAGCGATCTGTGACCTGTAGTCAATGAATTAGCTGGTGTGAATAGACATTTGCCCCAAGGAAGGTGAGAAATCCTACACCAGCGGAGCAATGTATCTGTTTCTGAAATTGTTTGTGTGACACATGGGAAAGTAAAAGCTTTAAGTAAATTTTTGTTTTATTTTACAAACAAACAGAATTTGTTTTCTATGTTTCTGAAATTTAAGAATGGTAAGATCAAAGTTCTAGTGACTTATCTACTGAAAGGGCCTAATTTCGACTTATAGGTGTTATTGTTTCCAGTTTGTCATCCCATGTTGAAGCCAGACACCTACTAGATACAGATGTGGACACACATACCTCAGCATACATATTCTTAAAACAAAAACAACTCTCAAATTCCTCCCTAGGACATATTGCTATAACATTATTGGTATTTGTATAGGAAAACAGTACCAGTATGTTGTGATTTCAATAAATATTCTTTCAATATTGTTAGGAACCATGAATGTTACAACATGTGATTGATATAAAATAAAACTTATTTTGGTTCTCAAATATTAGTATATAATGGAAGCAATAAAATGATCTACCATTTTTATTTAATGTTATTTTTAATTTGTTTTAAGGTGAAGGTAGTAAAAATGCTTAGATTATGGTCTATAAAATTATTTTTTTAAAAAATGAGAACTTCAGAGCCATAACAATTTTAGGTACGAACATGTGCAAATAAAATGTAAGTGTTGTTAAGTACTTGTGGGAAGAAAAGAATTGTGGACTGTGAGTTCTGAATCCTTACAGGACATAATCCTCTTAGGAGTTGCCAGAAAGTTTAATGTTGAGCTCTGGCCACAGTTTATTACGTATACATTAAATTTCCATAATATCAAAGAATTAAATAAAGTGATATTTAGAATGCTAGAAGTTCTCAAAACTGTAATTCTGTGACTTTAATAATTATATTTTACAAAATTCAGAGGAAGAACTTTGGTATGTGATTCAAGATACTGCTATGACTAGCAGGTCAGAATGAAGAAGATGTTCAATGAGTTACCTTGTTGAGTTACCTTGTTGAATGAACGACAAAAAAGGTACTTAATAAAATCACTACTGTCTCCTTCCCTCGATAATAAAAAATAATTAAAAGAATTACAATAAACTATCTTTTATGATATTTTATTCACTTTGAAGATGTTTAATTGAAACTAAAATACAGAAGGTTAAAATATAAAAATAATGTTCCTTCTGGTGATTTATACTGCCAATTTTAAACATTTGTTTTATTTTACTTAATTTTGAACCTTGTTTGTCCCTATATATGAGGAGTTCACATCGCCTTTGACCTTTCTACCGAGGCTTCTTTCCCAAGTATTTTGTACTATGTATGAAAGAGTACTTCCTGACATCTGCCTTGAATTTCCCCTTCTCCTATTCCTGAACTCTTGTCTTGCTGTCTTCTGTAAATGGAAAATTGTCTGTTTGACATTATTTCTATCATGTTCAGTTCTGTATTTTTCAGTGAAATCTTTCTTAATTATTTTCTTCCCAAGAGAGCACTTAATCTTTTTCAGACTGTCTTTATAGATTTTTACCTGTTGGCCTCAGGATAAACTTCATTGCTTCAAAAAGTAACCATGATAGTTTGAAAGGCTTCAGTATTCTATTCAAAGAAGCCCCATTAAAATAATATTTATAAAATATACCAACTCAGGTTTCAAACGTTGGAAGAACCTCTATGATAGTAGGCAGAACATCCAAAGAACAAAGGAATGAGATCAAATACAGTACATCACTAAGAAATATTTCATTTCATTTCTTTTCTTTTTTGTTTATTACCTTTCAGTGCCTTGAGGGTTCAAATGGAATGATGAAACACTATTTTAAGTGTTCATTTTTCTTTAATGTTTACTTCATAGTCAACAGAGCAGAAAGATCTAATACTTAGAAGACACTAGAATTGAATTAATCTTTCTATTTTGTTGTTTCTTCTATTTATTAACCTAGGGTCAGAGCAATAAAGGGGGGGAAGGAATTAAAGAAACATCATGAAATAAAAGAAAGAAGCCAAATTATTACTTCGTTTTAATGTACAATTAAGACAACAAGTTTAAGATTCACAACTTGAAATGAAAAGAGAACACACATATTATTAGCAATATAATTTTTCCAACATAAAACGCGAATGAATGCCTGTGTAAACAACAAAGGGAAAGGACTCATTTTCATGGTGCCAAGAATTACATGTTTATCTATTAGAGCATCCTAAGATAAAAGGATATTAAAATAGCATATAATAGTTGATGCTGTATCAAAGATTATTTTATACTGCTTGTTGTTTGGAGTGCCTATGACAAAACAAAGATATTTAATAGAATTATAGAATAAGTAGTATTCAAGCTTGGGTCCCAGTCATTTTAATGAGTATTTCATTTGACTAGCTTTTATAATATATACATAAATTGATAGATTTTCATAATTACCTTTAAGTCAATAATTTCATTAGTAATGCAGCAGTATTAGGAATCCTGGTCATACGGTCAAGCAAGGCAAATGTGAAACATCTTTGAGCTTTTACATTTTCATATTTTCATAGAAGGATTTCCATCAACCCAGATCTGTGAATGACTCAAAGATATATTTTTGTAGTTGTGTTGGATCTGTGTATGTGGAAAATAGTGAGACAACCTTTCAGACACAAGATCATTGACTAAATACTTCTCCATACAAATGCATCTTATAACTAGTATGCTTCCCGTCATTGTGCAGGGAAAGCAAAACAGATAAAAGCATTATATCATAAGATTATATTTCTCAGCTTTGCCTCTTTCCTAAGCAATTGATAAAGGCATTCTGATATATTGAGTAGATCCTTAGTAAATCATATGTCTAAAAGGTCAAGTGAACTAATTATTTTGACCTACTTGTTCTTCTCAGTGTAGAGTATTAGGCTGTATTGCTTGTGCAGAGTTTTGTGGCAATCCGAAAGGACTAAGAAAATTTGCATTGAGTAGCAAGGTTATTGATCTTTAACTATGAAATAATATTATGAAAAATTCTTTGAGAAGCCATTTCCTACTAAGAAAATAAACAGAAAAATAGTATAAAATCTGACATTAATACTGAAAACTAAATATAAGTGAACTGCTCCCTTATTGTATTTTTTGAATCACAGAGCACTATATACCTGACTACTAGCATTTTATAATTTATACAAGACTTTCTTTACTTTTGCAACATTCACAGTACTGGTAATTTGTCTATTCTATTTTTTGTTGTTTTGCAAAATTCAAGAAAGCTAATGAGTTTATTTTCAAAGATTTAATCCAAAGTCTGGTTCAGTTTTGATATAAAGTTTTTTCAAAATACAAATTTCAATTAATAGCATAATAGGCACAAAAGATTCCTAGTAATAAGTAAACTTTTTATACATGTTTTGATTTTAATGCAAACTGAGTTAGATGAGACAGATACATTTATTATGCTTTCATTATCAGAAAAAAAATCTATTTCCTTACCTAGTATTATTTAAAATACATATTTTTATTAATTCTTTGAAAATTCCATATTCACCCATATTGACTCTCAGATCCCCTCCCATAACTTTACATAATCCATTTTAGGTCTTTCCTCTTTAAAAATGTAATAACTCATTGATTCCGATTTATGCTGTCTGTACACTTCTGGGAGTGGTAACACCTACTGGAGCTTATTCAACCTATTAGGAGCCACATCCTTAAAGAATACTGATAGCAAGGTGAACCCAAAGAAAAACATATATAGATCCTCCTGGAAATC
>JAQHUG010000213.1:1889788-1900399 GCA_028555095.1 Dicrostonyx torquatus | reverse complement strand
AGGTATGTGGGAAAAACTAAACTGAATGCTGGGAGAAAGAAGCCATATAGCCCTGCCAGAGACAGACGCTGTAACTTTACCAGGTAAACCACAGCCTTGTGGCAATACAAAGATGAATAGAAATGGGTTAATTAAGATGTAAAGCTTAGCCAATAAGAAAGTAGAGCTAATGAGTCAAGCAGTGATTTAAATAATACAGTTTCTGTGTGGTTATTTCGGGGCTGAGCAGGTGGAAACAAACAAGTGTCCTCCTACTACCATCTACAATTATTATATATGAGTTTATGAATCCATTTTATATTTGATGAATGTAATATATAAGGTTTATTTTACTTGTTCTAATCTGGTTTTCCCAAGATATTTTGACAGATAGCATTTGCCAAGGCTGGTTTATCTCAACCTCCTGAATAACTAAGGCCATGAATTTATTACACTGTGACCGGGTTCATTATATTTTTGACTGAGGATGTTTTTGTCAATCTAGGCTATATAAATTCTTCCAGGAGTATAGAACAAAATCTCACAGTCATATTGAAACTATCCTGGCACTCTGTAGAGATACTTATGGCTCTTCCCTTGGCTACCAGACTATAATGCAATACATCCAAAAGAGCCTGAAATTTCCCCAAGAATGGTACACTAGGAGAAGAAAAAGGCTGTAATGGAGAAAAAAACCTGTGGAGCCAGCCAGATGAGAAGTCAGTCTCTTGTGAAGCAATTGCACACTATTCTGACAGCTTCTTAGCTTAGGAGATACTGGAAGCTAGATAATGTTGATGAATGGGAGTCCTTATCAGAGTGCTTATATAATTCATACCTTTTACTTTCTGTTTAAACCTAAACCTCTTGTCAGGACCTATGAGGTGGGTTTAAGGGGTTACTGGATGCATTATTTTCCTCTTCCCAGTGTGGTCATATTGCATACATTTCCTTTTTCTGATTTTCATTGTTTCATTGAAATGTTTCATTGCCTGCTTAGGATGTGTGGCTCAGCCTGGCTTGTTGGGGCCACTAGGACCCCAACTCTGGTGTAACAACTGCAGTAACAGGATAACATTTTTTTCTGAAGGTATGCTGCTTTAACATTCAAAGAAGAATATAATTTTTCTTCAAGATTTAATGGTACAACGTCTGAGAATATAAGAAAATATGCATCTTGGTATAGTAATAAAGACATGAGGATTTTCTTTCAACTTTTCAGCATGGTAAGGAAACCTTGTAGAAAGGAACAGTAACTAGCAAGGAAGATCCTTGTTCTGGAGAGAAGAATTGGACTTTTAATGGAATAACACACCAGATCATACTTCAAAATTAATATTCTAGTGAATACCCCATAATTTTCAGTTGTGGAAAGAGATCTTGTGTAATGATTAGATTCCTAGAAAACAAGTCTAAAGAATGCTTACATCTACTTATTCTTCTTGAAGTGTTTTAAAAATAACTCCCATTAACTTTGCTTAGAGAAGAAAAATTTACACCCCCTATCAATTTTATAAACACAAACCTATCCAATAGAAAGCAAAAGCTATAGCATTTAGAATATGCAGGTGTGGAACCAAGTGAATTTTGAAGTTGTGATGTGTTTGGAAATTTTATACATACATACATACATTAGATACTACCAATTAGTATTAAGGGAATGTTTCTGACCCTCTCTATATAATAGAAAATGTAAAATTTAAGATTTTTACTTTACTCCTATAATATACATATATATATGAATTTTAGAAACACAAACAATCTGGTTTAAAATATCAGATATGATTTTTATGACCGAATAGCATTATAGACTTAAATGTTTAACTAATAGAAAATGTTCCATAAACTACAGCTATCATAACAATTGGCAATACTACCGATATCCAAATTAATACTCAATTTAAGGAAACACTTCCCACCCTCTCTATATAAAAGAGAATGTAAAATTTTAGGGTTTTGCTGCTTTAATTCTATGTTGAGAACCAAACCCAGGACTTATTTAGTTAAGTATTCTATCAATGTACTATATAAACATACACAAAACATTTATACAATGTAAGTAAGTATAGATTATTTTCTGAATGAGTGGATATTTTCTTCCATTTAGAAATTTTGAATTGTGGCAAGGTGTCTCAATAACGGCAGCCTTGATTGCACAGGGTTAAATAATTGAATGCACTCAATGGACTCCACTGAGTACACTAGTGTACGGCGTCAATAAAAATGAATGATACAGTAAAGAAGGAGAAAGAAAACAAAGGAACGTATCAGGGGATCTAGAAACTTCCAGGTGCAGTTCCCTAGGTTCCTCAATTGGTCATATGGGAGGTACTTTGTTTTTGAATTGCAAAGCATGAAAATATGGCCAGGAATCTTAGTTTAAAGATAGCTTAGGCAAAAGTTTCCATCTGGGTTTTCCATATCACCAGTATAGCTTTACTAGGATGTGTAGTAGGTTTAACTGGGTATAAGTCATGTTTCTGGTGATCTCTAAACAATACAGACAAGTTAGATCCCACAACAAGGAATATCAAATGATATGCAGAACACTGTAATTTGCTAGCTAGCACAGCACCCCCCTTGGAGGGAAGCGGAGGCAGTCCCAATCCAGTTGTGCAGGCTCTCTGCTGTGGGCAATGGTTGGCAACAGTCCCTGCTGTCCCTGTCTACAGGCCATGTCTCATCTCGAGTACGCTTTAGTTTGCCTTGTTCTGGGTTTTTGCCTTGTCTCCACTAGTGAAAGTAAATGGAAGTGACACTGTCACTATGTTATTAGAGAGGGACCCTAGCTTCCATGTTTGCTTTCTTGGTCTGGCTTTCAATAGAAATGCCATGCTTAACTAACTTCTAACAAAAAGGTGTCCTATCCTGCAGTTCTTGGCTCTAAATAGATTTGTATTACCATCCCCAAGACTCAGGGTACTTCACCAAAGAGAGGGCAGGAAAATTTAGGCTTCTGGATGCCACATGGCTGTGTGCTTTCTCTACATCTGCGGCTTCCTGCACAAAACCTGAATAACATGGAAACTGTGTATATTTCTTCATGAACAAGGGAGGTGATCATCAGTCACACCCTTCTCTGAAGGACTATGGTCAGTTAAGAAGTACTGAGGGAGAAGGTGGTACAGTCGCTTATAGGTTGCACATGTTCCATTATATAAGCCATGATCCATGCTCATGCAAGCCACATAGTTAAATTTAAAATTGGGAAAGAAACTGTAAAACTCAGAGTGGGCTTGTTCAGAGGAAGCAGGGTCCCAGCAGGAGAGAGATTGGGTTATAAGATGATGAAGAGAGAAAATGGCCTAAATTTAGTATATATGTTACATAAAAAATATGGAATTATCAAATTATTTTATTTTATTGTTTTCAAGACAGAGTTTCACTATGTATGTAGTTCTGGCTGTCCAGGAACTCACTATGTAGATCAGGCTAGTCTCAAACTCACGAAGATCTTTCTGCCTCAGCCTCGTAAGAGGCTTTGTGTTAAAGGTTTATACGAGCGCTATGAGAAAAAATTAAAGAGGTATCCAAGAATGCTAGGGACGCCATAAATAATGAGATCATGTGGAGGAAATCTTCACAAACCTGTGCTGAATGCCAACATCATAACCCTAGGCTTGAGAAGGTTCTTTGAATGCCTGAACTACTAACCTGGAACAGGATTCAATTCAATCTTCATTCCAGGGATACCTAGGTGAAATATAGAATAGTCAAACACAGTTCTCCTGATTTATAAACTTTATTTATCATTGACATTGTCCATACTTAGTTACTCATATTTACATTCCATAGAGTAAAATTTTGTAGATATCAAAGTACATGTGGTGGTACTGAATCATAAAATTTAGTATTAGTGTATAGAATTTTATCATTTACATGAAAATTGCATATTTTTAAGTAAAATGGAGAAAATTGGAGCTTTTAGAAGTTTCTTCAAGAAACACACATATGTGAAAGTTTGGAATTAAAACATATTTAGAAATAAAATCAAGAGTATCCTGAGATTCAAATAGTAGTGGTTTGAATTGGAAAGACAATTTTTTAACTATCTGTTTTAGCTTAAACCTGTCATTTCAAACATTCTTTCTCCCTGTTTTTTTTTTCCAGCCCCTGGGTCACCCACACTCACACTACCAGGCCAGGTGCAGAGTCCTCTCCCTCTCAAGGTTTCTGTAGGGGGCACATGAGGGAGAGTGGGGTCAGCTCTTCTGTTCTCATGCCGTCAGGGCTGGTTCACCTCCACCACCACCAACAGAGTAAGTTCTGGTGTGCTGCCTATATGGGGTACAGGGCCTGCTCTCCTGTGTGTCACAGCTGGTGAGGGGCAGGGTTGTTTCCTTCATGTTTTTTGAATTTTTTTATTTTTTATTGAGCTCTACATTTTTCTCTGTTTCCCTCCCTTCCTCTCCCCTCCTGTTCAACCTTCTCCCTGGTTTATATAATACTTTATAAACTACTCTTCTTACAAGTTGTTAGCCCAACTTTTCTGCCTTTCACATCCTTTGTTTTTGTACAGTATGTCCTAATTGTTACTGAATTCTTAGTGCATTTTCTTTTTCAAAATTAATATCACTATCAATTAATTAGACAAAATAAAGAGTTTCATCATGACATTTTCGTGTGTGTACATAATGTACTTTGAGGACATTAACTTCCTTTTCTCCTCTCTTATACCTTAATTCCCCTCCCATTGGTCTAGTTCTGCTTTCCAAGTAATAGCCCCTCTTCTTCTTCTATTTATTCTCAAAAATTACATATATCAGGCTCAAGAGATAGCTCTATGTATAAAAAAATTAGCTGCTGCTAAGCCCGACAGCCTGGGTTAGATGTGTGGGATATACATAGTGGAAGGAGAGAACCACTCATGCATGTTGTACTCTGACCTCCAATCATGGGCATTCATACACAGATAAAATAAATACCATGTGTAATAAAAACATATACTATATACAACATTTTAAATGATTAATTAGCAAGTTTCTTAATAAGAAAATGATTACTGTAAGCTGTTCTATGTACATATTTGTAAACACAGAAGTTCTAAATCAAATTGTAACAGGAGTAGATGTAATAAAGCTTGCCACCACTTTTGGACCATTCAGGTGGATATTTAAGATTCCCATCATGGTGGATCCAACAACACCAAGAGTACTGCCGACAGGTAGTCCTTCCGAATTATGCTATATTGAACACACAGAAATAAATATTTGTTTACTACATTGATAGTGCAGTGTCGTGATGGTTAATTTATATGACAACTTCATGGGGCAAGGAATATACTGATATCTGATACAACCTTATTTCTGGATTGCGAGGGTCATTCTAGGAAAGCTTGGCAAGCTATCCTTCTGGCAGCAGGCTTATCTCAATTGTGTATAGACCTAGGAGAACAGTGGGGTGCAGGATATCTCTAGTAGTCTGCGTGAATTAAGACATTGCCCTTCTTTTGTCCCCTACTGAAACTTGTAACAGCCACTTTATATTTCCACACATTTAAATTGAGCAAGAATTACCCCAATAACAGCCAATTCTGTATCCTGCCAGCTTCCATAGCAGAAATAAGCACCTAGAAGGTGCCTTTGCTTTAAATCAGTGTCCTTCCTTGACCGAGAAGACAACTTAAGTATGGTAAAAGCCTGGTGTCTCTGTTCCAGTCCGTACCCATTACTTTGGGCCATCAACTTTCTTCTGTAAGGCAGCATGTTAATCACCCAAATGGTGCCTATCTATCCAATCTCATGCCTCTAAAGTGCTGTCCCCTTTTCTCTTGAGTCATCTTGCACTCAGAAAAGAGAAAAATCATTCAGAACAGGACCCACCTTTTGAGCTACACCATGTGTCAGAAGTAACCATCTTATAGGAATCAGATTGATTCTTTGGGTGATGACAATGGTTAACATATTAATAATTTATCTCAACTCCTTGCAGGGTCTGGCCAGAAACAAAGATGAGCAAGACGATACATACATCAATTGGATTTTAAAAGTAACCTTCATGAGGTCTGTCACTTTCTGCAAATTTATATGGTCTCTGAACCTATCCCATCTGCTGCAGGAGGAAGCTTTTCTCTGAGGATGGCAGAATAAGACACTGATCTATGAGTGTGGCAGAGTGCTGCTAGGAATCATTTTATTGCTTTATGAGATTTCTGATTGATGAAAAAGTGTCTCTGCAACTCTATGCATTTCTTGTGCTTTTTCTTTTTTTGTTTATTTTATTCTGATTTATTTGTTTTTAATTTTTTATTATATTTTTAGATGCCTCTTTGTATTCTCAGAGAGAAAAAAATGTGGACTTGGATGGGTGGGGAAATGGGGAGGGTAAGGAAGGATTTGGGGGAGTGCAAATCATTATCAGAATATACTGTATAAAAATTATTTTCAGTAAGATATTGAATCAAAAGCAATAATAATTGGTAATTAATAAAAAACAAGCCTTCATGTCATTACCATGCAGATTAGATAGTGTCACTAGATTCCGTATTTGTTCCTCTTCCCACTGTGGCTCCTTTGAATCAATCTCTCTTCTCTGTTTTTTTGCCATTTGTCATCTCGTTAATTGGTATATTGGAACCAGTACAGAGCCTCATTGGTTGGCACTGCCAGACCTCAGGTTTTTGCCCTAAAATATCCAGCTGCATAACTGGTTGAACATATTTCTTATCATAAGAGTCATGTTGAGGGAGAATCCCAGTATGAGCAGTTTCTTCCTCCAGTTTCTCTGGATGATATGGTTAAATTATTGGTTACAACACACTCAGTCAGTCTGGGTATGCTTATTCCACATGTCATGGGACCAGGTTTAGTATATTTGTCTTTCATAAAACTGCTGAAACTTTTGGAGAAACCTATGAATAAGAAGTTATGAAGAATTTGACACCTTTTTTGATTTTCCAGTATATAGAGAAATGACCTTATAAATAATTGCTATAAAGTAGGTGAAGAGGTAACAGCAATTGTCTTATATTAAAAATGAAAGATCTGTATCATAAAAAGGAATATTAAAAAATTGTGACATTAGTGACTATTGTAGCAAAAATAATAAAAGACCAGAGACAGAAATTGGGTTTCAACCTGAAAACCAGAAAAGCAAAGCAGCCAGGCCACTAGATAAGGTTTACCTCTATCAAGGCTGTCAACTGCAAACCAAACAGACAACATCTCCCTCCTCCCATGTTCTATTCCCTCTAGGGTTGGGATTAAGGGCATATAACTCCCTAGTACTGGGATTAAAGGTGAGCCATCACCACCTTGATTTCTTTCTGCATTGATTTTTGCATAATCAAGTGTGGCTTTGAACTCACAGAGATCCACTTGACTCTGTCTCCCAAATCCTGGAATTAAAGGTGTGTATAACCATTGCCTGACCTCTTGTGGCTTTAGTTTTGCCTCTGGTCTTCAGGAAAATTTATTCATCAAATACAAATAATATATCACTACATATGACTGTAGATGAAATATCTTCAAACTAAAACCACTTATTTCTTGATGAAATTTGGATTTTAATTATGAGCATGAGGGTACTATGTACTCGGTACAGATGGATTCTATGCAGAACAGAATTTTATCATTATCTTAACTACTTTAATCCCTCCTGTAAGGCTACATAGATTATTGCATGACAGGCATACTAAATACTGACATCTGGTCATGGTATGTAAGGAGTTTTACCTGCTGCCTCTGCAGTTTCTTTATGTATTCTATGATTTAAAAACTATTAAGCTTGGGTGGTGGTGGTGCACGCCTTTAATTCCAGCACTCGGGAGGCAGAGGTTGGAAGATCTGTGTGAGTTTGAAGCCAGCCTGATTTACAGGAGCTAGTTCCAGGATAGGCTACAAAGCTACAGAGAAACCAAGCCTTGAAAAATAAGAAACAAAAACAAAATACTAAGCAAAAAAATTCTGTTTCTATACTATTTATTTATGATAATAATATTTTTATGCAAATATACCCTCATTACATTCCAATAAATAAAATGGATAAACAATACAATGAATTCATAACTTTTTCAACTGTTTTTCTTAGAATGACTTTATTTCTTTCCTGCATTGTAGATAACACCAATTTCTTCCATTATAGACAGAAAGTAGTTTTATAGTTGTGTTGTAGGGATTAACTTCCATTGAGTTAAGGATGGGACCGTCCTCTCTCACTGTTGACTTTGGATACCACTTCTTATTTCCATGGTAACACTAGAAAAGGAAGCTTCTATGAAAAACTGGAGGTATCTGATTTTTGCTGATGCAAAACTACATCTTTCTGGTCACAAGATTATATCCCAAGTGCTCTCCTAATCCTTTGGTAGAGACCAGGCACCCTGCCACCCTAACCTATGGAAATATTACATAGTAGTGTCTTCTTTTAATAACAAAAAAGAAAAGAAAGAAAAAGGCTTAGTTCAGATGAGTCTGTCAATCAACTGGCTAGGAGCTCAGACTCTTCATTGACCATGAATCTGTTTTACTTGATGGCCTGGTAAACAGAAGGGAGAATTTATTATAACCTGTGACACTTGCAGTACTTCTATGGAGTATGGCCTACCTGTTTTCTGAATCCTAACTCAAAAAAAGTGATTTTCCATTCTTCCTCCTCCTCTTTCAGACACTGACCAAAATGTTAAGCATGCTCTCATTAGCTCTCTGGACTATCTCAGTCTTTTTATGAAGTCACCCTTCTCTTTAACCTTGGGTCTGCTTGGTGGTCTTCATTACAAATGACATGGATTTCTCTCTGTCTTCCTTCACCTGGAAGTTGCCAAGGTTTATGTTTACCTGCCTTGTAGTTTGTCTATCTTGTGGTTTGTCTGCCTTATGGTTTGTCTTTTAAACTCTAAGCTGTCCTAGAACTTCCTTCTAAGTCTTTTAAAAACTTCTTTTATTACCAAGACATAGAACTCAAAAGGGAAACCTTTGACTGCCCAGTAATAGTTGTTCCTAAGATTTGAAAGAGAGATGGGGGATCAGAAGATAGAGATAGAGGGAGCAAAGGAAGTAAGGAGAAAGAGAGAGAGAGTAATAAAAACTATCAATAATTCCTTTATAGAATGAAATATATAGTGTGGAAAATCAAGGAAAAGAACAGTTATACAGCAAGCAAGTATATTGTGTAAGTATTATTCATTCTTCTCCCACTTCAAAAACTAGAAGATGATCTTTAAAGTCATAGTGCTTCAACAGGAAGAGATGTGTGCCCATAGAGATGTTGAATTTGCATATACTGGCTAATTCCTGAGTGGATGAGGACAGTGGATGTGTTTAGGGTGCTTTCTGGATGAAGGCATCACATGTAAAATGACACGGTTACTCTGCGTCTGCCTCCCTGCTGCTTGCAAGTAGGCAGTAATGCTACTTGGCTGATCTCCTAATAAACTACAGGTGGCTGGGTGTTGAGGTTGTGCCATTACAAATCATCTTCTGTTAGATCAAAGTGCAGAGGGAAGGACAGCAGGTGTGTAGTATTAATAGCTACATTTATCTCTCCAGTCATTTAATAATTGGTTTTGGTGTGGCTTTCTTGTAACAGATCATTCCATGAACTCCAAAAGCATTTTGATGAGGCTTAATGTGCTCCATGCTGTCAGAGGTCTCCTGTGTCGGGTGTAGAGGGTGTGTATTTCATTTTCTAATGAGGAACTGGGTTAGCAAACAGACACAGGGCGCTACCTGTGACTTCTCTCATTGGTGCTCCTCTTCTGAGAACAAATATCAGGGATAGTTTTTGTATTCTTAACATTTGGAAATCAAAGCGAGATTGGGAGTTACATTTTTATAAGTTTTTTCCAGTTTTTGTGACTACTGATATTTATCAAGTGTTTTCTGTATTTCAGCAAGATGCTTTCCTATTTTCTATACACTTATGTACTTATAGCTCCTGTAATTTTTGTGTCTACTACTTTAAATTAAAAGCAATGATATCATGAGTTGTAATAGTGTTCTGGTACTGAAGACTGACAGGTGAAAATATTTACCGTTTGCTGTCTTCTTGAATAACTTAAAACTTAGATTGTTAAGGATAAGGAAGCCTTTTCCAGAGAAACAAAAGATTTTTCCAGACTTTCAAGTAAGTCTTAGAGTTATGTGCAATGACAATATAAAAGCTGAGTTTTACAGTGTTTGTTATGACTCTGATATAAAACTTGGATGCCATTTGACTATGTTTACACATTTGAACTCAATTTTGTGTTTTGTAAAGCTAAAGGAAACTCTAGTCAGTGAAATAAAATGGATAGTGCAAGATATGTACTGTGGATATTACTGTGTAGATCGTTACAGCCCAGCACTGCTGTGGTATCATTGATCTCCAGCGAACAATATGTTTGTTTTGTTTTCATTCTCTTTGCCCCATTCATGCTAAGTGGCCATGGATTCATAATTGTATTCCATTGTCCTTGTTGCCCTTTCTTGGATAATGACTTTCTTGGGTTTGGAAACAACAAGCCAGCTGTCTCATTCTAAAACACTGAGAGGCAGACATTAGAGGATGTGAAACTGAAGTGGAAAGATAGTAGATTTCTTTCCAAAATGTGACAGAAGGTCATTGAACAATTGGTTAGATGTATAAAATATGAATTCTGTTAATTTTTGAAGGGATAGGTCTATGTAGATGGTTAAGATGTGAGATGTTGCTATA
>JAQHUG010000213.1:1852172-1880714 GCA_028555095.1 Dicrostonyx torquatus | reverse complement strand
CTCTCTCTCTCTCTCTCTCTCTCTCTCTCTCTCACTTTCCTTCTCTTTCTAATTTTTTTTGAGTTCTCCAAACAGTTGTATTTACAGAAAGCAACACTATGCAGTTTGGTGGTCTAATGATTTTAGTTTGTGGTACTCATAAAATTCGTATGCCAAAGTAGCTTGGTCAGTTTTCCCTTTCTTCTTTTCCATGTCCCTATTATTTATAATGAGTCTCCTCAAAAAGTTTTCAGTGTGTTCCTCAACTGCATAGCCATGGCCAAAGCGGGCGAGATAATCAACTCCAGGCTGGAGCTGCTCAGCAGCGCCAACAAGCTGCTCATGACTCCTGCAGATGTTTCTGCTTTGGGGGCCAACAGAAATTTTATAGGGTTTTTCCTCCCTTTCAGGGAAAATTGCCAGAACAGTCAAGAAATGGGAAATATATAGGCATGCTCACATTTCCAAGTTGGGAGGAATACTATATCCCATAAAAGGAATCCTGAGGAAAAGAATTTCTGAAGACACCATTTCATAATAACTATGTAAAACGTTCACCAGGAGGAAAGGAAACAAGAAAAGTGTGCTTGCATCAGATTTCTCTGTGTATGGAAACCAGTGGGAGTGCAATAGTACTTAGAAATGATATCCAGTCGTGGCAAAAAAGCACCTGGAAGCCAGGAAGGAGTCCCTCCTTCCACACATACACAAAACAAAGTAAAATAAAGATGAGAGGAGAAAGACACAGATACATAACTCTATATTTCTGCCTCTTTGATGGTTGTATCTCTTAAATTATTGTGAACTGGGAGGCTACTGAGAGATCGCACACATGCAGATCTGTGGGGCTTTATTGTAGCTGCTATACTATGTACCACACAGTATCTTTTCACTCTGGAAACATAAAAAAGAGCAGTGATTTCTTTCTGAGTATGAAGATTTGATGTTTTCAACTACCCTGAATTATTTCCCCTGATTTTGGTGCTCTGTTGGATCTTAATAGATAGACTGTATGCTTCATGCCATGGAATTGAATAACAGAAAACTATTTGCATGAAAATCAAGTGAGAGAGTCCATGCAGCGGTACATGTACATGGTTATGTAAGTTGAAAGTATCTTCACTTTTGAGTAAAGTTAGAGATGCATGGAGGAGCTGAGCTCCAAATCTCTTCATCTAGTTTGCGTAAGAGGTGGTGGTGAGGACTGGTTCGGAGAGCGGGCCTTCTGGAATTTCTGCTGTCTTTTCTATGGAGGAAAGCTATCTGCACATAGTGAGAACTCAGTCTGAGCAAAGCCCTTCCAATAACTCTTGCTACTGTGAATTCAAAATCACCCACAAACAATTAACACAGGGAATATGACTGATGAGAAAAGGTAGCCAAGCTTATCCGGTTCACTTTCATATTTTTCCAGTTTATGCCTCAATACTTGACAGAATAAAAGGGATTTGAGATGATTCTCTTAAAGAATAGTACTATTAAGGAAATACATCAGCAGTCTATTATACTTCTGACAGGAAGGTGTCTGCTTTAAAATCCATTAGCTCTTTTATTGTGGGAAATGGAAGTGCTAATTGAAATCTTAGCAAAATGTTAGGAAGCCCTTTGTGAGCTCTGAGAAGTGGCCACCTCAACCTGTGAGATGTGCCATCTCCATAACAGTTTATACTTTTTAATAGAGTCCAAATTACTTAGCTTATTATGGCATCTTAATTAATGCTCAATAGGTGAATAGTATTTGGGTGACAATAAGGAGTAGTCTACTAAACTGAGAAAAAAATGGGTAGAAAAAAACCTGGAGTTGAAGAAAATGACATATTTTAAAACTAAAGTTAATACATATAAATATCACATATCACATATACTGTAAGGAAGAGGAGGGAGATGAAATGAATATCTTCCAGACACAAAATTTAACATCTGACTTCCATTTCACAAAAACTGCTTTGATAGGAAGCAAACCAGCTTCAGGGTGGCAATGTTGTTCTTAACATGTGATATATGGGGAAGTGGTGGAACTTAAGAGAAGCTCTCACTAACAGAATCTACTAGAGTTTTAGTTGATATATTTGGTGTTGTTTTTTAGGTGTGAGAAAAAATGATGGAATGAAGGAACCTCCTGCTCTGAACAATTGATTGAGAAGAGCCATTGAAGGAGGGTTCATCTGTATTTCTGTGATTTGATTGGTTAAATAAAAAAAGCTGCCTGGGCCATTTGATAGGGCAGGACTTAGATAGGCAGGGAAAAGAAAAGAGGATGCTGGGAAGAAGACTGGGTCAGAGCCAGTCACCATGAGGCTCCCGTCCCTGATGGATGCATCTTAGAACATTTCGGTAAGATCACCACCTTGTGGTAACATACAGACTTTTATAATGGGTTAGTTTAGATGTGAGAGGTAGCCAAGAAAAGGCTAGAGATAATGGGCAAGGCAGTATTTGAATTAATACAGTTCTCATGTGGTTATTTCGGGCATAAGCAAGCAACCAGCGGCTGAGCGGGCCAGCGGCTGGCGGCTGGGGAACACAACACGCACCTCTCCACCTATTTACAACAAGCCACTCTCTCAAAGACTCGTAGGTTTGAAAAAAATTCTGATGTCCTTTTTGTATCTTCACTGTAGACCAATTATTTCCATGTGTCCCAATCATATGTATATTTTCCAACCCAGAACATACATTTATTCTCTTCATAGGCTTGCCTTTAGTTCAGCAGTTAATAGTCAGCTGAGAAAGAAATAACAAATCTTTCTCCTTAGTACCAGTGTGACCATGGCTGTGAAAATCTTTTTGACACAGGGTTATAGCTGCTGCTCAGTCAAGGCCTTGGATTTTGTGCCAGCCATTACTGAAGAAGTTGTTCAGCTTATCTCTGCTCTGCATTGTCAGCAAAGGCCAGATTACCATCAGATGTTATGATGCTCTGGAACTGTTAGCTGTTAGAATTCCAATAGCAGCTCAGGATTGCAGACTGAAATGTCATCTCATTCCTTCCTAGCCAACATCACCACTTCTTCTTTGTCTTTGACTTCCCTTCTCTTCACACTAAAACACAAAACACCAAGCCCTCATGTTCGTGTGCAAAATCAATTATCCAAAGAGATCATTATTCTTCTGATTATGATTCAGAGCTAATGTGTACACCCTGCTCAAATACCAATCCATTATTTGGTGTTTTTAGCCCCAGAAACCATGGATAACTAACAAAGATACGCTGTAGTTAATCTACATAGTGCAAACTGATGAATACAATGCTGTTCACTTATGAAATGGATGAGACAATGAAGATATTTTTTTAAAAAAAAATATCATCAGTTCACATTCTTATCTCTATAAGCCCGATGATCAGTAATGTTTACTTTCACTTTGGAGTCTAAACAAACACCTCTTTTTTTTTTTTCAGTAGAAGCATCTCTGCACCGAAGGTGATGAGATCCAACAGAAGAGAAAGCCATCTAAGATAAGGATTTTGTATTTACTCAATGTTAAAAATTAGTTAGATAGCACTTTTCTAGTTATCTATGCAAATGGGTGAGATAATTTATTACTCCTTTATAAATGTGTGCACAGCATATTTCCATAAACAATATTAATAGACTGTGTTTGGTGTTTTGTAATTTTGATATTATTGTTCAGTAATATGAATGACTTCCCCTTTAAAGGTGTTTGCATGAAAATTACAGTATAGAGTTTATTATGGACATACCATTTTCCAGAAGGAAACTTGTTAATTACAAAATATTTTATTTTCACCACCTGCCCTGACAATGTGATTCTATCCAGAAGAGTTCATAGGTCTTAAACCGAATAGGAGAAGAAAGACCAGATCATTGAGAACAAGGAGAGAGAGCTCAACATTACAGGATACTAACACTTGATGGGAGTACACCCCTCCAAACCAACCATCTGGCAGCCAATGCATACCTGGATTTCTTTATATTTCATCCTTTGCCTGAGCCTTTCCCTTTTTTAGGTTGTTATTCAGGTTTAAACAAGTGCTATCAGGGAGCAGATGGACTCCACTCCAGGATGAGCAAGAGCCAGTAAGACATAATGCAAGGTGTTCCCTTTTGACCTGGAGAGGACTGTAAACCTGATCAAAATGGATCTTTTTCTCTAGAGACACGAGGTAATGCAGCCTACTGATGGCTTGAAACTACTTGCTAAAGGCAGCCAGTTCAGCTGTGGTTTCTAAGGAAAGTCCACCGGAGGATGTCCTGAAGTCATCAAATTCAGATCCCATGGAATGCCTCCTGGGATTCAAATACTGGCCAGAGAACAGAAATGAAGTAGCTGTTTCCAGCAATTTACAGTTCTCTTAAATATGAGGAAGAAAATGCATGGAGACATTTTAGCTCAGCAGGCTCTTCAGCTAAAGACTTTAGAGAAGTTTCCTTTCTGCCAAGTGCATCGTATGACTCCATATGTAAATGGATGCTCTACCATCTGAAACATTTCAGGACTGCTCAACCCAGTCTGAGAGGATAAATCCATCCTGTGTTAAACAGCAACATGTAATATTTATTGAAAATCTTAAACTGTCTTCCCAAATTAATATCTGATTCAAAAAGGAGCCAAATGTGGAACCAGCAGTCAGGAGATATATGCATATATATTCTATTCATAAATCTCTCAAATAGAAGGGATTAAACAGACTTCACCTCTATTAGAAAAGTTTGAGAGGCCTATAAAAATGGAAATGTATTATCTGTGTCTATGAAAATTTATATATATGCAAAGTCATAGGTTAAATCAAGCTTTGGACCTAATGTAGAATATAAAAATCTCATTTCTTACCTTCTATTTTCTGAGAGAGTTTGGTAAAGGGGTCCATTCAACATTTGGTAAATATGCTACTTTGGCTCAGATGTATGAGTATCAGAAACGGAGGTTTTGACAGTGACTTTGAAAAAACCAAGACATAGCAGTATTTCATAGCAGTGCATCCAATAAGAAAAATTTTTACTACAGGAATCTCAGGAAGTAATAGGTGCTAATACGCCCCTGAATAAGAGAGGGAAAATATTCTATCTAATAGATTCATATATATATATATATGTATATATATAATTGTTATATATAAAATTTATATATATATAAAATTGTTATAGTTTTCAAATATTTAAAACTATGAAGACACTTAGAGAATGTCTATATCATGTTCCCTTTTGGAAATGGTTTTTTTTATAAAACTTAACTAAGTATATCTATGATGTTTTCTCAGATATCTTCAAACCTACAAATACATTTTCAAATCTTTGTTATAAATGCTGTTGTGGAATTATGTTATTGTTAATTAAAAATTGAATAGGATTGCTTATTCAATTATCTTTTCTTAGTAAGAACAACACAATGCCACAAAAGTTACTAGACAATAATAGTTGTATATATATATATAATATATATATGCACTGCAATTGTGTTTAGGTTTAACATTGATTTTCAAGTTAGTAGAAGGTTTGATCATTCCTAATTTTCTTATTCAGCTGCTTCACACCTTTAAATTACTTGCTTAGCTCTTGAGAGAATGTCAACTTACAGCATGGCTTTGCTATCTGACTTCAAATGTTGTCATCTTTCCCTTGATATTGTACATTCTTTGAAAGTGACATAGTACCTCCTTGATTTTATTTAACACCAATTATCACAGTTTTTTAAGAATTGGATATTTCTTTCATTTTTTGTCTGGTCTGCAACTGTTTACTATGCATCTGTTCTCTTTTAGACAATACTGAATGGGAATAAGGCAATGAGATAAATCCAGTTGTCACTTTCATGAACTTTAGTAGTGAAGTGAGGGAAAATTTGTTCATTAGTGAATGAAATATGGCAGCATGAATTCCTTTGTTTTTTATACCTTATATCAGAAAAGGCATTATTATTATCATCATTTGAGAATAAAAATAAAAATATGTATGATGAATATTATCCCCAAATGGAGATTTTACAGCCTTCATTCAAAGAACGAGATTAAATTCAAAGGCAGAGTCTTCAGATAAGTCAAATGAGGTCATTAGGGTAGATCCTTATCCAATATGAATGATATCTTCATAAGAAGAGGAAATTAGACATAAATACAAAAGAAGGACCATGTAAAGACACTAGAAAAAAGTGTTCATCTTTTAGTCAAGCACAGAAACTCTAGACAAACTGACATTATTGGATCCTTGTTCTTAAGTGTGGTAACTTCTAGAACTGTGAAGAAACAAATTGCATTGCATAAGCAACTAAATTCATTTTGTGGAGTGTTGTTGACTTTAGTTAATAAGCTACTTCATGTCCCTGGTTCTTAGTCTCATGCTTAGATACAAGGCCCCCTTGAAAAGAAATACAAACCTGACTTAAGCAATGGATTATAGGTTCATAGCTAAGTAACATTGTAGGATGTAGTCAGATAGGCATGTGAAGTTTTAGTCAAATATTTTAATTATCTACAGAAGAGAATACAATAAAAACTCTAGACTCCTGTCATTATATAACATATTATGCAACTATATGTGTTGATAAATATTTTAAATATAAATCCTAGTGCAAATATGATATGAAATATTCCAATTGTTTAAAAAATTATGCAATAAATTTAAATATGCAACATCATGTATAAAAATATGTGGGTATTTTCTATAGGTTATCCTGTTAAAATACATTTAGTTAATCATTCACCTATAAGACTCACATATTTTCCAATAACTGTGTTATTTCAAAATAAAAAGTAGTTTGAAAACATTGTTTTATTTTGTGGAATTTTAAATGTCAAAAATTATGTAGTTATATGCTTTGAACAGATCAGGCACAACAAATTTTTCCAATTAACACTAGTTCTCAAAGTATTATAGGTGACGTGACTTTAAATATTTAAAATGATAGCTTCTAAACTCTGATTTAAAGTCTACATATTCTTAGTCTGTACATAAACAATTTTTTCTGGAAAAGTCAAGGTGAGTAAATAGTAGTGATCACAAACTCAGTAGTCGGGTGACACTCAGAATATTAAAACACACATGAGCATGCAGATAAATGCTACCTGCATATTATCTTATTGTGTTATTTTTCAAATTCAAAATAGTGTGTTGTTTTCCTTTGCAAACATTTTATGTGGTAAGTATCTTTTGAAAAATTTATTACACTTACATATTTATTTATGTGTGTGCACTCATGCTGTAGTGTGCACGTGGAGATCAGAAGATAAGCTGTGGCAATTAGTTATTGCCTTCCACTGAGTTCATATTCAGACTGCCGGACCTGCAGCACAAGACTTTCTCCAATGAGTCATCTCACTGGCCTATCTAGCCGATAATAAATTAATTTCTTAAGCATCTTTCGGTGGTTTGACATGCATTACTTAGGTATACATTTACCCAGCGTCCCCTGTGCCCAAAAGCATAAATCAAAGATGAATAAAACATGGCCACTGTCCATCACAATATGTACCTGTGTGGTAAAAATTAAAGACATATCCAATTTAAAATTTTATTTTCCTAAATTATGTTGTAGCCAGCTATGTCGTGTGTACTTTAAGACACACCAATTTATATTTGGCACTTCTTTCTACAAATTGTTAATTCCATCAGTACAATAAATTTTGTCCCCCAACCAAATTAATATTGAAACAAAATATTCTGATATATTTGGAGATCTTTCAGCAATGTTGAGGCCTAAGATGGGCTTTTTTCATGACCAGGTAAATCAAAGAATCTACAAATAGGGAAAAGAGTAATTAAGAAAAATCATAGTAAAAATTAATCTATTTTAGAAATCCATGAAAATACTTATTTAAAAGTTGTTTTGACAGCCAGGCAATGGTGGTGCACACCTTTAATTCTAGCACTCATTAGGCTGAGGTGGGTGAATTTTGGTAAGATCAAGGTAGACCTGGTCTATAGTGAGTTCCAGGACAACCAGGGATGTTACACAGGCCAAAAACCAAACCAAACCAACCAAACAAACAAAGGAAACTTGTTTTTACATGAACTGTGTAAAGGTTGTTTTGGTGCCTGCACATGGCACGTCTGTAGAGTTCAGAGGACAACTTGGGGGCCTGATGACCAGAATCCAATCCTCAGGACACTTAGGGAAAGATCGTTGAGCTTTTGAAGGATGGATAAAATTTCAGCTGAAAAAGTAAGGAAATGAAGACGTGTATGGGTCAAATAGCATAGGAAGTGAAATAAAGGCAAGGGAATTTGGGGCAAATTATAGGCAAAATCAATGTCTCATTTTGGCAAAAGGATAGAATGAAAATGATGAAGCCTTGGCAAGAAGGTAGAAACTGTAAGCAAGAGGTATGAACCTGAGCAGAGACAGCTCCCGGGAGGACACTTTGTAGAGAACAGAGAGTAATGGAAACACTACTAATTTGACATCATTTTAGAGCAGACTCAGTGTGTGACATGGATATGTGAACAGTTCAATAAACATAATTTGATATGCAATTGAGAAAAACCATTTTGTATAGATATTGTTGCAACAGAATCATGTTTAATTTTAATAAGTTAAGTACACAAAGCAAATGGCACAAATTTATAGGGAATCATTTTGTCAATAAAACACTGTTTGAGGAACTTTCCTCTGTTTTATACAGTGTGGATTTTCCATATTAAATTTTAAACAAATTTAATATAATATTAAACTCATTTTATAGATATTTAACACTAGGTTTGTTGAACTTCTTTAGAGATGAAAAAATGGTGAAGACATGAACTTGATGTTCAGACAAGCTTTTTGCTTTTAAGTTCTAAACTTTTGAATAGTATGCAATTATTTTGTGGAATTAAATATAAGCATATATCCTAGTTAGTGTTGCTATTGCTGTGATGAAATACCAAAAATACAAAAAGCAACTTGGGAAGAAAAAGGTGTGTTTTACTCATATTTCCTTATATTAGCTCAACATCAAAAGCAATGAGGACAGGAACTCAAGCAAGTCAGGAACCTGGAGTCAGGAGCAGATGCAGAGGCCAAGGAGAAGAGCTGCTTACAGACTTGCTTTCCCTGGCTTATTAAGTCAGCTTTCTTATAGGACCCAGGACCACCAGCCTGGTGATGGCACCACCAATGGGCTGGGCCCTCCCCATCCATCACTAATAAAGGTGTCCTACAGGCTTGCTGACAGTCTTATCTTAAGGTGGCATTTTTTTCAATTGAGTATCTTTTCCATCTGATGTCAAATTGGCATAAGATAAACAACATAACATATATTCTAATATAGAGTCAAATAACAAGTAAGTTCTATAATACCTGGAGAATAATGATATCAAATAATGAGCAATCTAAACTTTGCATTTTACATATAGGGATATCTGTTCAATCTGTATATATGAGACTAAGTAGATTCAAATGAAATAGAACAAGATGAAATGTTATATGTCTCATTCTTTTTCATTAGAAAAAGAATAAACTTGACAGGACTTTGAAGAAAAGTAAAAAAAAATAGATTTCACCTTCCTAACAAGATGGTGATGATACATAGTGATCCTCATGTCCAGCATATGCTATTTCTAGATGATTCAGTGACCATGTGGTAGCCACAGAGAAAAATGAATTCATAAGAAAATGATCAAAATTTAAGTCATATTTTTATTTAGTCTATATAGACAGCATTATCTAGCAAAAGTTGAATTTTCAATATACATGACATTATATTAGATTTTTAAGTCTTTCCCCTATCTAGGTTAGGTACACATAAACATTACTTAATTTTAAATTATATTTTATATTTGTATGTGTACATGCATCCATGTATTTATTTGCAGTTGATCATGTTGAGCACAGGTGTGTGTAATGTATAAGTCAGAGGAAAACTTTCAAAAAATGATTATTTTGTGCTCTTATGAGGGTTCTAATGATTGAACTCAGGCCATCAGGCTTGCAATTAAGCACCATTATCAGCTGGGACACATCACTTGGCTAACAATATTTGTTTCTAAACATTATTTATGGTTCTTTAAATACATTTCACTGTAAATTTTGGTTAAAATTATAAAACTGGATACTAAAGCAGTAAATGTGGCTCACTCAAAAGATTGTCTTAACCACTTAAATGGAAATATTTAATAGGCCAATCTGTTATATATATATTTTTTAATTCATTGGTTTCGGCCTGATTGAAACTTCTGTTATATTAAAACAAGCTATGGTAGTATAAATTTATTGTAGGAAAATTGATGTGGGATTCATCTCTGTATGCTATGAATATGTTTTATTGCCACTGGTTTATAGAGAAACTGCTTTGGCCTATGGCAGGACAGAATACAGCAAGGCAGGAAATCCAAGTAGAGATAGAGGAGGAAGAAGGCAGAGTCAGAAAGATGCCATGTAGCTGCCAAAGGAGAAAGATGCCACAACCTTACCAGTAAGCCACAGCCTTGTGGCAATTCTCAGATTAATAGATATGAGTTAATTTAAGATGCAAGAGCTAGCTAGGAATATGCCTAAGCTATTGGCCAAACAGTATTGAAGTTAATAAAGGTTTTGTATGATTATTCAGGTCTGGTTGGCTGGAAAACCAAAGTGCAATCTCCGTTTACAGAAATTTGTGAAACTGAGAAAAATATGAAACATCTTCGAGCCTAGTGCTGGCACCTTTAGTCCCAACACTCAGGAGACAGAAGCAGGAGAATGTTTATGAATTTGAGGCTAGCTTGGTTGACAGAATGAGTTTCAGGACAGTCAGGACTACACAGATAGACCTTGTCTTGAAAGAGAAAAAAAAAAGAAGAAAAAAAAGAGAAAGAAAGAAGAAAAACAACTGCAACAACAAAAACCAACCAACCAACAAACAAAACCCCCCACAGTACCTTCAAAATATTAACCATCAATCAAAATTTAAGACACAGTTTTTAATGGGCAAAATGTTTTACAAAGACTTAATGTACCCTAATCATATTTTTAATTTTCCTTTTTTCCATATGCCCTACATAGTTTATTACAAGTATTAATATATTACATATAAAGATAATTATAAAATTGCTATTATCATAATGCTATTAGTTATTAAGAAAAATTTAATCTACTTAATGATTAAAGAGAATGCCAGCATTGTGGATATTTTGTTTTCCCTAGATTTCCAAAATTCTCATAAGTCTTTTTTACTAAAAGTAATTTCTTTATTAAAAAAATAATACTTTCTTGCCAGTTTCCTTTCATAGGTCATTGGAAATACAATTACTGAGCCAAATATTATAAACTTATCCAGATACACTGATAAATCTCGTCAAAGAAAATTCCAAAATGTTGTATCAATGTACACCATAGGGGCATAAAGTGAAGGTAAGCTCCAAGTGATATCGCTTAAGCATGGTATTCATTTCAGATGAAAAGAAAATAATTGCTTTCACAATGCTCAGCTTTGTATTTCATGATTCCAAATGAAATTAAAAGTGTGTCATACATTTATAAGCCATTTTTATTCTTCTATAAAATTTACTTTTGATACTCTTTGCACACTTTTCTGTAAGGGCATATGTTTTCATCTTAAAGAATCATGTGTTCTCATAAACGATTAATAGTGTCATTTGTCTGCCCCATATGTTGAATTCATCTCTGGTTCACCTAGGTATTTTCATGGAGTTTAAGATTATATTGATATCTAAAGTCTAAGTAGTATATAGCCATTTTTTTCTTCTTTCATTTTCAATTAATATCATTTGTTTATGTGCTTAAAAGAACTTTCAGATAAACATTAATTTTTGACAAAGTAACTTCCATTAAACATATTTATTGCATTAATTCTAATTTTTCATTTAGCAATAAAACAAAAGAAATAATAATGATAGAGAAATATCTGAAACAGAGACTCCAGAAAAACCAAAGGGGTTTGATCTTTCCTAAACTCTCAAGCATTTGCTATTCTTGCTATGAACTCATATCATATTATACATTTAGTATGCTTTTCATAAAATCTGTAAGTTATGTTCAATGACCAGAAAATTCATATGATTACAGGACTATCCTAGGCTTTTGTATAGCATACACTGTATCTTTATTGGTATTTTGTTCTTCTATGATGACGGAAGTCCTAAAATATACATGATACACACTAATTTTGGTACAAAATTTTTTCAAACTCTTTGGCCTTTTTCAAGGATTAAATTATCATGTTTTCAGTAGACTCCAAAAAACAAACGTTAAAGAAATACCAGACTATTCAAAATGCCTTAGCCGTGATCTAGGTAGGAAATTTTGTAGTTTAAGAGAGATCGCAATGCTCAACAGTAATATAAATGGGATGTGGTTATATATTGGTTGCAGAATTTAAAAAATTCCTAAATATGATAAAAATGTACTAACAACTCCACGATCTTTAGAGTGGAATTATCTAAGGATATTCTGATGGAATAAGTCAGAATGATTAATTTGCATAGAGAAAGCAAGAAATTCAATTTTGGACAGGATAAGTTTGAAAACTTCCATCATCTCTAGGTATTTATGTTCACACCTAGTCTCCATTGTGATGATATTAAGAGGTGGATGGATGTAGTTTTCCATCAACACCGAGTCTATGTTTTAATATACTGATGTTTCAGCCAGCAATTGTGGCTCTGAAGTTACAGGTCTGCTTCTCTCGTAGCAGCCTGGTGACTCAGGATACTGCTTGGTGGGGATTCTGTTCCTCCAAGAACTGGCTATATCAGCTCCCCAAAATATAGCTTTAAATTAAAATCCCTATCATTCTCTCTATCAATAAGATTTGGGAGTCAAAGGCCTGGGTGAAAACATGCTAGCTCGGAGAGGCTGAGTTGCAACTAGCTGACTTTCTCTCTTTGCTGGTGTCACAAAAGGATTGTGTTCATGACCTACCCGTCATTAGAAGACAGAGTTTTAAGAAACATCTATGCCCAGAGAGTAGGCCATCACCCGACACTGATGCTAGCATCTTGATTTCATTCTCTTTAAAAATGCACAGCTGTGAGAAATTATTTTATTTCTGAGCCAAGGTATTTATGGTCTTGTGTTACAACATAATAGCAAAACACTTTATATAAACTAAGAACAATAATGTATTGATGCTATGTCTTAGAAGTAAAATATTCCCATTGGGCTCATGTGTTTGATTCCTTTGACACCAGCATCATTTGGGGGGGGGTCATGGGGGTCATAGGTATTATGGTTACCTATGACAGAGGTTATCCAGAAGTGGCAGCTCGTGACAGATATTGGAGGTGGGACACTCTTATTGTTATCCCAAGCTCTCTGCTTCCCAATCTTCTCAGTTTTGAGAAGTGTCCTCATCCCTGACAGTGGACTGATATTCATCCCATGTTTTGTTGGATATTTTGTTCAATGACTAGTGAAGTGACAGAAATTGAGTTCATGGTGACAGGCCTGATAATGTGTATTTTAAGCCTTGATAGTTTGGAGATGTATACTAGAGAAGCCTTTCATTGTTGTAAGTAATCCTTAATGGACCATTCTGTGTGAGTTCGACAAGTTGAATGCTCACAATAAAGAATGTATTCATGAAGTTTTAGAATACTTAAGTAACGTTTTGTGAATTCTGTAGAGGCAATTTATATCACATTGTGACAAAGAATTTAGCTATGTCCTGCCTGTGTCTGAATATTGGATTGAACTCAAAAGTTATGGGTACCCATCACACTGTGCAAATGCTTGGGTAAAATAGGAAAATACTTTATATAATTAGGCTTAATAGTACCAGATGGGCATAATAAAGGGAAATCAAAGCAAAAAAATGCAGAATGACAAGTCTCTGAGGGTTTAAAATAAATAAAAGGAAGTGCAAAAACCCATCTAGCTTCATAGACACCATCACGAGCTCTCTATGCCATCATGTGGGCTCAAAGTCAGCTCCTCCTCTACTGTGCTGACATGCCCCCTCTTTGCACTCAGCTCCCCTTGTTGCCTGCAGTTTTTCTGGTTTACACCACATTGGTTCTCTCCTGCAATTTAGGCGTCACCTATATAGCTACACTCATAATTCTGTCAGAAATTCCCTATAAGAATTCCCACCAAACTATACTCTGTCTGACAATAGGATTTTTTACTCAAATCTAGGTATAAACCCACAACTCTTTTACCTGTAAACCTAAAACCTAGCACAACATGGGTGTTGCTAGGTTCTGTTTCCATTTAAGGATAATGCTTGGCGTCATGACCTGACTTTCAAAGTGATGGACATTGTTAACATGAAACATGCAAGTATTCTGATTTGCAACTTTAAAGTTGTTATAATGGCAGCATACATCAAATAAGACTTTAATGCGATAGAAACACACTTGATAGTCTAAACTCTGTACAAGAGGATTATCTCATGTGTTTTCTTTTGGTCTCAAAGACAAACTAATTCTTCAGTTTCCATTTTTAGTTGCTGTCATTGCATTTGATTTCCCTTAAATGCTATTAATACTATAAAACAAAGAAAAGAAAAACAAAAACAAAACATGAAGTTGTTACATGCTTTATCTGAATAGATTTTCTAACTTAACTCCATCTGTATCTATGGAGCCTGTTACTTTTTGCTACAACAGAACTGATGTATGTGCTGTATTTCTGCACTAGACTCTGCCCTTCTTGCTTTCCTAATATACCAGTCCTTCAATAGATGAGGTTCTGTGTTAGTAGTTTCACATTCAGTGATAACTTTCAGCAACAAACACAGTCATACCATGAATATTCAAGGATATTCTCATGAATATACAATTAAACAGGCATAGACTGAAACAGTTGTACAACTTTCACTCTAAAAAATCATCTCTCCCATTCTTTCCCAAATTTGTTCCAGTCGAACTCTGAAGGAGATGTTTACCGCAAAAAAGTATGCAGAGAATTCCTGAAGGCACAGAAATGCCCTCTGTCTTGTTCTTTGCTCCAGGTACAATTGTCAAAACATTTTGCTCTGAGACCCTAAGAGCTACAGTTTTTCTTATTTGTAAAGGATAACCTGAAACCAAGAAAAATCACTGAGAAAGGGCCATGACCTTCCATGTGCACTTTGCCTAAAAAGGGGCACATATGGGTAGAATCACTCTAAAGAGGAGAAAAGCCAGAGAGAAGTGTGAGAAAGAGAAAACCTGAATAAGATTGACACGTGGCAGGGATAAAGCAACTGAGAGCAGAAACCTGCAATTTGTAGGTATCCTAATTTCCAAACTATGTAATTTTGTCCTTTAGGGATTAATTATCTAGATTAGAGGATAAAGAGAGTAAACCATAACCATATTTATTCAGGGTAAAGAATTTGTGGGGAGTTAGGCAGGGGATGGACCCAGTGAAATCCCTGAAATGATAGGGCAGTAATCAAACAAAGGGTAGTGTGTACTCATCCATGGAAAGCTGATGCACCAAGAGCACAGAGCCAGAAGGCTCAGAAGAGGAAGCATTAGGATTAGAGTGTGTTAGGGCTAAGCTACTCTCTGTGGATAGGAAGGGATGGGATGGGCATCAGCACAGAAATCTCAGATTCAGGCCTTCAATCAGTTCAATTACCCTGGTGAAGTCAGGTTTCACCTGCCACAGGAAAGATATTTATGAACTCATGAGAATGACCAAGAATGGTTATACTGAAATGATGTCATGCATGCATTTGGGGATTTCTGAAGGCCTTTTTACCATCAAAACATTAAAATTATGTTTTTTATTTTTGTTATTATAATGTAATTATGACTTTTATCCCTTTCCTTTCCTCTCTCCAAACCCACATATATACCCGTCATAGCTCTTTTCTTTCAAATTCGTGGTCTCTTTTTCATTAATTGTCCTTGTATAGATATATGCATATATATGTACCCATACATTCTTAAATATAGTCTCCTCAGTCTGAATAATATAACCTGTATATGTTTCCAGACTGGTCATTTGGTATTGGATAGCCAATTGGTGTACTCTTCCTTGGGGACAGTCTCCTCTCCTGTTCCTCAGTCGAATGGTGTTTGCTGTGCGGGGCTGAGGTCTCTTGGGCTCTTCTTTACCCACGTTGGCATGGCACTGGTCTTATCTTGATTTAGTTCGTATTTGGGCAGTCATGATGGTGATATTGTTTATGGACCAAGATAATTCACTGCAACCGTCTTTGTCATTATTTTGGTATGTGTGTGTATGTGTGGTGTGTAAATGTTGTGTCCACCCATGCGTTCACAGGCGTGTATGCCTGTGCATATACTCGTGGAGGTAGAGAAGGGCATGGGGTCCTGCTCTGGCATTCTCCACTTTCATCTTTTCCATCATGGTCTCTCATTGAGCAGGAAATAAGGCTGCTGGCCAGCAATCTGCAGCATCTTGCTGTCTCTGCCCTAAACAGCACCGAGGCTTTAGAGAGTGTCAAAACCCCTCGAGCTTTCCGCCTTGGTGCTGGGATCTGAACTCAATTCCTCATGTTCCCATAGCAATGGTTCTGACCCATTCTCAGTCTTCTACCCAGATTCCAAAGCTCCTTTTTAAGGGCATGTAAACATATCTTTCCAAATGTATTATGACACAAAGCCAATCCCTTTACTAAGCCAACTGAAGAACATATTTAGACTTTCATGAGAATACCTTACTTTAAGAGATTTGCATGAAAAACAGGGAAGCTGATGGCTATTAATCTAATACAGTACTGCTCTGTAGAAGTTCCTGAACAAAAGCCTTGTGGCAGATGCTCACATAATCAAAGTGGTGCTTATTACTGTATTATCTTGACTTTTTCTTTGATTAATAAGCAGTCTCATAATATAAAGATTATTATGATGTTATTAGCACAAATATACATGACATTTTTTTCTCTGTGAATGCAAGAGGCAGGAAGTGGGAGAAAATATTAAGCTCTTAATGGAAGGAAAATTAAGCAACCTATAGACTACATATTTCAGCTTTAAAACAATAATTTGTCTTACTATTATTTACATTACATTAGCCCAAATGTGAATCCAGCTATTAAAATATTAGCTTAGTAATGAAAGACAAGGCTTCTAGCTTGATTGTGTGAAGAGGCACACATTTGTCTTGCTTAAAATACTTTTCACAGTTGCATTTAAAATACTTTGCCTTAATTATATTTGTAAGAATCCTGTAGATGTCTTAATCCCTTCTCCAATAACCACTCTTCCTCCATCTCCACCCTCCTACTCCCCCAAGCTCTCCCCGGTTCTTCCCTTCTCCTTCCCCCTCTTCCTTTTGCCCACCTCCACCCCTACCTCTACCCCCATCCCCACTCCCGTTCTTCCAACTTTTGTTTGGCAATCTTGTTTGCTTCCAATTTCCAGGAGAATCTATATATGATGTTCTTTGGGTTCACCTTGCTATTTGGCTTCTGCAGGCTTGTGAGCTATAAGCTTTCTGTCCTTTGTTTATGGCTAGGGTCCACTAATGAGTGAGTACATACCATCTTTTTGGGTTTGGGATATTTCACTAAGGATAGTGTTTTCTATTTCCATCCATTTGCCTGCAAAATTCAAGATGTCATTGTTTTTTACCGCTGAGTAGTATTCTAATGTGTATATATTCCACACTTTCTGGATCCATTCTTCCATTGAGGGGGACCTAGGTTGTTTCCAGGTTCTGGCTATTACAAATAATGCTGCTATGAACATAGTTGCACAAATGCTTTTGTGGTATGGTTGGGCATCTCTTGGGTATATTCCCAAGAGTGGTATTGCTGGATCCTGAGGTAGGTTGATTCCCAATTTCCTGAGAAATCACCACACTGATTTCCAAAGTGGTTGCACAAGTTTGCATTCCCACCAGCAATGGAGGAGTGTTCCCCTTACTCCACATCCTCTCCAGCATAGGTTATCGTTGGTGTTTTTAATTTAAGCCATTCTGACCGGTGTTAGTGGCATCTCAAAGTTAAGGGAGTCATTTTAAGATTGGCAAGAGACTTGTCTCTAGAGGGGTTCCCAGGGGTCCACAGGGATGTCCCCAGCTAGGTATTTGGGTAGCAGAGGAGAGGGTCCCTGAACTAGCCTTGTCCCATAGTCACATTGATGAATATCTTGATCATCATCATAGAAATTTCACCTGATGGATGGAAATAGAGTCAGAGACCCACATCCACATCAGAACAAAGGACTGAGCAGAAAAGCAATTGAACAGCAGAAGGCAGGAGAAAATGAGCAAGGAAGTCAGGTCTGTGAGGGACTGGCCCATCAACTGAGACAGTGTACCTGATCTATTGGGAGCTCATCAAATCCAGCTGGACCAGGACTGAATGAGCATATGACCAAACCGGACTCTCTGAATGTGGCTGCCAATGAGGACTGACTGAGAAACCAATGATAATCGCACAGGGACCTATCTCTTCTGCATGCAGTGGCTTCTTGGGAACCTAGTCTATATGGTTGCACACCTTCTTAGGCCAGGATGGAGGGGGAAGGGCCTTGGACTTCCCACAGGGCAGGGTACCCTGTCCCCTCTTAAGGAAGCAGGGGGAGGGAGGAGGAATACTGGGGGAGCAGGAGGGCCAGGGACAAGGGGAGTAAATGTAAATTTCTCTTTCAACCACAAAAAAAGAAAAAAACATCTTGTATACAATAATGTGATATGTTTGCAGATTCCATGGAAATAGATAGTAATTTTTATAGCTACTGTAGCATGTCTCTATTGCTGTCCAGAATGATCTCTCCTTTCCGGCCCTGGCTTTAATAACAGATGTCCCTCTCTTCCGTCTCTTGGTTTTCAGGTACAGAAATCTGTTCCTTAGTCTCCACCAGTAGTGTTTCCCCACTTGTCCTTATCTTCTCTTTTCTCATTTGATAAGGTCTCCAGTCCTGTTGGGTTAGTGCCTTTCCAAACATAGTATGGCCTCAAATCACAACTAGATTATGCCTGCCAATAGCCTATTGCTAACTAGACACAATTACTCTTTCTCCTCTCAAAATCAGGACATAGAAACTTACAGTTTTATTCAAATTCTAGGAAGCCGTTGAAAGTTCTCTAGGAAAGTCTAAAAGGTAAGAGTCAGGAGGAGAAATATCTGGCCTGCAGCCTGGGGTTCAGCTGTAATATGTACTGTATATTGGCTAAGACGGACAGAGTGATTTTTAAACTTTGACAACAATGATAAAAACCATAAGAAGCTGAACAAATGGTGCAAGAAGTCTACATGCATTTCACCTGGTAAAATGTGCCTAATTACAATGTTCTAGCAAACTTAGGAAGTTGATGCTACCACAATGGGCTAAGTCCTATGTTGTTTAATCTAACATAAGGAACCTTACAACCATTAATGCATACAGAATGCAGAACTGTCATCATCTCAAAGATCTCATTCTTCCTGTATAGTCCCACTGACTGACTAGCTCAGAGATGATAGGATTTTAAGACTTACAGAAAAAAAAGAATTTGTGGAGATTCTTTAAACCAGTGTCTTCTGGACATTACAGGACTGTTGTACTAATGAACTTATGAGAGCTGCAGTAACCTAAATGATACGTACACAGGATAAGTTAATTGAAATCCTAGATTGCATGGGGAAGGGGTTCACAAAGGCAGCTGAGGTGCTGCTGACAGTTAATAACTGTTTGGGGAAGAAGAGTCAGTTTTCTTCAGGGGAGTAGTTCCTGGTTTATTTTCCATTCTATAATGCATGGTCACATTCACACACACAGCATTAATTGGAATCAGTAGGTTTAATAAATCAGGAATGATATTGGAAGGGCACATATTGGGGTTCTGGGAAAGGTTAGGGGGGGAATGGTTTATAGATGTGATCAAAATAAATTTTACAAATGTATGAAACTCTCAAAGAAGAAATTAAAATGCATTTTTAAATGATTTGAATAAACAAAATGTGATTTCTTTGAAACACATAAAGGGAAGATGAAAACTATTTTAAGGGATGATGAGAGATAATACACACAGCTAGTGAACTTAGCTGTTATTTCTGAAGATCAGAAAACAAATCTTATTAGGCACAAATCCAGTCTATTTAGTCATAGAAAGTTACTTAAACCAACCTATGTTTCCTGAAATTTCAGTTCAATTTTCAGAATTATTGTGACAATGAAAATGGAAATGTCCTCAAACTTAAACAACAATCCATGAGCTTATCCTTCCTAGCTGGCTAATGGTAGGTAGCAAGGCATATTTCCTGTGGTCACCACTCAACCTAAGTTCATCCGGTTCAAATGCAGAGCTTGAGCAAACCCTTTTTATAAGAGCTCATTCCCAACAGTTTCTGATTCCCACCCTCACTGACATCTTCAAACTTGCATGCATCTGTGGGATAAGAATTGAAATTAGTGTTAGCAGCTTGAGAAAATGTGAATGAGAAGAACTAAAGGCCATCAAGACATCCCTGGTTTGCTGTTTTATCTTTCTTTCAGTCAGTATCTTCTCAAAATAATCAATAAGAAAGGCAAAATTTTGTCATATTGAGGGAAGTACATGGATAGATTTGAGCATGAAGGACTAAAATCACTGTTTCAATCTAATAATTGACATATTTAAAAATTAATATTTCTTTTAATTTTGTGATTAAAATGTAATTATAATCTCAGGTAATACATTATACATTTTCTATGTAGAATCCATAAGCCAAGGATAAACAGCAGACTTTTTTCTCATTTAAAAATGCAGGAATCAAAAGTTATTTTGTAGACAATCAATCTAAAATTGATTTAGACTGATATAGCCAGCCATGCATTATGACAGATAGAATGTTTAATTTTAAGCCAAAAATCACAATTTTCTGCACAACCTATTTCTTTGTCATATGATCCATTTTATGTGAATATCAAGGTTAACAAATTTTCTTTGTTGACATATTCTTTCTTCAGAACTCTTGAAAGACACATAAAAATGGCAAAAATAAACTCCAAAGCTAAATTAAGAAGCTAAAAATAAGTCTGTAAATGGACACAGGAAGACTACAACACTTAGTCATTTAAAAAGTCTTTCATGCCACCATAGCATTAATGAATGACTTTCCCCAGAGAACCAGATTTCCTGGGTGAGTCTGCTCAAAAACATTCCTGCTTCCCTGGAAATATCTAGTTTTGATCTATTTACCAACTGAATACACAGTATATTTTCATCAGGTAAACATTTTTGTGGTATACATATTTCCTGTTTGGGGGTAATGCATTATTATGCTAAGCTATTACTGTTCAGCTGAAGTTAGAAGGAAGAATGTCAAGTATTAACCATTAAGCATAATTTACAGGCTTGTAGTAGATCCTCTGTGAACTACTGTAATGAGTTCACCTTTGGACAGATTCAAAGCATATGGTATCATTGAACTTTTCTCTAAGGGGGTCATGTGCCAAGACCATGGGTGAAAAATAGTCTTAGTGCTTCACCTATTAAACTTCATATCTCTTTTCTTTCTTGTCTTCTTATAATTTAAAAAGAGCCTTAAATCTGACAGAATGTTCTCAAAACCAAACTAACACATTTCTTTCTACTTTGACATTTACAAGGAACAAAATAATTGTCATAATTGTCATGCTAACACAACTGTAGACTTAATTTAGTTATCCCTAGGAGTCCTTCCATCTAACTCTGAGTGTTTAGACTCCCTCAGGATTGGCTATCGTGCAATTAACTAATCTCTTAAAATAAAATATATATGAGAAACAGCCTCACATTTTTGTTGCCGGTGTTGCTTTTCAGTCTTGATATTTGGAAAATAATTGAACCCTATTTAATTAATATGTGTTCAATATTTGTAATGGGATGCATGTATATATTACATATATGTGTGTTTTAAGACAGGCTTTGTGTTTAGTTTCACTTGCAAACAAGCTGGAATTGGGTTATAAATGTGTTATGATGTAAAGAAAAAAAACTGTTAATGTGACATTTCTACAAGAGAAGCTCAGAGGAATGTATTCTTATTTGAAAAATAAGTGCCTCCAAATATGTGAAATGCCCTCATCACTTGTCACAGACTCCTTCTGTGGTGTTAGAATATTTTTCCAGCTAATATTAAAAATGAAGCATCCCTGGTTTCTAGTTTCTTCTCTCTTAAGTTTTTAAGCACAGACTGAAATGAAATCCAAGTTTCACAAGCTTATGCCCCTCTGTCTTTTGTAGGACTGATTCTTATGACTCTTTTGGCTGTTTTATACCCTACTCTCTTTTAACTTAAGCATTATGAATTGATGTGAAACTGAGAAAAATAATTCCCTATGATTAGAGTGAATTCCAATGTGGGTTCACATTTTTCTGTATGTGTGATACACATGTGTGTTCATGTCATGCATCCTATTCATACTCCACCTTATTTTTGGATGTGGTCTGTCTCTGGCCATTCTGTTTTAGCTAGACTAGCTGGCCTAAGCGACCCAGGGATACTCTACCTCCTCTTCTCCTATCCTGGGATTATAAATATGGGCCACAGTGCCTCATCTTTTGTGGGTACTGGGTATCTGAACTCATGTTCTTATTCTTGTAAAGCACACAATACACATACTCAAACATCTCCGAAGCCCCAATGTCGCATATTATCTCTTGAAGATTGTTTTGTCTTTATTGAAAGATGATTTCTCTTTACTTTTGAATGCTGATTATATTTTTCTCTTTTTTATTGTTCTCCTTGAAAAAAATATTACCTACATACCATTCACATTTTGTTTTTATTTCTTCCTTCTTTTCCTCCTGCTCCTCATCATTATCATCATTATTTTGTAAGGCAATTTTGCCTGGAAGTCACTAAGTAGCCTAGACTGTCCCCAAACTTGTGGTCTTTCTGCCTCATCTCCCAAATATTAGCATAATAGCTTTAATGCTATTAAATTAGCATAAGCTACGATGCCCAGGAACATTTGTTTTTATGCAACATAACTACATTAAAGTAAATAGGCAACACAACTACTACAGAAATTGCTGATATTAACACATTTCCTAACATATGTAATGAGTGTATAAATGTTCACTATTTGAGTATATTGTCTGTGACTTACAGTATATAAACATGAATCTGCCTTAGATTTTCTCATCTGGAGCTAAACATCAGGGAAACATGCCCAAGAGTGCAGAAAATGTATACTTGTGAATTATAGGCCTATAGAAACTCCTCATTTAGAGGTAGGGGAAAATGCCCCAAATGCCAACAGCAGCACCTGTCTTACTTTGTAAGTCACCTGCTTTCATACAGCAGCTAGGAAAAAGGTGATCAAATGTTTCCTTACTGGTCTTTAGATAATTACTTTTTGATAATTTCATTTTTACAAACTATTACAATTTAATGTTAAGCATTAAAAATTAGAAAATAAGAATAAGGATTATAACCATCTTTTTATTAAAAGATGGCATACATATGACTAGTAATGACATGGAAAGGAGCTAAACATCACTGATTATCAGGAAATATGAATCACAATAATAACAAAACTGTCACCATTAATCCATGGACATAAATGTTATAAAAAACAAACAAAAGCAAAAAGATGAATGGATAAAAAGGAAGTTTCATACTGTCTAGAAGGATTATAAACTGGATATTGTGAGAAAGATGTAGATATGTCTTTAAAATATTAAAATTAAGATGACCATATGATCCATCAATCCCACATCAGGGAAAATATCTACAGGAAAATATGATATCCAATCTATAAGTGAGATTTGTTTTAATTCTGTTTTTCAAAGATAATACTTCACACTCTAACACAGACTAGCCATGTACTCATGATATAGCCAATACTATCTTCAAATATTCATGCTCTTGTTTTAGGTTTTCAAGTGCAGGGCTTATAAGCATCTAGTGCCACATGTAGCTTAAAGTCTTTCTATATATGACAATGTTAATGAGCCTAAGAGTAGATGTAGCAATAATTTAAACTAGAGAAGTCAACAGAAACAATGTACTTGAGTGGGAAATAGAATCAGGAAATAGTTATCCTTAAGAGACAGAAACATTTGAATGTTTGTAGGGTGTAGAATGATTCAGTGCTAACATGAAGCGGTCTTGCTTATTCACGCCTTTCTTTACGAGGTCTTGTCAATATGATTTGTCTGCCACCAAGACATAAAAGTTCATTGCCTTCTCTCTTACCTACAACTTGGCCTTGGGTTTATTTTGGCAATCCAGTGTTAAAGAAATTGACAGCCTAAACCCTACAGGTGAAAACATTAAGAAGTCTTGAGTTGTGGTTTCACCTCCTTTGAACACTTTCTCCTTGGTTTAGGCAAGTCTTATCTGTCCTGTTGTTGGAGGTGCACAAATGGAGAAAAGGTATGGAAATCAAACTGACAACCATACAGTCATTACACACATGAACAAAGCTCTTTGGGACAATTCCATCCTGTCAGACTACCAGATGACAGTAGCACTATGAGTGGTCCCAGAAATGAGCCACAACACCTATCTAGCTAATCCCTAGTTGCTCAACTATAGAAGCATGACGTGCAAGCAATGCTTGTGTGTCTGTCAGTAATTTGGCAATGATTCTTTAATATAGATGGAAAGGAGGGTGCCAAACAGTTTTTAAAAAATTATAGTTTTTATTTACTTCTATTTGTTTTTACGCTCATATTCGATAAACTAAGGAATGTTTTATGCAGGAAATTCAGTTGGTTATCACCATGTCTCTGTCATAACTAGATGTACAATTTGTATGAGATAATTAATCAGCACTTTATTTGTGTTTTAACATTATGTCCAACAGCACCATCTATTTTGGTGCATTTCCCTCCCTGTTTACCACAGAATAAAAAATTCAGGCACATATGGTCAGAGCTGAGATAGTTATCTGATAAGTCAGATAATAAAATTAATTTTATGAATATAATTCTGAAATTGGTATTTTTATATATGAGTGTCTAATAACAAGGAATACCATGTTTTTAATTTAAATAAATGTCCGATACTAGAGACAATGAAGTTATGATATGAAGGGTTAAAATTAAAATTAAACTGCTGAAAATGAGTTATTTTGTTACACAATAAAATATTCATACTTTTCACAGTTTTGAAATAGAATGTCTTGATTTCTCATCACCATTCTCCAAAGCTAGATTTGATAACCTGCTTAAACATTTGTTCAGCCACATCTTTGTTCTTCTTTTTTCTATATTATCTGAATCCAAGTATCTTCTAAATTTACAGCTTAAGCAACAATTGGATTTATCCCTACCAAAAAAATCACTACCAAACCTAATTCATTTTAACTACACAATATAAATGGATTTGGGGAAGTGCATTATAAAATGAAAGCTAAGGTTATTAGTTAATAGTCATAGAGTCTATTGTCTTCAAAATAAATGTTTCTAACAGACTGTCCAAGAAATAAATGAATTCACCATGTAGCGCTTTAGAGAACTCTCTCTCAACTCTCGGGAAAAGGGTAGGAATTCATGGTTAACAATGACTAACCAGACTCATAGGAATTCATGACTTCATGTCGTCCTTATGCTGAGATTGTACCACACATGTTACTGTAAGATGTCTTGTGGCTGCTGTTCTAGATTGCAATTCATATGAACAGATGTTTGGGGAGGAAATTATTTGTTCAATTTGTTTATGAGTCAGAAGATTTTTGTCTGAACATAATTACATGAGGAGACCACAATTTATGAATGACTTGTATTCCAGCAGTCCATTTGTGAGTCAGTTGTTTGGGATGAAGAATATATATTTTATGTATAAACTAGTTTAAATGTTAGTGCTTCCCAAGAAGACCACAACTGCTGCTTTAATCCATTACTTGGCTAACAAAATCATGGTCCTGAGTCCCTGGAGAAGGATTTGGAAAAAAATACCCCACTTCTTTCCTGGCCAGTTTGTTTGTTTTGAATCTACATAACATAGACTTTGCTCTTTCTAGATTGACTTTGCCATCTGTTTTTCAAAATCACCTTGAATGACAATCAAGTCTGAGCTATCCATGACAAACTTTAAAATATTCTAAAATCATGGGTTACTCCTCAGCCACCAACAGGACATGTTATTTATCACGAGGCAATGAAGACTGCTTCTTTTTTTAAAAAAAAAAAACTTATTGAAATTAATAACTATCCCAAGAGTATTTTTAACTTTACAAATATATTTCTTCATGTAAATTCCTCTATTTGGTGGATTTTGTGATTTAAAAAATGAAGCAAAAACTCTCAGATGTTTGGAGAGAGGGCATTAACTGTTCAAGGTTGATATTCAAGTATTTTTATGCTTCAAATCCTGCTTGAGTCATCTCCTCTGATTAAATTTTAGTGCTTACTTTTTTCATTTTTTTCCCTTTATGAACTAATATATTCTCTAAAATGTTCACCGTTCAGTCTTTATTTTACAACAAAGTTAATAAAACAATGAAAAAATGATTTCATTGGTATATAAATTGCAATTTCTCTGAGTGTACTTTCTTTCCTGACAAACCAATAGAGGCCAAATTGTTATTTTGTTTGCTTTCTAGACTAAGCAGTGTACTTCCATGGTAAGTCTAGAACTCATCGTACAAACTTTTTAAACTGGTCCATATTTCACACATGTCATAAAAGTATTTGAGTTAAAATATGATCCTTAGACTCGCCATATATTTAGGAAAATGGACAAGATGGTCCTTTGGCCATTTTACTTCAGGCAATTCTTTTTACTTTTGATAGACATAATAATTCACTTTAGCTTTTGTTACAAATAATAACTACACACTATCTCTGTGCATAAAGTCATTTTATTTTACTTCTGTACCAGCACAGAGAAGTGAAAAGTTGAGAAAGGAAACTACTATTGTTTTTCAGGCAAACCCCATATGCTTGTGAGAAAATTTGGCATGTTTGTAAAGACAACTAATTTAAACAAGGAGGAATACATGGAAAGGGCATTCCAGGTTTGCTTCCCACATGTGTTAGTGGAACTTAAACATATGAAATATGGTTATAAGAAATCTGAATTTGCAAATGTAACTGGACATGAGGGCCACATGAAGTTCTATCTAGTGAGCTAATGCCACACAAAGCGATTGTGATGAACTTATAATTTGTCCAGACAGTCATTTGGATCCACGTTTAAAATTTAAACAACTCTGCAGTTTTCAAAGAATTTGGGTGGCCTTTTCTGGTTTGCACGTGGACACAGACATATAAAACATGAATGTGTGAGGTCTGGGGAGGGCAGGCAACACACAACACATGGAGTTATTTGTATATTAGCAGGGATCAGTTAATAACCTACAGCCAGGCAAAACCTCGCTCTCCATTTGACCCTCTCAAGACTGTTTAGTGCTATTAGTTTCAGACTTTAAGTCTGTGACAGATGTCTATATCTAGTAGATTCTTTTCTAATGGTATATCTACTCTGTATTTTCAATATTGTTAAATTAATTCTTTAAATGCTATTTTTGAAAACACATGCTATTTAAAGAACTTATCAGGATTAAATTCATTGCATCAATCAATAGCTTATTTATTCCAAATACTTGCAAAATATGTTGACCTACACAATAAATTACTTGCAAATGAAATATTTCAAATTAAATCTGATCAGTCCCCATAATTTTATAGTAACTCATCAACATTTTCTAGGCAAAATGAAGTAGAATAACTTCATTTCAGAACTGAATTGGTCACTCTAACAAACTACACACACTGGAATTTTCCTCTGGAAACATTTCTACACAATAACTATTTAAATGTGCATACAAATACATGTGCTCTTCTGTATGAGTGTGCATGCACACCTATGCGTGTGCAGGTGTGTGTGTAGGCACAAGTATATGAAAGTCAGAGGACAACTATCAAGAATATGGTCTGCTTCTGACATTGTTCATTCTGTTTCTCTCTTTCTTCTGTGATGTTTAACTTACTTCAGGTTTTGAACTCAAAGGCATGTTCCCCAGTCCTACCTTGCTTGCTTCTTGAAATAGGAATGCTGGGATTACAGATGTTCCCCACCACATCTGGCTTCTCATACGAACTCTGGAGAGCAAACTCGGATTCTGAAGTTTTGTGGCTAGCGTGTTTACCCACTGAAGCATTTTCCAGACCACTGGGTGTCAATTTTAAATGAAATTCTGAAACAATTTCTTTGAGTTTTATAATTTGCAATTCTTTAGGCATTCTATATATCAAGAAATAGTCAAACTTGTTGATCTGGGATATCAGTAAGAACAGATAAGAAATATTTATCTATTACTTATCTATCCTATACTTAAGATAATATCCTATACTTATCTATCCATAAATGTTACACAGTAAAAGCAGAACACACACTAATTGCCTACTGATATCTGAAGATGTGTGAAAATGACATAACAACCTGTGCTGCTCATGTGACCACAGTTTGGAGCAATAGGTATGAGTGGCCCATCTGTTTCATGGTGATAATAAAGAGGAGTTAGCGAGCAACGTAGCAAATCCAGAGTTGCTCAGTCATCAAAACAATGAATCTGTATGAAATGAAATGAGGCTTTTTTTTTGTCCATTATGACTGTTATTCTATAAAAATTGGTGGAAACCGAGAAGCTTCTGTAAAGCAAAGGACACGGTAAACAAGACACAATAGCAGCCTACAGAATGGGAAAAGATCTTCACTAACCCCACATCAGACAGAGGTCTGATCTCCAAGATACACAGAGAACTAAAGAAATTGGTCATCAAAGAACAAATAATCCAATTAAAAAAAAAATGGAGTACAGACCTAAACAGAGAACTCCCAACTTAGGAATCCAAAAATCCTGAAAGGCACTTAAGGAATTGTTC
>JAQHUG010000213.1:1827458-1839912 GCA_028555095.1 Dicrostonyx torquatus | reverse complement strand
GTGAATATATGTTTACCAGAGAGTACTGTGAATATATGTTTACCAGAGAGTACTGTGAATATATGTTTACCAGAGAGTACTGTGAATATATGTTTCACTCATTTAATACATGAAAATTCTTAAGTCAGCAAGAAAACACCGCTAGATTTTGCTTTTCAAATCGAAGACATCTACTATCTGGATTTCAGCCAGTATTTAAGGAACCAATACAAAGAAACAAAATGAACAATATTGCTATTTAAAATCATTATGAACAAACTTGTAACAAATACTAAAATTTATTTAATGAAACTATTTTGACAATTTTAAAATATCTAATGTTCAAATAATATATAATTGTTAAATTTTAATTTTAAAATATGTAGCAGATATGATTTACCTATGGTTTTCATTAAAACATATTCTTGTTTTAAATTCATAGATAAAGGCTCACAAGAAGCTAATGGAAACACACTGCTTCCAAATCAAACACTGTAAAAATAAATAATAATAAATAAATAATAATAAAAAATTAGTAATCTTCATATTACTATTCTTATCTTGAGACCAATTTTGCAAATACTTTAAAGTTACACGGATAAAAAGGCAATAATGAGGACATTTATGGTTGATTCTGCCTACAATCTTATGATTAGAAACGTTGTAGGATGAATGTGAGTTCAAGATTTGTCTTGGTTATAAACAACAGCAACAGATAATAATGGTAGTATGTGGTCAAGATGAGAGTTTAGATAAATAAGGTAATGAAATTGGAAAACAGTCTAATAAAATCATGATCAATTTTGCAAAGACCTTATGGATTGAGTGTGGGGAAAGCTGTTTCAATAGATAGCTATGGAAATGTTGGTATTAACATACGAAAGCTAAGTTGATATGCATCATGGGTTCAAAAAGAAGAGTTGAACTATAAAAGTTGAGAAGTCAAAAAAAAAGAAGAACAAATAAAAATTGACTGCATTAGGTAAATCTTTCTTAAATAGCAATGTCCCAAAGCTATAAATTATGTGAGAAGACAAGGACAAAAACCCCACTGATTTGTAGCACAATGGAAGGTAAAGGAGCAAGACAAGTCACAGCTGACAAAAAAAAAAATGCTTGAAAGACATACATCTGATACCAGATTTGCTATTATTACATCTTAAAAAGAAAGGAAGTCTAATACAGGCAATGATGTCTCACATCTTGTGTATCAGCATTTAGGGGGCAGAGGCAGGCAGGTTATCTGTGAGTTCAAGACTAGCCTGGTCTACAAAGCGAGTTCCAGGGCAACCTGGGCTACACAGTGAAACCATGTCTAGGAAAACAAACAAAAAAAGAGAAGAAAGAAATATTTCAACAACCATTTTTGTAAACAGAGAAAAAAGAAAATGACAAAAAGTATTTAAGAATATATTTAATAAATCTAAATAAAAATCATGTGTGACCTTACTGTGTAAATATTAGGAAGTCTAAAATGCTCAATGCTGCTTACAATTGGCAGCAATTAAAAATCTTATATATTCAGAATGATGAAATCAGGAGAAATAACCTTCTCCAGAGAAAGCATACAAAATGGTTTTTCAATACCAAATTATCAGCCCTGAAAATAAATATACAAGTAGCATTATACAAAATGAACAGGTTGTGCTTAATAATGGTTAAGTATATAAGGTACATATGAATGTAATATTTTTAATTAAAAAGGGAGATATAAATATTAATAGAGCATAAAGTGTTTATGGGAAGGTTTGGGGAAGGAAAGAAGGGAAACAGTAAATGAAATACTATTAATATCAGCTTGTGATCCTTCCATAATACTCTTAGTTTTACTTAGAGAATGTAAATATGTGTTGACCAAGAGACCTGCATGGAAATTCCGTGATTCTAGATTTATTAGTAGTTGTGAAAAAAAACATTAAAATACTCATTAGATAGTGAATAGACAAACGAATTTTAGCATAATCACTTAATAGAATATTACTCAGCTGAAACCAAGCTAATCTCCATATTTCACAAATGTTATTTCCCAAGCTTGTACTCTGGTATTGGAGAGCTGTGAATAGGAGTATTGGAACCCCAAGCTCACCCTTAGCTACCCAGTGAATCACAGGACTGGGCTACTAGACACTCCACCTTAAGAAAAAAAAAATACTACCTTATTAAGTTATTAATATATCCAATAGCACAAATAAAATGGGAAAATATTAATAGAAGAGAGCAAAATAACAAATATAATAGATATAATCACCCAGCAAAGTCAGAATTAATAAGGACAGAATATAAAAGAGTGTTGGTAAAGAATTAAGGATGAGAATATGGTATTTACTGAAAAATACAAAAAATTGTGTAATATAGTATGTTTTATATCTTATAGAATTGTAATTTCAGAACTGAATATGTTGGCCAAAACTTGAAACAACAGAAACAAAATACCAGTTACAGCATGCAGGGAGCCAATTTGCGGCGGCCATTACAAGATGGTGTTGGGTCCCGGCAGCACAAAGAAAAACAACTCCATACAGGCAAGGCTCTAGGCGGAGCCTCTCACGCATGCTGTGGTGCATGGTGATCATAGCCAATTCCGTGGCTGGGGCGTCACAAGATAAGCAAGCAGCCACTCCAGGCACGGCCCGTGTCCATATTCCCTATATAAACAGCTGCTGGTTAGTCCTCTTCCTCTTCGCCTCCTGCTCTCCCCTCAATCTAGAGACTCCAATAAAAGTGTGATACGAGAAGGATCCTCGACTGATGGTCATTCTTTCCTGCTGGTCAGGGGCTTCGCCGCAACAGCATACCATCGTTAGCAGCATATCCTTAGCTGTCATAATGAACCTTTTCAAGCTACCCTATAGAAGTGAAATATATCTCCACTCTGATACTCTTTATACGGCTTGACTTTTAATTAATTTCATGGTACTTGTAAGTTTATACTATTGATTTACTCACTTATTCATGCGCCACATCTTCTGCTAGAATTGAACCTTTAACACAAGTACACATAAATGTAACCTAGCTGCCTCATGCAGGACAGACTGTTGTAAAATGAGACTTCCTTTATGATTTTTACCCTAAACCCAAGAGAGCAGTCTAGCTGTGGTTCACAGCTTATTTCTGAGGAAAACAGACATTTATTCATTTTATTCAGATGAATAAAATATGGCTCATAGGAAAAATCTGGTATGAAAATCCTGTGTATAGGTCATCAAAAGTAAAAATTCCTGATACATCAATTATCATAATAAAGAAAGCAAATACAGAGTAGAAGAAAAATAGAATATATGAAAGAAAATGGATGATATATACAAATCCTGAAATATTTACTGTTTTATTAAAGAAAAAAATATCTTGACCCCTGATCAAGTTATTTCCAAGGGATAATGGACCTTTCCCATCAGAGATACATAATTAATACACTTATCTGTGTATATATTATGCTCCATTTATAGCTATTGCGCAGAATAATCAGAATCATATAGAGGACCCAGAATGGTGCTTGTTCCAGGCTGAGGGGATTAAAAATATTGCTCCATGGTTAATGTTTCAATTTTGTAGTTGAGCAGAATTTTGAAAGTCAGTGGCATATACAGGGTGGGTGGTGTAGACAGTTGATGAGCAGTAAGAGTTTCTTTAGGGTCCAGGAATGTTGTAGTCACAATGGTTAAGGAAATAAATTTTATATGATAAATATTTAGTCACAAAACCTTCTGAAATTTTTTTCTAAAACAGCAGGACCACCATGACAATAAAGAGAAGGGACAAAATTGAGATCTTAAATGTCCACATGTTAAATCTCTACAAGAAATATCCGGTAGCATGATATCTGATAATGGCCTTGAGAGGAAATTGCTTATTAGTGACTTAAAGGGAGACATGACAGCTCTTGAATTGCTCACATTGTGTCTTCTTGCACCTGGGTTTTTCTTGGAGGTCACCTTCCCAAACATTATCCAGAGTTGACCCTTTTGAGCTCCAGAGCTCTGATGAACTCATAGCCTAAGGTGCTGTAGGTTTTAAGACTACAGTGAAAAAGAGTAGAACTGTCACAGAAGAAAGTGCAGAAGTATATTTATGTCGTCGTGTAATCCATACATTTCTACTTTATGTACCCAAATTTCTCCAGGGAGTGACACAAATTCACATAATGTTCCTTTGTGTTACAGTTTGTATTTTGATCTCTGTGCTAGCTGACAGAGGTTTTAATAATAACCAGAAAGCTCCCCAGTGAATGTACACACACACACACAGACATTGAAAAAATTTACTGTAGTAATTCAAGTTAAAGTACATTATTTCTTACTCACTTATTTTGTATTTCATTTGTTCTTATTATCACTAAAAATGAGTTTTTGATTTTTAAGTGTTCTAGCTCTGGACTACTTGTGGGTTGTTTCTTGATGAGTCACCAGACAGTTGTCACCTTAAGTACTCTTGACTAATTCAGAGACAGGAATAGTACAAATAATTTTTTTAATACACTAAGATACTAGTTATGAAAATGAAAAACAGAATGTGTAATAATAATTTACATAACAGTAGAATAATGTCCAATCTCCTTTTGATAAAGAAGTGAGTAACTCATGGAAAATCTGATGGGTGAATTTGTAATCGAGCACCACACTGAGAGCAGAAAGTGTTCCAAGGATGTCCAGTAAGCCCTAATGATTGTGTGGGCTGGACATGGTGAGGGCATTGCATGAATGGAAACCAAAGCTCTCGTAGAGCAGGTGGTGAAGGCTATTCCCAAGTTCTGTAGCACCATTACAAGTGGATATTATTCTGTAAAAATGTGCACCCAGCATGGCTGAATTCAAGTTACCAGTGTAGCACTAATGATTACGAGGCTGGGAAGAGATGCCCCACTTGACTGTCTGCAACTGGAAGAAGAAATACAAAGTCTCTTTGGGTGTTTTTCACTTGTTTAGGATTTTAAGTATTTACTTTATTCTGATACTCACTCAGCATAGTACCACTGGTCTCCTTTTTTTCTAAGTCCTGTCTTCCTGATTCACACCTTTCAATATAACAGCTAGCCAGTAGTTTTGCTTCTTGACTACTATGGCAATGATCTTAAAATTTTATTTTGTTAACTTTAATTCAGTGAGTTTTAAATTGTTTTCTATCTATCTATCTATCTATCTATCTATCTATCTATCTATCTATCTATCTATCTATCCTTTGTGTGTGTAAATGCCCAAGTGTGTGTGCATGTTCTTGCATATATGTGACTACAGACACATTTATACCACAGTGCATGCACAGAGATTAGAGGAAACCTCTATGGAGTCATTTTTGTGGGATCTAAGGATTGAATTCCCATCATCAGGAATAGGCAACACTGGTACCCTTTGTTACCTTGGTGGTACTTTGTAAACTTTTAAAATACAAAATTTGACCACTGTAGAAAACAATTGGAGTTACCAGGAATCAGCTCAGCTAGGCAAATGCTTTCTTTTTAACTGTAAGTTTTATGAACTCTGAAGACCAAATATTTCCTATGAAAATGTAGAACTGAAATTGAAATATGTCATGTGTAGAAAAGACACACTGGATATATAACACTTAACATGACCAAAAAAAGGCACTACATCTGGAAATCAGTGTTTCAAAAAATTAATTAATTGTTGATGTAGTAAGGAGGTCAATTATTTGTTGTGGCCGCCAAGAAACAAATAACCACACAGAAACTATATTATGCATGTATGCATGGAAGAGAGAAGAAGAAAAGTATAGACAGTTGGAAAAAAATCTACTTTTTTAAAAAAAATGTATTTAAAGAGACAGAGTACAGATAGTCACAGATTAAAAGGAATAAACTAAAATAAGCCACATAAAGATGAAAAATTCACAGAGAGCCTGGATTATGTATATTATTTTATTTTCTTTGAATTTTTTGACTGCAAAGAGATATTTGATTCTGGGATTGCTAAATGAAACCAACATATATATCTTAAAGGTATCTTGACTTCAGAATATGGGTATAAGCATATTTTGCTTTGGAAAAGAGGTACTTCTTTTGTTTCCATAGGGGATGAGAACCTGTGGAATCCTCCCAGATTAATGTGGTTTGATGGACCAAGACCCCCTGAAAAGTCAGCTTGAACACCCCTCAAAAAATAACTTCATCCAATAAACAGCAGAAAGAAGTTTGGAAAAAATTATGCCCATATTCCCAAATATTGTTTATAAGTGTTTGTTTACATTTAAAGGGGATATGCTATAGAGATTTGCATTGGTATGCATCTTGGTTTATTGATAGAAATTTAAGGTCAATTTTTATATGTATATTTCTGCCCTTGATTAAGGTAATGTTTTGTGCAGCTCATTTAAAAATATATGCTATAATTAAGAAATATAGGTCAATAGATGTCATCCATAATAGTCAAGCTTATAGTCATGTTAGTTAGGTCTTCTAGATGTACAGAGATATATTTCAGATACATAGGTATTTTTCAAATCTTTCAGAGACCTTCAGAACTTGGTACTTTTTATGACAAAGAGACACATCTGTTTTTGGCAGCACCAATCACTTCAAGAGGAAGATGGGCTCTGAAGGTGCTCTTTATGAACTTGGTTAGCCATTTGGGCAAGAAATTGTTCTTGCCTGGACTGCTTGATGTACTGGACATGCAGCACCTGCAGAGAAATGAATGCTGAACTTTCCTAAAAGTGAGACAATCCTTTGGGCTTTCTGCTTCATGAAAGAGTGTGCTAGACATTCTGGAGGACACAGAAGAAAGTGACTGACAAACTGCCAATATATATGGAACTGTCTTTGAAGTTTCCTGCTTCATAGAAAATTCTGCTGGATACTGTGGGTCTGTAGGCTGAAGATGGATGCTCCAATGGTACAGAAGAACTTTGGGTGACTGTCTAGGCAGTGAGATGTCTCTGTCAATTCTAGAATTTTGGAAGTTGCTTACAATGTACTTCTTGTTTACTTAGGCAATATTATATCCTTCTAGATTGTTTGATGGAGTTGAAGAATTTATAGTTATAATTATAATTTCCTTAGTTGTGATAAAAGATAAAGTAGACATAAATAATATAACTGTAATTCTTGCTTGATACCTGTTTTGTTATATGTAATTTTTCTGTGATAAAGTTAAAACCTTCTTTTTTATTTAAACAGAAAAGGAGAGGTGATGTGTTATTCCACTCTGTATGCTGTGAATACCATTGATGAATAAAGAAACTGTCTTGGCCTGTGGACAGGGCAGAACTTAGGTAGGTGGGGAAAGTTAAACTGAATGCTGGGAGGAAGAAGACAGAGTCAAAGAGTAGCCATTTAACCCCACTGGAGACACCAGAACTTGCCTGATAGGCCACAGCCATGTGGCGATATACAGATTAATGGAGATGGGTTAAATTAATATGTAAGTGTTAGCCAATAAAAAGCTAGAGCTAATGGGGCAAGCAGTGATTTTGTTACTACATTTTCTATGTGATTATTTTGGGTCTGAAATGGGCCCAGGAAATGCCGGGCAGCTGAGAAACAAAAAAGTGATCTATTACTACATGTTGAAATATTAAAACAAATATTAATTTTAAATAGGACAAATATTAGATTAATATGTATGTAGGTAATTTATTCTTTAAAAATACAGCAGCCGAATGAAAAAATTTATATAAATATTTATATAAATAAATAAGATCTACTTGCTTTATTTTATCTATATGTGAATATATATATTATATATATATATTATATATATATATAAACGCTTATATATATATATATAAGCGTTTTGCCTATTTGTATATCTATATACCAGTTTTGTCCCTGTGCCCACCAGAGGCCAGAAGATATCCTGAAACTGGAGTTACAGATGGCTGTGAGTTGCCATGTGCATTCTAGGAATTGAATTGGGGTCCCCTGAAAGAGTAACCAGGGCTCTTAATTGCTGAGCCACCCCTCCTTCTCTGGATTGTATTTCTATCATTAAGGATCTTGACTCTGACCCTCAATACATGGTCCGTGACCCCAGTATTGATATTACTTGATAGCTTGTCAAAATGCAGTGTCTTAGGGCCATTTATTAGCCTATAAATATAAACTTAGTTTTAATAGGTTCCCTGTGAGCACATTAAATCTTGAAAACATTAATTCTGACACAGGATAGATTGCTATTTGTCACATTCCCCTTCCAGTTATCTTTCTTATTACTGCTCTACCTAAAATACAGTGAGCTTTATGTGGAAGTTGTAAGTGGCACAAGCCCTTTCTTATGAGACATGCACATGGCTTCCCTGTGGTGCCTACACAGGCCCCATTGCATGTAGTCCTTAGTATAGTTATTGCTGACTTCTTCGCTGCTCTCTACTGTTTCTGCCATAGTTTTTTCCTTTGTCTCTTCTGAGTCTACACAGTAGCATATTCTTGTTCAGAACAATCATCCATACTTTTAAACAGTGTACAAGGAAAGCTACAAGTCCTCCCATTATCCTATTGATGAGTCCTTATTAGAGACACTGAATGATTGCTTAGATTTTTGTGGGTTTTGTTTATTTTTTTTCTAAGACACTTTTCTTATTGTTTGGCTGAACTATTATGTAGGAATTAATTACTTAGACCCTCTGAACTTACACATTAATTTACATGTTTATGACTAGTAACTGTGTCAATGATTTTTTACATAATGAAAAGATAACTGTAAAGTTTGTACATAACTACATGGAGAATATTAACTTTTTGTCTTTTAATACTGTCTGTCTAGTTAGATATCACTGTCATATTTTCATTCCTTAATTAAATAGGCTTCTTTGTAATTTTCATTCTTTGGATGTCTTTACTAAGGATTTTCTAAAGTAATAAATGCTAGTCCACTTTGTGGGCTTTCTCACTATTTCCAGCTCTTGAGTATCTGTTACACTCCTAGTTCCTTGCATGTCTCTTTGTTTGTTTGTTCTTTGTTTTCTTTCATTTGTTTTCTTTTCTAAAACATAGACACTTAAGTTCTTACATTGTAGCTATTGTGGGAATTAATTTTTTCCCATATCTGAAATGTATTTCTAATTGGTTTGTCTAATAATTTAGTGAAACCTACTTTCCTCATGGTGCAAACCTTGAGTCATTTCTATGGATGAGCTTGTGTCCAGGGCATGTGCCTTTGTGGTGGCTATGACTGCAGCGGGCCTTCCTTGGGCTGTCTCCATCCTGGATCTCTGCTCACACCTCTGACTCCTTTGACATCACCACTGCTGATGGAGATCCCACCAGTTTCTAGTCTCAGTTTTGTCTCCATCAAGCACTTGAAACAGGAGCTGCTCTGAACTCTGATTAAAATATGGGCTGTTGTATAGGAAAGGCCTTTGAGGATTGTTCTGAGTATCAGGGTCTTTCTGAGCTCTCTATTTGGCTGGTAAATATCTGACTTACACTTTTTCTCATTCACAGGGAGCTTTAATCATCCTTTTAATTGTATATTGCTAGAAATTTCAAGAGTGCTGGCTTTCTTGTACTCTGTTCTACAGCCATTTTCTTTTGTAGAAGTGGACACCTCTTTGTTGTTTGGACTGCTTTTCCTATCGACAAAAATCTTTCAGCCATGTTTTAGAGATTTGTCAAGGACAATGGAGTGTCCTTATCTTGGAACTATGCTCTTTTGATGAGTAGAGGCAGGCAAGTACCCTGACACATAGTTTCCTATTCCTTATTTACACAGAGTCACTGAAGTTTAGGGGATTTTCTTCACAGAGGTGTGCCTGTATGCTGTTAGAACACTTCAGAGACTTTAGAAACTGTTGAAAATTTTTGCTTCTTATCCATTTTATTTATTAGTCTTTTGTGGGGGCACGCCCGTGTATCCGATAGGCAGGCATTTTGCTCATGCCACAGTGCAGTTTGGATGCCAGGGTATAGCTGTGGAATTGGTTCTCCCTTTTCACCTTCTGTAGGTTTCAGTATCAATCTTAGTTTCCCAGAGCTGTGAGGCAAACATTTTACCCACTGTGCCATCTCATTATCCTTAAATGACTTTTTCTTTGTTTGTTTCCTTGCTTTACAGATCTCATCCTAGCAGTCTGGAAACAGATTGCTATCTTTAATTCTAAACTCACCATATTAAATGATGTACTTTAAAAGTAAAATTCCCTTTCTGGTGGTTCCCATTAAACTTTACTTCCTTCAATGGCTAGGGAAAATATTGGCCATAAAGTATTCTCTCATTCACAATTAAAAAATGATATTTGACACAGTTGTTCTTCATGTTTAAGAGCCTAGTAGTAGTAGTAGTAGTAGTAGTAGTAGTGATATTATGCCTAGGTATTGTGATGAAGCATGAAAAACTTCTTTTATTATTTAATCTTTGTGCTTGCTTTGTCGAAGTTTATTGAGTCACCTGAACTTTTCTTGTGAAGAGAGTATCCTGTTTCTTCCTGGAGAATAAAACATTTCTACTATCTGCTAACTTGACCTTGTCAAAGTGTAATTGTTTTTATCACACCCTGTTGTAACAGTGCACCGATTTCTGTTTATGCTAATGCCATGTGATGTTGGAGATTGTCACACACTGGTTGTAACAGTACACCTCTGTCTATTTACGCTGATGCAATGTGATGTTAGAGATAATATTATCCTCATACTGCTTTAGTTACCTTTCTAATCCAAGTTCCTCGTTTTTGTTGTATTTCATCTATATTGCCATATTTGCCCTTTCTGTGAACTGTCTGAAATAATATTTGAAGGAGTTATAAACACAGCGTTATAAATTCAATTGGATCCATAGATACCCTCTCAGGGACTTAATTTCCTCATTTAGAAAATGATGGAGGTGAGCAAGGCCAGAGACCACAGCCTGCTCATCTCTTCTTTAACAACGTTTTGATAGATTACTTGAGTTAAAAAAAAATTTCTTTAGATTACCTGAACAGATCTCTTCCTTTCTCCAGGATGACAAATAAAATAAAAGAAGGTGCTAAAAAAGAAAATATTTCTATTCTGATACACACATGTATAAAAGCCAGTCAAGTCACAAAACTAAAATGCACACAATAGCAGTACTGAATAAACTCTAATTCTATAGCTGTCCAGCACACAATATTGTCTTGTAGACCATATGCAGCTCATTGACTATTTTTCCCACTTACTCTGAGTTTAGAATCACTCTTTCAAGCCTTCATATTCAATTATTACAAATATTTGGTTGGAATATTCATATCTAGATGAAAGCAATGAAATAAGGGCAGATCATACCTTACTTACTTCCAGTTTTGCAGAGATCATTGTGGAAGCAGTGTTGTCTGGAAAAAGGCCTAGAGGCTCAACACCTATTTATTATTGAGCAAATAGAACTTATTTTATAAACATAAACGCAAAATTTAATGATGTGAATATTCTTTCCATAGTTACCAAGTTGGAAGGACACATTTCAAAATTTTAATACATGAGTAATATGCTATTATCTCTAAAAGATGGAATATTACTTAATTCCCTTTACAACTGTTATCTTTCTTCAATCATATCAGGGCCAACTACGTAGGATTGATTGTGAACATCATCATAACTTCATCATGTTTACAGTACCCACCTGCAAGAAAATCAGGTTTTCACAGGATCTGGATCTTTGTAATATCTTACAGTTTTAGTTCCATTTTAATACTGTTTCATGTAAGTAAAATTGCATAATAGCTGGGACTCTAACTGAAGAATCTTTTGAAAAGACTGTCTTAGTTAACTTTCCTAGTTCAAATTTTATGTACAGAATTTAAATCATCTCTTTTGCTTCGTAGTAATTTGAGTTTTTATTAAAATTAAGTGTCAAATTTTATGGATAATTCATTAAGACTATCTATAAATCTATATATGTTATACATATATATATATATTAAATGTAATATATAACACATATTAGATAGAGATGTAATAGAGAGATAAAGACAGCATGGTCTGATAAAATAGCATAAAAAGACTATATGCAGAACTAATGACTTAACATTTGTTTCTTTCTTTTTATTACTTAAAAAAATACCAAACCAAATTCCCACTCCTTCCCCTCCTCCCATTCCCTTCCCTCTCCCTTCACACCTTCCCCTCAACCCTTCTAACCCTAATGGAATGCCATGCATCCTGCCCTGTGGAAAGTACAAGGCCTCCCTATTACATCTAGGTTGAGCAAGGTATACATCCAAAGAGAATAGGATCCCATGAAGCCGATATGAGCAAGTAGAGACATATCTCAGTGTCACTATCAGTGGCCCCTCAGTCTGCCCCAGCTGTCAACCACCTTCAGAGGGGCTTGGTTGTTCCCAAGCTCATTCACTCCCACTCCAGTTGGAGTTAGTGAGCTCCCATTAGCTCAAGCAAACTGTCTCAATGGATGACCACCTCATTTTCTTGAATTCCTTGCTCAGAGTCTCACTCCTTTCACTCCTTTCAACTGGATCTTGGGAGCTCAGTCCAGTTCTCCAATGTGGGTCATTGCCTCTGTTCCCATCTGTTGTTGGATGAAGGTTCTATGGTGATATTTAAGATAATCAT
>JAQHUG010000213.1:1792162-1820706 GCA_028555095.1 Dicrostonyx torquatus | reverse complement strand
GGGGAGGGCCTTGGGCTTCCCATAGGGCAGGGTATCCTGCACCATCTTAAGGAAGTAAGGGGAGGGCGGTGGGGTAGTGGGGGAGCGGGAGGGCCAGGAACAAGGGGAGTAAATGTAAATTTTTCTTTTAACAATAAAAAAAGTAAAAAAAGAATATAATATATTGAATAATATATTATAATATATAATATAATATATAATAATATAATGAATAAAAAATGAATTGTGTGTATATTTAAAAACTCTAATCTATGAGTTAAGCTCTTTACTGGATATGTTGGCAGCAGGAGACCTAAATGTTTGAGCGTTTGGGTGCAGTTTAGTGGTAGAGTCTTGTGGAAGAAAGGGAGGAGGGATTTTACTAGTCAGAGCAATCATGATGGGGGAATCCATAGAAACAGCTGACTCAGCTCATGGTATAGCTCATGAACTCTGGACCAAAAGTTAGGGAGCCTAATTGGACCAACCTAGGTCCTCTATATGAGTGTGACAATTGTTTAGCATGATCTCTTAATAAGGGTTCTAACAGTGGGATCAGGACCTCTCCCTGGCACTTAGCTGGCTTTTAGTAACCTGTAGTAAGGTAATGATGGATTACCTTACCCAACCTGGAAGTAAGGGCAGGAGCTGGGTTTTGTCTCAACCTGATGCCCCAACCTTGTACAATCCCGTTGGAGGTCTGCTCTTTTCTGCATGGAGATGGAGGAGGCACAGATGGGGAGGAGCATAGATGGGAAAAGACTGTGAAACAAAACATGCAGAAAAAGTCAAATCTATTCTAGTTCTTCTTTTTGGATTCTTTTCTTTTTCTTAAGAATTTTTTTAATACAATCTTTTCTCATTTTACATACCAATCTCAGTTCCCACTCTCTCTTCCTCTCACTTCCCCTACATTCCCCACACCCCATCCTCCATCCACTCCTCAGAAAAGGTAAGGCTTCCCATGGGGAGTCAACAAAGCCTGACACATTACTTTTAGGCAAGACCAAGCCCCACCCCCACCTGCCGCCTCTTATATCTGGGCTGAGCAAGGTATCCCTCCAAAAAGAATGTGCTCCTAGAGGCAAATTCAAGCACTAGGGATAAATCCTGGTCGCACGGTCTGTGCCCCACAGATGCTCAAGTCTCACACTGTCCCTCACATTCAGTGTGCCTAATTAGATCCTATGCAGGTTATCACTCCAGCGTCTGTTAGCTCTCCCTAGCTCAGGTCAACTGTTTTTGTGGGCATCACCATCAATACAATGGAATACTACTCAGAGGTTTAAAAAAAATTGAAATTTGCATGCAAATGGATGAAATTAGAAGAAACCATCCTGATTGACTTAACCCAGATCCAGATAGACTAACGTGGTATGTACTCACTCATGAGTGGATATTAAATGTAAATCAAAGGATAACCAAACTATAGCCCATGGTCCTAGAGAAGCTAGGTAACAAAGAGAACCCTAAGAGAAACATACATGGATCCTCCTGGGAAAGGGAAACAGATAAAGACTCCTGAGAAAATTAGGAATGGGGAAAGAAAGAAGGGTAGAAGGGGAGGAGAAAAATCATGAGGGAATGGAATGCTCAAGAAGGGGGAAGGACAAGTGGGGAAAAAAAAGAAAAGAGATAATTTGATTGATAGAGCCATTAAAGGGCTATTGAGAAACATGGCACTAGGGAAATTCTCAGGAATCCACAAAGACAACCCCAGCTAAGACTCTAAGCAACAGTGGAGAGAGTATGCCAAACTGGCCTTCCCCTTTAATCAGACTGATGACTACCTTAATTGTCATCATAGATAGACCCTTCAACCAGTAACTGATGGAAGCAGATACAGAGATCTACAGAGAAGCACTGGCAAGAACTATCTGCGACAAGCCCAAGAGAGGGAGGAACAATAATATGAGCAAATCTATTCTATTTCATTGTCATTTTTATTTGCACAAACCATTATTGTTGTTGATTTTTAAGAAGTATCTGCTCCTATTTTTATTGCTTAAATTATTAGTTTACATTTTGAACAATATTACAAACTTTTGATATTACTACATATAGTAAACTTAAATACTTTGTGTTATTCTGCATATTATATACTTGAAACCTAACTTTGATCAGATTGTTTCAGCAGCAACAGTGAGAATGGACAGAAGGGATGTATGACATGCACATGCAGAGTGAGGTGCCCATCTGTGTGAACTATGTGCACACCAGTAACTCTCTCTCTCTCTCTCTCTGTGTGTGTGTGTGTGTGTGTGTGTGTGTGTGTGTGTGTGTGTGTGTGTGTGTGTGTGTGGTCAGCCAAGTGCCATTTAATAACACGTATTTACAGGATACTAAATTTTAGTGCATCCATGGGGTTATTAAATTTTGTTATCAGGAATTGCTATTAGGGTCGCCAGTCCTCAAGTTTACTGTTACAAAAGCAGGAAACCATCCAGCTGGAACCCTAGGCTGAGCGGAAATGAATGTTCCACAAAGTGGCAAGGCCAAGTATGGAGACTGAGCTTCCTGCTCTCTACTGATGGACCCTGCAGCCAAGAAACAGTTTGGCTTGATTCAGAGAAACTAAGCTTCTAAACAGTGCCCAAAAGAGGGGGCCCACCTTGCTAAAATCAACTTCAGGTGGGTGTTTCTAAGATTAGATTGATGATAGATAAATGTTTTAGTGAAGTAGAAATGTATTCATTTTCTGACTAACTCCAAGGTCCAGAGAATGGAGTCATGGGTTTTACAACAAACATGTTAATGTTTATAGCCAGTCTGGCAAGACCCCAAAAACTCTCTGAGTAGCAGTGGACCAAGCCTAGGCAAGGCAAGTGGTTACTCTGAGGTAATTTAACTGATTGAGGAATGCACTCCAACTGGTTAACTTAATACATATACCCTCAGTTAGCAGTCATTAAACTTGAGAGTTTTGAAAAAGGAAGATGATCATTAGGGTCAGGCAATAAAATTCTGTAATCTTTCCCCAAAATAACAAACTTCTCAGTTTCTTGGCTGTTTTAAGAATTCTCTTCCCTATAGTGAACTTTGAGTTCAAGCCTTCTGAATAGGTCAAAAATATCTGGCCCAGTGATATTATTTAATACAGTTAAACTTAATGCAAATTTATTGCATTTTGATCACTTAAACACATCATTTTATAAAAATACTCAATTATTGAGTTCAAATATGCAACACCAGAAGAGCAACAGAAAAGACACATTGCCGTTATATTTGAAGTCAACGCATCTCCTTATCTCCTCAAGTCTTGCATAATATTGTACCTATCAACATTTCAACATAGATGGGGAGGCTCATCATTTTCTTCAGTGATGTAGCCTCTAAAGTTACCTTTGTTCCAGTAAATAAACACTCACCCATACTCAGACGAGAAACTAAACTAGTGGTGGCACACGTACACATAAAGGCATAAAAGAATGAGGGGGATTTGTTAGGATATATAGGACAGGAAGAGAGATGACAGAGAAGAGTAGGGACGAACATGATTGAAATTCATGATGTAAATGTATGACACCATCAAACAATACCACAAAATTTAAAATGAATGGCAACATTTATGAAATATATTCCCGGAAAAGGAAGTTGCCAGGTAGTGGTGGCACACACCTTTAATCCCATTACTCATGAGGCAGAGGCAGGCAGATCTCTGTGAGTTTGAGGCCAGCCTTGTCTACAAAAGCTAGTTCCAGGACAGTCCTCAGGGTCCAAAGTCAAAGTTACAAAGTCCCAGTATCAAAAACCAAAAAAAAAAAAAAAAAAAGAAAGAAAGAAAAGTTATCATTTGGATTATGGTTATAGAGAATGATTTTTTAATCCCACTAAGTGAACGTGGTTCTTTCACTTCTGTTTTATCTCTTGCATTATTTCAGATTTAAGAATTTTAAGTGCACAGGTTGTGCAATTTTTCTAGTTTTCTGAGTAGATGTAGAGAGATAGTATCTAGACATAGGGACAATGGCAAGCAATTCCTGAAAAATTTAGTTTTTCTTTTAATTTTACATAATTTTAAAAATGTTTTTCCTTTAGTCATCACTGAATAATTTGTATTAATAATGAGAAGTAGATTTAATGATCATTAGTTTTTGTATTTTTTTCTTTTTGTCTTTTTTATTGGCTTTTTATAACAACTTTCCAAATGTGATTTTTGATTAAATTTTATTATAAGAGATAATTATAGAAATAATAAAAGGAGTATTTTTCTAATTACTGTAAATACTATATTAAAATATTATTTTATAAAGGAAAGGAATATTATTAATTTAAATAAAAAATTTTGCAACATGGAAACATTAGGAAAATAAATGCTATAGAACTTGTAAATAATAAAATCTTAGTTGTTGCATTCTCTAATAGTATTAAATGTCTTTAGTTAGAATAATATAATTGAACCCAGAAAAATTTATTGCTATGTTAATGTGCATGCATGAATTAAATTTTCAGAAGGATTATCACATTGAATTGTTTGTGCAATATGAGTTTTACACAGTAAAATACATGCTTTATTTTGGCTTGGGTATGATACTAAAAGGTCATGTGTTGGTTACTTGATTCTCAGTGTAATATATGTAGAGATGGTGGAACTTTCCACAGATGAGCCTAGTGTGTGATATCTCGAATGAAATGACACTCTTAGGAGAGGTTAACATCTGTATCAAGGGACTAGATAGAGCCAGGAAAGAGCAGAGGAGACACCATTGCAACATGCTGATGTAAAGCAAGGATATCACGTAGTGCCTTTTCCCATATTGAGATACAGTCTAAGGCCATTCCCTAGATATGGCAACACAAACTTGGTCTTTATTCTCAAAAACTAGAGAAGTGTACTTCTTCTATAAAATCCTTAGTATTATTATTTTGTTATCACCATACTAAATGGACAAAGACATGTTCACTGTTGCCATATAATTTTTAAGTTTGTAGGTCCAAGTAAAGGATATATATAGTGCATAACAATTGGTAACAACAGAGGATTATGCATCATATTACACATTTTTCATATTAGTTAATTTTTCTATCATTTTTAAAAAGTATATGACACGGACAACATAATGGAGGAAGGATTTACTTTGCTTTATGGCTTCAGGGTATATAAGTCCATCATGACAAGAATGGTAGGCATAGTGATGAGTCTGGTCCTTGGCAGTAGAACTTCTTTTGTTGTTCACATCAAGGCTAACCAGAAATCAGAGAGACTGATCAGCATCTTGGCCAGGGCATAATCTTGAAAGGCCAATCTCAGTGGCCTACTTCTACTTGGCACCCTTTCCAAGGCTCTGCAAACAGTGCCATCTGCTAAGAAAGAAGTATTCAAACACCGAAGCCTATAGAGGGAGCATTTCACATTCAAACCACAGCATTTTCCTACAGTTATTTTAAGGTTATAGAATCCAAGGTATCTAGATTGTTTAGCCTTTGGGGTCTGGCTGTGTCAGTGGTGTTCTCTTTCTTGTGGTATGAGTCTCAAGCTGGACAAGTCATTGGTTAAATTTCTGCGCCACATTTACCCCAGCATATCTTGATGGCAGGGCAAATTGTAGGTCAAATGTTACGTGACTGGTTTGGGGTCCCAATACCGCCACTGAAAGTCTGGCCTGGTTACAGAAGACGGTCGGTTCAGACTCTGTATCCTCCATTGATAGGAGTCTTTGTTAGAGAGTCACCCTCACAGATTCCTGGCAATTTCTATTACACTAGGTTTCTTGCTCATCTCTGAGATGCCCTTGATTCCAGGTGTCTTTTCCAGTGTTTTCTTTCCATTCTTTCCCTGACCTGATCTCTCTTGTTCCCATGCCAACCCCCCATCTAGATCCCTATGCCCTGTCCACCTACAATGTCTATTTTATTTCCACTTCACAGTGAGATTCATGTATTTCCCCTTGCTCTTTCTTTGTTACTTAGCTTCTTTAATTCTGTGGATTAGAGCATGGCAAGTTCATACCATGTTTGTCTTTCTGGGTCTGGGTTACCTCACTAAGGATGTTTTCTTTTTTCTAGATCCATCTTTTTGCTTACAAGTAGAATCAAACATTAGTGGAGGTAATAAGCCAATGAAGTGATTCCTAATGATATTGTGATGTGCTCATAGATCATTGCCTACCCCACTGCCATCAGTAAGATTTCACCCAGCAACAGATGGGATCAGTGCAGAGATCCACAGTGAAACCTTAGGTTGACTTTGGGGAATCCTGTGGAAGAGGGAAAGGAAGGATTGTAAAAGTCAGAGGGCTAAGGACACCACAAGAAAACCACAGAATCAATACCTGGCTACCTCGGACTCATAGGGGCTCACAGAGACTGAACCACCAACCAGAGAGTATGCACAGGACTAACCTAGGCCCTCTGTACATATATTATAGTTATGTAGTTTGGTCTTCTTGTGTGAATCCTAACAGTGGGAGAGGACTTGTCTCTAAATCTGTTGCTTGCTTTTGGAGCCCTTCCCTCCTACCAGGTTGCCTTATTCAGCCTCAGGAGGAGAGAAGGTACCTAGTCTAACTACAACTTGATATGCCATGGCTTACTAACACATGTGGGAGACCTGCCATTTTCTGAAGAGAAAGGAGGAAGAGTGAATGGGAGGGAGGAGGGGTGGTCCGTGGAGGAACTGGGGAGAGAGGAGGGCAGGAGGGGAACTGTGATAGTGCTGGAAAAAAATAATCAGAATACAATTTAAAAAGAATGTAATCAAAATTCAAAGCAGAACTAGCCTTATAGCAATAACCAGAACTGTTAAGGAATATGTGCCACACCATAATGGATGAAAATACAAGCTGAAAATCTATTAGAATAAATTTCACCGGGCAGTGGTGGCGCATGCCTTAGGATAAATTTCAAAGCATCAAATAAACCAGGAAAAATGATAAGGTCTTAATTTTTTTGTCTGGACAAACTATTTTCATCCATTGAATAATCTCAAGGATGACCACAATAATATAATTTTAAACGCTTGCCATAAGTCTTTTCCTACTTAAGACATAACTAGTGACACTATTCTCTTTGAATGGAAACTATGGTAGGGAAATTAAATATTTCTTATAAGAATCAATAGGATGATTATCAAGTATAAGTTTGGGATACAAAGCCTTAGCTAGGATGACTAGAAAAATAATGAAGCTAGTAATCACATGCATTTCCTAGTTTACAAAGTACATTTTTGATTGTTTTGTCTTCATGGTTGTGTACCATGTACATGCCTGGTGCCCGTAAATGCCAGAAGAGGGCATCAGAACCCTTGAAACTGGAGTAACAGATGGTCGTGAGCCATAGGGCAGGTCCTATCCCAGAGCAGCCATTGCTTTTAACACTTGAGTCCCAATTCCAGCCCCCATTCCATGTAATTTTAAACTTAGTTGTACTTCTCCATGTTTTCATTTTCTATGGCCAATAGCAGTTTGAAAATATTAAATAAGAAACTTCAGTAATATGTAATTCTTCAGCTTTAAGTAGTTTTACTTTACCAAATGGGCACTGTCATTATGTGTTATTATTAGTTTGTATTGGCAATTTCTTATTGAATGTACTTTATTTTCTAAATTAATTTTTTCAGAGGTATATATGTACCAATGAAACTACAGTGTAGGCTTTGTTGTATTTACAATCTCTTACCTTCACTAGTGCCTTAGATCAAATCTTCCATGAACATGGAGGTCTGGGGTTCAATCACAGTGATTCACAATGTATGTGGGCTTGGAAACTCTGAATATTCATCACATGAATTAGATATGTTTCATTTCCAAATTATGCTTAAGCCTTGCTATAAAAGAATGCCTTTGTACAGTGTAAAGATTTGTCACTCATATTGGTTAAATAAAATGCTGATTGGTCAGTAACCTGGTAGGAAGTAGAGGTGGGGTCACCATATTAAGAGAGTTCTGGTAAGAGAAAGCAGCCTCCAATTGGACACAGGAAGCAAATGAGAATGTCTTACTAAGAAAAGGTACAAAGCCATGTGGCTTAACATAGACAAGAATTGTGGGTTAATTTAAATTGTAAGAGCTGGTAAATAATAAACCTGAGCTAATAGGCTAAGCAATTTATAATTTATATAAGCCTCTGTGTGTTTCTTTGGGACTGAACAGCTTTGGGAGCAGACAGGACAGAAAGCACTGCCTACAGAGCCTTCTGTGTAAAACATCAGTATCTACTTTTGAGAAAGAGTTAGAAGCTTTTAGGGTTATTTTGATTTCTCACGTGTCTTACCAAAGCTATGCTTGGCTCTCCCCTCCTGCCTGAAGTTTGCATTAATTCTACAACCTAATTTCAAATAAAAGATGATTTTTCCAGATAGGCAATCCTCAAAATGTCAGCAACATGTCTTGAGAAAAAATAATTTTAGTAGAATAGAGAATTTGTGTTTTCTTTTCTGTAGATATATTTGGGTTTCAGTCATATTATGCTTGAGAAACTACTGTGTGATTTTCCTGTTCCATTGACCTTCATGAAAATTCTTGGTCAGGCCAAGCGGTGGAGGCACACGCCTTTAATCCCAGCACTCAGGAGGCAGAGGCAGGTGGATCTTTGTGAGTTCGAGACCAGCCTGGTCTACAAGAGCTAGTTCCAGTGTAGGCTCCAAAGCCACAGAGGAAACCCTGTCTCAAAAAACCAAAAAAAAAAAAAAATCTTGGTCAGAGGATGAGTTTGAGGCAATTTGATTGCTTGTGAAATTATGCTAAGCACTATCCAGTAAAGATTTGTCAGTTGAACTGTCATTACTTAGATTCATATAGGTATGTGTTTGATATAGCCAGTCTGTAACTCAGATGTTTTCTCAATTATAGATTATCTAAAATAAACGTTTTCATTTTGTCCTGAAATGGACCACCCAGATTTGACAACATTTTCCTGTTCAATATAGCATCACCCATGAGAACCACCTGTGCAAGTGCATCTCTTTAAAGCTTCCTGTTAAGTGCTTTCATGTTGTTTATATTGATCGAACAAACCCTCTAAATCAAAACACTATGTTTCCATGGGACAGTCATTATCAAATGTTTAGCATCACACTTCTGAAGTTTTGAATCTTCGTCTATGATCATTGTATGATTCTCTGTAATGCTGTGACTCAGAACAACATCCCAATAAAAGAGACAAGAAAATACCATGAGGACACTTGGGAGCTGGGTCTTTGTCATTTCCCCCATTAAATTTACCTCCAGTCAAATCAGTAGGCCCTCTATGAGGGCAACCCATTCTTACTGAATCTACTGAAACACCTCATATATATGCAGAAATAATGCTTTGTCATCAAGCAAATGAGCATGCCCTAGTCTAATTTTCCAGGTAGTATTTACCATGACAATTCCTATGTAGAGCTGCAGTAAACAAAAACAAAACAAAAGTTTTGAATGCTATTTTATATAGGACAGAGAAAAGGTACTTTTCAAAGGATGAAATATGACAGAACCATCTTTGAAGAATGATGTCATAGGGCAGAAGATCATGTGACCCAGAGTGTGGGAGGACACTAGAGACCCTCTACGTACTAATATGTGAAATCGGTAACAGTCTAGTGCCTTGCCTGACCTGAACCCTGCTCAACGAAATGTGATGTGTTACAGGTTTCTCTTCTAGAAAGCAGAGGCAAGTTCTGAAATTCAGTATCGATTTCTTCCACACTGGAAACTGCTGATTCTGAGTATTTCATAAGAGAAAATGAGCGACATTTGAAGTTGGCATTGAAATTGATAAATATAATATCACCTGACTGTGAGGATGCAAACTCCATAGAGATACTTCCGTGCCTTCAGGATTAGGGGCTAATATTTGTGAGCATGGATGGCACACAGCTACTCATTAGCATATAATTGAGAGGCATTAAATATTTTCAATCGCATGTGGAATTATTCTCTCACTGAGCCACTTAATGGGGAAGGTACACAGAAGGGGAGCTAAGCAAGAAGAACGCAAGCATAAAGACAGCTACAAGTTTGTGAATGTTATTATGGACAAATGGCAATTAAGATTCTCTTAATTAGCCTGTCATTCTGTATTTGTCATCATAATGTTTGTTTTACAATGCTGTATTAAATCTGGCTGTATGACAAACAGTCTGTTGGCAATGCACCCTGCTGTGCAGCATATGGTGTTGCACCTAATGAATATTAATGCCGTGAAGTGGGAATGGTCCTTGGGGACGGGGCTGAAGGCTGGGAAACTCCCACATATGATATTATTATTCAGAGAGTTCAGCTTTATATGTTTCTCATCAACCCTTTTCTCTCATTGAGGCCTAGTATTTTGCCTAAGAAACCTCAAACATGCATTCAAAAGCTGAAAATGCTTGTCTTTTGGCAGTGTGATTCCTGTTCTTCCAGGTCCTAATACTATGCTGTTTCTTCCCACCAACTGATTTCTCCTGAGGATTCTCTTCATCTCCATGCTTCCTACCCAGGTGTGTCCGTTGTCTCAAGTAATCCACTCTCAATTAGACCAGATGTTTTACTTTTATACCTATACAGTGTCTGTATCTTCAAATTCAGCAACAGGTTCTTATGGATTCAATCTGTGTTCCACCCACCTTGAAAGTAATGGCATTAGGAAGTGAAGCCTTTGGGAAATAATTAGATCATGGGAACAGAGTCTTTGTGCATGGGATTTGTGTTGTTAGAAAAGGTCCCCAGATATCTCTCTCTCTCTCTCTCTCTCTCTCTCTCTCTCTCTCTCTCTCTCTCTCTCTCTCTCTACCTCTCTTCCTCTCCCTAGTCCCCATTTAAAATGTGTTATTATTTTAAAATGAGGCAGCTTATCTTTACCTGACACAAGATTTACTGGTGACTTGATCTTGGAATTCCTATTATTCAGAGTGTGAGCCATTTCTGCCTTTCTAAGTTACTGAGTCTGTAGCAATTTATCGTAGCAGTCCAATCTGCATACGTAAGTGGTCACTATAAAATGACCAAGTCTTATATATACACTAGTCATACCATTTTCTCCTCACACTACCCCAAAATTGGAATTTCCAACAATTTTTAAATATATTGATTTTTTTCTAATTAGAAAAGAGGAAAGGAGGAAATGAACTGAAGTCAGAGACCTCACAGCATAAGGAATATTTTGTTCCACATCATTATCTCAGACCACACTTTGGAAATCAATTTGTGCTTTTGTAAACAAACCCTGTTCAATCCAGGGAACTGCAAAGCATTTCCAAAACAGACTGAGTTTTCTCCTCTAACAATATAGAAACATTTAGATAATCAGTTGAAAAACCAGCTTTATGTATTTTTATTTTTAGTAATATAGGCAGTAGTTATTAAAGTCTCAGTCGCAAATTTATATGTTAATATTTAGACAAAATAGTCTCACAAATATTGAAAAAATACAGGCTAAAAGGTGGTTTCAGACAGCATGGTATATGCAGATCTTTTTCTGTAGCACAGCTTTAGAAGTGCTCTTGTATGCATCATGTGAAATGGATGCAAATTGTATGTATAGATCAGATTGGAAATAATGGGGATGCCACTTAACAATCTATCAGTATTCCAGAGACAATCACAGGCCTTACCCCCTTCACTGAGATGCAAATTAATTTACTTCAGATACTTTAGAGGTGGGAGGGAATGGCATGCATTCCAAAACTCAATTTTGGCATCATCCAGAACAGAAAGTTATCTCTCAATTCAATATAATGTAGAAAGAGATTTTATTTAATGATGAATAATGATGCTTTTACTACTTGTTGACCATTTTCTGCTTACTATCTTCTGTACACTGATTTAATTTTAATAATCATGTGAAGTAATGTTTAAAAGCATTTCAAAATGGAGTTCTCTTACAGAATACAGTCACCATGATGCTGTGTGTGGTGAAAGGCAGAAGTATGCTTCCAGAGAGCTTTGCTATCGAGAACTAAAATGAAATTTCGTGGAGTCTTCCATGTTTCTACCCATCTTTCAGGTTTGTTCTTCATCTGAAAGATACCATTTCTATTACAAAACTCTTTGTGCATCAATTGTATGAATCGTTCAGTGTGCTGTAATGATGGGCAGTGCCCAAGACACAAAAACTCAAAGCCATGAACAGACGAAGAGGAACTATTCTTTAATTCAAACAGGGTAAATAATGATATCAAAATGAGGATATGAAGAATTGCATTTAAACAAACCAAATTATATTCTGAAAAGTGCAGTATTGGCTTTTAGCAGGTGAGTGTGGTTGCCTATAATATAGAATCAGGATCAATACATTTCAGAAAATGCCAGAAACTACTTTCTGAGTCGTACATGGTTATTTCTTTTCTTCCCAACAGAGTACTTGGTGTGAAACATTTAGCCATTTTACATACAACAGAATATATACCAGAACTATGCAATGTTAAAAATTAAGGTCAAAATCTTTTTAATGGCGTACAGTTTTGATACCTTCAGGACAGCTTTATCAGGACTTTTCTTAAACTATTCTGCAAAAGTTATAGTAAATTGTGTACTAACCTTTCTTACAGTGTGAATTTAGTTACTATAAATAAACTTGCTGGTTACTTTTTTCTTCTTTTATAAATATACCACAATGATCTTTGATGTCTGAGGTATGTGAATCACACCAAGGGATTGTGATCTGATGCCTGAAGTGGAACCACCTAGCTGCACTATTTACCTCTCTTTGAATTGGATTTAGGAGATTTTCTCTAAATACTTTCTTTATTATAAATCCTTTAGTAATTTTTCCATACTTAAACATTCTTTATTTCCATCTCATGCCCAGGATGATGCATGGAGTATGAAATAGAGATAATTTGTTTTCAGAACCTGATTGTGGAAAGTGATGTGCAACAGGGCAACACACAGCTGAAGCCTGAATTATAAGAGAGTCTGCATGTTCAGCAGAAAGAGAGTGAGCACACATTCCCGGAGCATCCAGGGTGAGGAACAGCAGTGCTGCTGGCAATGAGTGTTCAAGTGGTCCATGTTGGCTGCGCAGTGTGCATAGGCGGTCTGGATTTCATAGGCATGCTGTCAGGAGCTTTTGGATCTTTGCCTAGGAGAGAAGTAAGGTTGGTCCGGCTTTAATATGTTGCAGAGAGAAAGTGCAAAAGAAAAAAAAAACACGTATAGCTTTTATTGTGTTTTTGAGATGGTGCAGAATAAGGACTAACTAACCTGCTGGAGCCCCATTCCAATAAATACAGAAAGAAATTTTTTAGAAAGCTTCCCTTTAATGTTTCTTAATCAACAGAATAACTAGATAGTAACAGTAAATTACACTCCAATAATGAGTACAGAGTGGGTGTCACTAGTGCTTTGAACTTCTACCTTGATTTGATGACTGTTTTATTTTTAGTGTTAAGAGTGTCAAATAATTTTTATTACTAGTATTGTGTAAGAAATCAGTGAGTAATAGTATTGTACAATCTCTACATGATTTACTTGATAAAAAAGACAATTTTGGGAAGTATGCATGTATTATGGGTTCCCTTCACATTTTCCAGTGCACTGTACATCACTGGAGAGTGTCAACAAGTTGCATACTCCATATAAAATCACTGAATTCTTTAGATTCAGTTTCTTGCATTTTGGGGGTAATAATCAGCAATCCTATCAAGGTAAACTGATTTACACCCCTTGAGAAAACTTTCATTCCTCCCAAGTATGGCCCAGCACAAAACATGCACACACACACACACACACACACACACACACACACACACACACACACACACCATACACCTTTGCATGGATTCTGGGATCCCACTCCACTCCCTATGTATGCACAAGTGTGTTATCCCAAGCTCTAATATTTCTATCTTAAGAAGTAACAGCATAATACAAACGTATTCAACTATCTCTAGAATCTCTTATCTTACCTTTTAAAAGTGGTCACTATTTATTCCAGTTGGACTTTTAACAAAGTCTTTTCTGTTTAATATTTGATACAGGGTCTCACTGTATATCCCTGGCTGACCTTAATCTCACTGTGTAGAACAGATGTCTAGTTCACAGAGATTCATCAGCTTTTGCCTCCAGACTACTAGGATTAAAGGCATTCACCATCATGCTGACCTAAAAAACTCTTAACATAAATATAATGTGATGATACTTTCGTTGCATTTTTTCTTTTCTTTTCAAAGGAGTTGATTTTTGCTCAATGTATTTGGCCACAAATAATTCCCAGACCATTGGTTTAAATTAAGGAAAGCTGACTTCAGTAATTTTCTACCAAAATGACATATATTAGTTAATAAAAAATAAAGTGCCCAAAGTCACAGGCACAAAAAATTTCACAGTCAAAGCTGAGAAGAGAAATGCTTCAGGTTTCCCTTGCTTCCCTCATTGCCAAGTTCAGTCCCTTGTTCTACAGATGAATTTTCACCCTGTGACTGTAAGAGAGGAAGCTATCTGCATCAAACAAACACAGTCACCTTGCACGAAGTATTACGTTTCTTCCTTAAGTCCCATTTCATAATTCCTCCAGGTGTTATACAAATATACATCCTCAAAGGCACGTTTAACCCTTCCGGATGAGCATCAGTGGAAGGCTCTGTAATTAGTGAACTCTTACTGAAACCACAGTGCTCAAATAGTGATAAGTATGGAAAGCAGAAGGGGAACATTTGCTGTAATAGCGGAAGAAGTGATGGACTCTACTATAACATTATGTGGGGTTTATTTTAAGACTTTTTGACTTTATGAAGTTAACAGCATTAATTCTCATGATTCTGTTTATAATTTTCTGTGTAATTGTTGCCTATAGTCATACAGAAATGGAAGATAAGACAGTTGAGGATGTTGGCACATATTTTGAGAACTGCACTTTTTTTTTAATCTACTAAGAGGGTATAATAGTATCCTTCCATATGTAAATTATTTTTCAAATTAATGAAAGTTTCTGCACACTGAATATTGCTCTGAGGTACTAGAAAATATTTCAAAAACATTAGATATATCACTCATTTGTATGTAAAATTACAAATTATTTGTAAATAAGTTTTAGTCTTATGGAGAATTTGTAGATTTTCCAAAGCTAGAGTTAGTATATATTTTAAAAATACTAATAGGTCTAAACTGATTTTAATTATTCCATTATAAATTTGTACTTTAGTGAGATTGTAAGATCCATTGTGGGTTTTTAAACCCCAATGTAGAAAACACTATTACATGTAATTATTTTTATTTTAAAAATTGAAGTGTAAGAGTTGTACTTAAACTATGTCAGTTTCAAAGTACAGGAAAACAGTGGTAAACAGGAACTGATAAATTTATTCCAAAAACATCTTTTTTCTAATAAAATTTTGATTCCTTTGTGTAGTTTGAGATGAGGTCTGGGTAGGAAAAATTTTGCTATGTATTGAAGGAGAATGTTTTGTTTACCTTTGCTCCCTCCCTCACAATAAACACACCAAGATTTCTCACAATGATTCATTATGTGACTTGCTAGACATGCATTTAAAATATCCTGCCAGTCATTAATCAAGTATTTATCAAATGCTTACTATGTGACATGGACAATTTCAACATGCCTAGAATGATATTGAACATGATAAACAAGAAATTTACAGTTTAGAATAAGAATAATTGGAAAGTAATTTCAACTTGGGTCCTTAGAGAAAAACCTTACAAATTAAGACTGAGACTTAAATTATCGAAGGAGCTAACCATGAAAGTATCAGATGGGAGCATGTTAAAAGAAAAACAAAATTAAGTAATAGAACTATACAAAGCATTCTCTTATGGAGAAAGATACACACTGAGTATTCTCACAAGATAGCTCACAAGCTTGCACAATTACTCTATGGCATTTTGAATTAGGTGAGGATTTTAAGTCAGACACCAATATACTATAAAATATTATTGTATTTTAATCCAAATTACATAGAACTAGTTTACTTGAATAAATTTTATTGGTGGAAAGAAAAAGAAAATTAGAGGGATGTTATTAGTTAAGTAAGGGAAGGGATGATAGAGACTTACACTCTAATGATATTAGAATTGGGCAGGCATGTCTCATTTCTGAAAATTGAAAAGGGAAATAATTTACTTGAAAGCTGGCCAAGCAGAAAGCTTATCAACACTTCAGTGAATGTGCTGCTTTCATCAGAAAATATGACTTAATTGCACACAACAAGTGGAAATGAACTCAGTAGCTGTTTAGCAAATTAGAAAAGTATACGCAATGGGGGCATAGTTGGGGAGAAAGAAGTAAGTATTATTTGGTCAAAGTGCACAAGGGATATGTTAGAATTCCAAAGGGGAAAACCAGTTTGGTGCTTTGGCGATACAGATCACATGGTGATTGTAGTGACAGGATTTAGGTCAGATCACATAGAAATGATAAGAGATGTGTAGAAGAAGAAAACTGGGATTCAGGAGAAACATTGTATTGTTGTTTAGAAATTGAGCAGGGTAGGAGTAGAGACACTGAGTATTAGGATGAGAGGAATGCCAAGGTGTAGCATGATTAACAAAAACCCAGAGAAATAATGGGGTTCAAACTGAAGGGCAGAAAAGCAAAATAGCCAGTCACTGGTTCTTACATCTACCTCAGTCTGCTCAAGGCAGTTGCCCACTGAAAATCTGAACACGTGTCTATGGTGTGATACCAATCAAATTCTGTATAGTGGAACACATCCATCTGCCAGATCTCATTCCTTTGAATACCCTTTCAGTTATTCCCTGCAGGCAATGGTGTGTGGTTATAGCAAGAGCAAGTAGGACATCTCTTTATAATCTCCTTAGCTTGTTACCATGTAATAGAAACCTTTTTCTTTAAACCTTTGCTATTGACATAATTTTTTTTATTGAAATTCTGAGGCCTGCAACACACTTCCAATCAATAATTGATCAATTTCTGCATTATTTTGTGCTAGAGGACCTGATAGGCCCATATGGAATTGGATGTGTGTTATGTAAATAGGACAAAGCCTATTTCTGATTATGTCTTGCACTTGAATGAATAATGAAGTTAATTCTGTATCATCTTGAATAAATTCAGCAGTTTCAATATGCAAGACAACTATTTCTGCATATTGTGAATCAGTAACTATATTGAGAAGTTCTTTAAAATCCCTTAGTACCATAAGAATAGCATATAATTCTGCCTTCTGGATATAATTATAAGGGCTTTGTTACATCTTACATAATTATTGTGATTTGTAACCTGCCTTCCCTGATTTACCTGTATTGATATAAAATGTATGGGCTCCAGTTACTACATAACAATTTGGGGAAGAGTTCAAGAAGTTCTTATTATAAGGTTAAGTCTGATGCATTTGGGATAATTGCTATTAATTTCTCCCAAAAAATTAGCACAAGATCTTTGCAATAGTCCAGCTTGTAGTCATGTTAGGTTTTCTAGATATATAGAGGTATATTTCAAGTAGATAGATAACCTTAAAATATTTCAGAGACCTTCAGAATATAGCATTTAAATGTTTCAAAAAATTTAGGACTTTTAATGACAGTGAGACATATCTGCTTCTGGCAGCACCAATCTACTTCAAGAGGAAGATGGGCACCAAAGAGGCTTCTTATGGAGGTTTTTTTTTTCTTTTTTTTAGATAAACTGGACATGTAGGATCCACAGAGAAATGACTGATAAACTAGCCTGAAGGTGAGATGATACTTTGGGGTTCCTGCTTCATGAAAGAGTCTGTGAGACATTATGCAGGATACATAGAAAGTGACTGGCAAACTGCCAATATAGGCAGAACTATCTGAAATTTTCTGCTTTGTGGAAAAGTTTGCTGGATACTATGAGCCTGTAGGCTGAAAATGGGTGCCCCAAGGGTACAAAAGAACTTTGTGTGACTGTCCAGGCCGCAGGATGTCTCTGTCATTTCTAGAGTTTTAAAAGTTGCTTACAACATACTCCTTTCTGTTTACTTAGGTAATATTATATCCTTCTGCAATCTTTGGTGGAGTTGAAGACATAGTTAGAGTTTTACATAGTTATTATATAAGACAAAATAGATACAAATGTTAAAACTGTAATTCTTGCTTGATACCTGGTTTGTTATATGTAATTTTACTATGTTAAAGTTAAAGCCTTCCTTTTTTTAAAACTGTAAAAGGGAAATAGTGTGGGAGGTCCTTCTGTCTATGTGTTGCCTTTATTGGTTAATTAATAAAGAAATTGTCTTAGGCCTGCACAAGGAATAGAAGTAGGCAAGGAAAGCTAGACTGAATGCTAGAAGAGAGAAGGGCAGAGTAGAGAGAAGCCATGGAGCTGCCACCAGAGTCAGACATGTTGAAACTTTGCTGGTAAGCCACTGCCATGTGGTGATACACAGATTAATAGAAATGGGTTGAATTAATATGTAAGATTTAGCCAATGAGAAGGAAAGCTAATGGGCCAAGCAGTGATTGGATTAATACAGTTTCTTTGTGATTATTTCAGGTCTAAGCTAGCTGTCGACTAGGAACCCAGAAGTGCCCTCCCTCCTACAGGAAAGTGTGGAAACAGAGAGGCTCTGAAGAATAGAATGCCAGAGTCAATATTTCAAATACTGGAAGCCCTAGTTGTTAATAGAGCTTAAGAGAACTGTCTAACATTAAAGAGCTATTGGTCTTAACACTCAAGATTCAGAAGCTCTGAGCAGTCACTGGGTAGTGGTCCTCTAAGTTCAGAGCAATGATATTCTACTCCCATGATGTAGAGCAATAAACCTCCAGCTTTTATACACCAGACCCCAGGCATAGTTGTTAGTTGTCACAGGTTAGAGTTGCACACATCCAGATTTGCAAGCTGAGTTTGTAAGCATCTGGAACTCAAATATGTCAAAATAAGAAAACTCTATTTGTCTATTTGTGATTTGTACCTAGAGAGAATCACAACTACAACAAACAAAAAGAAAAAAAAATATACAGGCAATCTGTTTGAGACAAATAAACAAATAAACGACAAAACATGAAAAGGTTTTCTTAGTAAGTTTTCCTGAGGGAGCAACAGAGAAAGAAGACTGCTGTGAGGGTAGAGATGGAGAAGGATTTGGAGGTCAAGTTGTCTGCTTGTTTATTTTTCCTTCTGTTTTGAAATGTGTGCAGAAGTGATAGCAATGTTTGGGAAGCTGAAAGGATAGAAAAGCTATGGTAGCAAAATCTTTGCATGGCCAAAGTGGCGTCTAAAAGAGCTTCAGAGGAAGTGATACCTTACATGGAGTAGCTAGTTTCAGTTAAAGAAAGGGGACCAAGGGAAAATTTACATCAGAGTTAGGCAGATCAGCTCTTTGCTGTTGACAGAGTTGCTTTACTAAGGGCAGAGTTGAAGGGTTTGGGAGTTAAGAGATTAGAGGAGATTAATGGACATACAGTGTAGTGTGGGAATGTGCATTCACTTGGTGATGGATGGCAGTGGAATCTGGGGCCTCCTCAAATGACTATGGAAAATCAGGATGTGAGGAATGACAGGATTAACCCTGAGAGTTTCTTGAGTGAAGGCAGGAGAATGTTCAAGCTGCAAAACACAATATTGCCATGCATGTTCACCTCCTACAGCTCATACAGTTCACTAGCCAAAGGGTGATGGAAATTCCTCAGAGACCTTCTTAGCTGACTGAAGACTGACTCTATGCAGTGGTGGACTGTGTCTTTTATACAGTAGCCTGGGGATGAAGTGACTGAAAGCAGGATAACAAGGAAACAGGTGTCTTTCTGACTGAATGGAGAAGAAACGAATGGAATGAATTATTGACAATCCATATACATCCTCCCAGAATGAACAGGACATTACTCTTAGCTGTGAGGAAAAGCATTTTAAGAAATATTAATTAATCATCTACTTTTTGTTGCCTTAGAGCACAAAGGCATAGAATTTCTTTATGCTTTCAAAAATCATCTGATATCATTTATGAAACAGTCTGAAATCTGTACTTACACCAAGAGGGATGGGATTGGTAATTCTATCTATTTACAAGGTTTATCTTCATTCTCTGTATCAATCAGTGACATTTCAACTGCAAGTCTTTCTTTACTTTCAATTTTTTCTACTTTTTTCTCTTCTTTTTCCTCTTCCCATATTCCATCTTCCTCTTCGTCTTCCTCGTCCCTTCTCATTGTTCTTCCTTGTCAGGTTATTGCTACTACCACTACCACCATTGTTTTCCTCTACCAGGAACTGAACCCAGGACTTTATGTCATATACAATGTGCGAGGTGAGTTCTAGAACACTGAGATATTTTAGCAGGTTTACATTTATTTTGAGACAGAATCTCAAGGAGTTTCTCAAGCTTTCCTTTTCTGTTTTTTACTTAAATAATATACCAAAACCACATTAAACCCTCTAAAACAAAAATATCTGCATTTGAAAAAATTTTTAACTTTTTATATGACTATATATCTAAATACTATGGAATGAAAAATTAAATTATCAATGGAATAATATAATTATAATAAATCAGTAAAATTTGGGAACACACCAGTTAGGTATGGAAAATGACAAAAAATATTCTAGGTGCTTAAAAATAAAAATTTTACTTAGTTTTTACCTTAGAATCTTTCTGGAATTAATTTCTATTTTTGTTAATTCAAAATTGTAATTCTCTTCATAACTGGAATCTTCACATGGTATTCAGATGAGAAGGAATTACCATCAGGAGTTTGAAATGCTAAGGGAATTTGGGAAACATTGCAGGTACCAGAATGATTTGAGAAAGCAGTATTTACACAATACTAGCTTTAATATGTATTTGAAAAGAATTGTTCAATGTATGAAAGTGAGACAGTGAAGTCACAACAAATCTAAGCAAAGGCTCATTTGCATTAAATGTATTAAACCCTATATTAATATTAAATATATTAAACCTAATATTAAATATATTAGACAAAATTTTGAAATGAAGACATGAATGGTTTCTCAGCATTGGAGCTCAGTCAATAATAATAATAACAACGATCACCCAGGAATTCTACAAGTGTCCTATGTGTTTTGTAGTTGAAATACCTAAGATGCAGGACAAAGAGAGGGAATCCAAGTGGTGCATGGCAGTTTTCCAGAATCTGAAACAGAACTGAGCATGCAAGAAGAACAAGACAGGTATTGTTACAAGGGCAGCATGGGGGGCAGGAAAAAGGGAGGGGAAAGATGGAAAGGAAGAGAGTAAGAAAGGGAGAGCTAGAAAGAGAGAGGTAGGAGAAGGAGAGAAAGAGAGAGCAAGAGAGGGGGGAGGGAGAGGACAAAAGAGGGGGGAGAGATAGAGAGATAGAGAGCATTGTTAAGCCACATACAGAGACTACAGTCAATAAACATGAGAACAAGAGTGGAAGATGCCTGAGTCTGGGGAGAGAATAAGAGACAAAGGTTAGAAAGATATTTTAACTTCACAGATGTGTTTGAGAATTGTTTTCTTTGCGTTTGCTGTCCCAGGAAAGTCTTACAGTTCCCAAGACATCAGGTACAGAAAGACCAGCTTGACAGTGGGAAAGAGTTCATCCTCGAGTGGGCACTCAGTCAGGTAAAAATCACAGCCAAAATCATTATGAATGCAAAATTAAACAAAAAAGTAGCCCATGGTGCAGTTGAAACTATTCCAAGTATTAATAAACCACAGGGTGAGCTGTAGTAGATATTAAGCAATTTAATATATTTATTCATTAAAATGAAAATTTAGCATGGTTAGGAGCAAAATAGAAAGTATAAAAGGATTTAAAATCAAAATTCTAGACAGGAAAACCAGAATATTTGAGATGAGTAATGCAATGTACATGATCATTTTAGAAAAAATATTACTGAAATTGAAATCAAGATAACAAAAACTATCAACAACAAACAAACGGTTAAAGTAATGTCTGCTGTGAAGTCTATTGTCAGTGCAACGGGAGACATTGAGGAAGAGATCTATGAGCTCAATGAATGAATAAAATTCATGCAGAAACCAGGAGTGCTGGCCCATGCTTGTCATCTCAACACTTGGGAAGTAGAATCTGGAGGATCAGGGGTTTAAGATCATCTTCAGTTGCACAGTAAGCTCTAGGCCAGTAAGGGCTATGAGACTATCTTTGGTCAAAACAAACAAGCAAAATTCCTATTTTGTTGGAGGAGGGAGCCGCTTGTTCTTCCTGGCTGCCTGGGAAACTTAGTCCTGAAATAATCACACAGAAACTGTATTAATTAAATCGCTGCTTGGTCCATTAGCTCTAGCTACTTATTAGCTAAATCTTACATATGAATTTAACCCATTTCTATGAATCTGTGTATTGTCACGTGGCAGTTTTGGCAAAGTTTTGGCATGTCTGACTCTGGAGGTTCCATGATGTTTCTCTGACTCTGCCTTCTTCCTCCCAGCATTCCATTAAGTTTTCCTCACCTAGCTCTGTTGCCCTTTAGCTCTGCTATAGGCTCAAAGCAGTTCCATTATTTATTAACCAATAAAACCAACACATAGACAGAAGGACCTCCCACACCACCTATTGTACTATGAATGGGGAACTCATATTGCTTAATATAAGATATGGCACATAGGGGTACATTGTAGCAGAGCTACAAGAGAGAAAAGTAAGAAGCAAAACAAGGAATGTGGCAACCTACTGTAGGAGCTGGCAAGATGGCTGGACCATTACAACCTAGTCCCTGAATCAAATTGTCAAGAGAATCTTGCTTTAATTATTATTATTATTATTATTATTATTATTACAAGAAAAATTTACATTTACTCCCCTTGTTCCCGGCCCTCCCGCTCCCCCCCTACCCCACCGCCCTTCCCCTGCTTCCTTAAGATGGGGCAGGATACCCTGCTCTATGGGAAGCCCAAGGCCCTCCCCCTCCATCTCGGTCTAAGAAGATGTGCATCAATGTAGAATAAGTTCCCAAAAAGACAATACATGTAGAAGACATAGGTCCCAGTGCCATTATTATTGGCTTCTCAGTCAGTCCCCATTGGCAGTCACATTCAGAGAGTCCGGTTAGGGCATATGCTCATTCAGTCTTGGTCCAGCTGGATTTGATGAGCTCCTGATAGATTAAGCCCACTGTCTCTGTTGATAGGCCAGTCCCTCACGGTCCTGACGTCCTTGTTCATCTTCTCCCTCCTTCTGCTCTTCCACTGGACCTTGGTAGCTCAGTCCCTTGTTCTGATGTGAATGTGGGTCTCTGGCTCTATCTCCATTCATCATGCGAAATTTCTATGGTGATGATTAAGATATTCAACAAAGTCACTATGGGACAAGTTCAGTTCAGGCACCCACTCCTCTGCTGCCCAAGTACCTAGCTGGGACATCTCTGTGAATATCTGGGATCCCCTCTAGAGACAAGTCTCTTGCAAATCTTAAAATGACTCCCGTTAATGTAGATATCTTATCCCTTCTCCAATATCCACCCTTCCTCCATCTTCACCCTCCCACATAAACCCTGAGGCACCTAGTTATACATAAGGTGTTTGTATATTTTAATTTAAATTATTAAAGACTGTAGATAAACAGCAAAAGAGATAAAGTAGTCCTGAAAGTTCTCTATCACAAAGAAAAATAAAAGGAGAAAAATATAAGAAATAAATGCCCTGTATACCTCAATTTGAAGACAGAAATACAACTGAAAAGCAACACACAGTACATGTCACCTTTATGATATCCTGGTCAAATATATTATAAAGACACAGATGAAAAGTAGATGCTTAAAAGCTAAAGATGGAGAATGATCTATCCAAGTAGCAACTGAAATCTAGGGAAGAGAAATAAAAATATATTCTCTTACTGTTCAAATTCTCAATATCTTTCAGAATATATTTTTTAAATGTTTTCTCAGAGTTACTTAAGAAAATATCAGGAGAAAATAACACTGATAAGATCATTAAAAGATTTTTTTTAATATAGTCTGGTTGGTTTTTGCCAATGTAGCCCAAATCTAGACTTATCTTGGAAGAAAGAATCTTACTTGAGAAAATGACATGTTAAACTCAATAAAAATTAAAAAACATATGAAAATTTCTAAATTATATTTAGAGTAGTCCCGGGAACATGATTTATAGTGATAGACACTAATAAAAAAGAAAGATTTTCATATTAATAGATTCTACATTAACCTTAAGGAAATAACAATTAAGATGGTTAATCAAACACATTTCTCTTCTTAATTAAAAGATCAGTGAGAAATCAAAACCATAGAGATAATTTAAAAATATTAACACAATAAATAAAACTATTAAAAGCAGTGCAGCCTACTTTTATGTTGAATCATTTTTTCATAAATTTTGGGTGAAAAATAATAAATTTTTAAAAATCTAGTTAGAATTGTCAAGATGCTAATATAAGGCATGTAAGAAGAGATCTAACTAAATATTCTGTAGATGCTAAAAGAATTATATGGAAGCCATGAACAAATGAAAAACAACAAATCTGAGACCACAGATGACAGATAAAATTTATTAAAGTATATGATTACCAAACACCATTCAAAAAGAAGTAAGGCCATGCCTATTACTATATTTTGTACAGGCTTATGGTATTGTGTGTGGAGAAGTAATCCAGAGAGAGCTGACTAAAGACCCCAAAGGAAAAAAAAAAGAAAGAAATTTTTGCTTATGAAGTATATGGTACTTTTTAAATTTGCTAATGGATTTACAGATATATTTTGTATCAAAATTTGCTGAAGTATACATTTGAAATAACTGGAATCGATTTTATAATATATAAACCTCCTTAAAGCTGTAAACCTGGATTGTTATGTCTATGTATAAATGTAGTTTTGTGAATGTTTCCAAATGCTTTATTGGAAACAAATTTCTAAAACATTAATCTTCCAGGTAATACAATAATGTGTTTTCTAATTGGTTTTTGAATATTTCCTGTAGGCATCATAAAACCTGAATCATTACAAGCATGTTCTTCATAGGCACTTTCATTCTCAGTACCTGAAGTAGATTATTTTTCTCTTAATTCAATGCTTTCCAACTTCATTTCATGGAATCTAGTCATCTTGTCTCTCTTCTGTCTTTAACTTTACAAAATCCCATTGTCTACGATTAAAAGTGTTGTGTTTTTTTAATCTCATTTTTCTTTATTTCAAAGAGTAGAAGCTGAATATTATGTTGAAGACTTGGTCACTAACTTGAGAACTGACATGCGATAATTGGGGAGTTTTAACCATACCAAAAGGGGTGTGACTAAAGGATTTATGAAAAATTGATATAAAAACTTGTGATTTTGTAATCTGTTTGCAAAACATAATTTAAGTGCTAGTCTTAGAAACCATAAATTAATTCCCTAACAAAAATCCCACTGCCAGGGCTAGAATAGACCGGTGTGAAATTGTTGATCAGAAAGGCCCAAGAAGTTTTCAAAACAACGTAGACTTTTACCATTCTTCTTAGTTGTCTCTCATAATTAAATGATAGACACCACACACTCTGACTGTAAGGTTTGTAGAAACCAAACTGGAACTCTGCTGCAATTTCTACCCTTGTTTATGAGCTTTCATGGTGCTTGAAGGTGTTGTGTAGACAGAGGAGGAAATAAAAACTTCAATAGTAAACTCAGCTGTGAAGACTAAAATCTTCAATACTAATACACTAGGTAACATGTGCCCACTATTGCAATAGTGGCACAACCCATATTAGAATAACAAGCCACATTAAGATTGGATTTAAGGCCTGCTCCACAAGTCGAAAACCCTTGGCCTGCACTGTAAATCCAGCCAAGAAAGAAAATACCACAACCTTAAGGGAGAACTTGAATTAAGCTGATATAGCATCAAACTGCCACCTCAGTATCTAGACTAATCAACAAACAATACTCCCGGCCTTATTCAGAGAGTCGTCTCATTTTCAGGGAAGGCAATGAAAGCACAGAATCAAAGTTGCCCAAGGTCCTGAGAATAAGTGAAGAATAATGCTCACACTAAAATAAGGCATTTATATCACTTTCCTTATGTCTTAGGAAAGACTCTAGAACTGGAAGGTAGGACATCTTCTTGGCACGACACAGCATTGCCATTTTGAACTCACAGCAGCATCAGTGGGTCCTGTCAATAATCACTCATGGATGGGGAGTGGTCATGGGACCTTGCCCTCCTTGCTGATCTCTAGGTTGCTGATAGATTCAAGGAGAAGGGCTGTCTTTGTCTTTAGTTGTGTGCCTGCTAGAGAGAACAGCAAACTTGCAAATCCTAATAGTTAATTTCAAATCCAATTTAAAAATGGGGTACAGACATCAGTCTAAAGAACCATAAAATTCCATCTTACACCTGTCAGAATTGCTAAGATCAAAAACACTGATGACAGCTTATGCTGGAGAGGTTTTAGGGTAAAGGAAAGACTCCTCCATTGTTGGTGGGAGTGCAAACTGGTACAGCCACTTTGGAAATCACTATGGTGATTCTCAGAAGATTAAGAGACAATCTACCTCAAGACCCAGCAATACCACTTTTGAGTAAACACCCAAAGGATGCTCAATTATACCACAAGGCCATATGCTCACCTATGTTCATAGCAGCATTATTCATAATCGCCAGCACCTAGAAACAACCTGGATGTTCCTCAACCAAAGAATGGATAGAGAAAATGTGGTACATTTACAAAATGGAGTATTACACAGCAGAAATAAATAATGACATCTTGAAATTTGCAGGCAAATGGATGGATTTAGAAATTACCATATTGAGTAAAGTAATCCAGACCCAGAAAGACAAATATAATATGTAATCACTCATAAGTTGCTTCTAGACATGAAGCGAAGAAAACCCAGTCTATAGTCCACAAACTCAGAGCACCTAGAAAATGAAAAGGAGCCTAAAAAGACATAGATGGATCTACATAGGAGGGAGCAAAAGACAAGATCTTCTGAGCAAATTGGTAGCGTGGGCATCACAGGAGAGGGTAGAAGGAGAGAAGGGAGAAGGTGAGGGAAGTGGAGAACCATGTATAGCTCAATAAAACCAATAAAAATTTAAAAGTTCTCTAAATCAGCTATTTTTAAGTATAAAATTTTAGCAGATATTATTACATTTGTGATGCTAAATTAATAGTAGTATATTTCTAAATACTGATAAATAATTATAAATAATAGTAACAAACATATCAATTAAATATTAATTAAATATAATTAATGATATAAATGCTAAAATAAAATGATAAAAACGATGATATAGCATCAAGATATGAGAGAAACTCACTACTAGCAAGGTGACAAATAAATGGGAAACTGCTCTAACATACTTCCTACTTACACAAAGTTAACAAAGGCTCTACCTTTCAAATATATTTTATCTGATCGTCATACTAACTAAGCTGCCACAGAAATGATAGTAAGGCAAAAATAACGTATAAAACTAATTTTTCCTTTATTTTTGCACATCATAAGTTGTTAAACTTAAGAAAGTGAAATTTTTGTCTCAAATTTTTTATGGCCATTATCATGAAAATGCTTAATGATGTTATATTTATAATTTAAATATTCGGCTATATTTCCAAAAATTCCTTTGCTACTTCTGAAGAAAAATACACAAGTAACTACACTAAATTAATACGTGAGACTGAGTTAAAATTGAAAAATTAATAGAAAAGTAACTGAAAATATACATGCCAATTCAAGTTAGAGAAATTAGTTAAAAGGATCCTTCTCAGCAGTCACTGTAAACAAACCAAAATCATAGTGACTTATTGGGGACTCTGGGCCCCCAGACACTGAATTTCCTGTGACCCCTTGTCTGCTAGAGTAAACAACTTGTTTTCCTTTGCTTGCAGCTACTCTGAGCACGAGACAGAGAGTGGTTTCTGGTGGCTTGCAGCTGAATGATCCTGAGAGCTAAGGCATGGCCATTGGTCAAGGAAGGTAGTGTATAAGCTGCCCTGAACACAATAAAGGGGGAATTCTTAGGGAATTTAAGGATGACCCATGTCTCTGACTCTGTGTGTATGTAGTATGTGTGCATTTCTCCAGCCACTTGTGCAGCTGGCAAACCGTCCTGTAGTGCAGGCTGTACCCCTAAGGCGTAGTACCATAGTACATGGAGTATACGCACTACAGGACCATAGTACATGCGATAGCAGGACATTACAGTGACTAGTCCATGTCAAGCTCACCAAAGGTGGCATTTGAGAAATGTTGTCTTGATTTTGGCTTCATTTTGCCATTGTAGCATGGTATTTAACCTGAGTTTAGTGTGGCCCCAAAGCAATTGAGTCACCAAAATAATTCAAAAGAGAACAAAAGACATCCCTCTCAATGGAGCCTTGGGAACGAAGGGCGAATGATTTACACAGTAGGTCAGAAGCCCTTCATAAGCAAAAGGACTCTGCAGGGGTTCTAAAAGAAACTGGATACGATTGTGTTATTTTTGTTAATCCAGTGTACAATAATTCCTTCTCAAAGGGATATATATTTTTTTTAAAAAAAACCTGTATCTTATTCTGAGTGAGAACACACAAAATTGCATAACTGATTAAATTCTGTCTTCACTTTCCATTTTCCAAGTAAGAAATTCAAATGAAAGTTCTATCCCCTCTTTCATCTCCTCAGTATAAAAGCTTTCCCTGGGAGAAATGAGGTAGAAATGGTTTTAACGCAGAATTCTACCAGAACGTTCAAGAAGAGCTAATACCTATACTCCTTAATGCATTTCACATAGTAGAAACAGAAGGGTCATTGCCAAACTCATTTTATGAAGCTACAGTTACCCTGATACCTAAACCACACAAA
>JAQHUG010000213.1:1756772-1778958 GCA_028555095.1 Dicrostonyx torquatus | reverse complement strand
TAAAAGAACAGTGCTGAACACTGAGGCATGTATTTGAAGTCCCAGCTAACTGGAAGGCTAAGAAATAGTTGCTAATGCTTGAGATGAACCAGGGCAACATACTGAACTGTACTTCAAAAAACAAAGGGAAAACAAGAAACAAACAGCAGAAATAACAGCACAAAAAATAAAAGGTCTAGTTAGATTACACTAAATTCTGGTAATTAGAAACTTACATAAATAGTGAAAAGCCAACTTAGTCCATAATATGATGCTTATCATTGCCCATTACTTAATAGATACCTCAATGTTTATGAGTATATATGAACTTATATGGAACATATTTAGTATATACTTTAGTATCTATGATTTTTAGAACTATGTATTCAATATATTTAGATTACATATTATATGTACCTTAGATATATACTGTATATAGCTTATATTTGAGCATAATGTGAATGTATAAATTTTAATGTTTAAAGCAAAACTTAAACATATACAATGACATAAAAACTTAATTAATTGGAATTATACCTTTCTGATACTTATATACATTATTTCTAAAATTGGCTGAATATTTGATGCATAATTTTAAGGAGCATTGGAAAAATATGACCTAATAAAAAATAATTTACTAATAGTTCATAGGAGAAAATAATTTGTACATTATTGTTCATTCATCAGTGAAATGCAAATTACAACTTCATTGAAGTCTAGCTTTGCTTAGATTATGATTAAATATAAAGATGCAGATGTTGGTGTTATCTATAAAACTAGTGCTTTATATAGACTAGTTGGAATTCTCAACAAAACCACTTTGTATTGTTTGTATATTGGGGACTAATTTTTAACATATTTATACTCTGCTTGAGCATTGCATTCTTAAGCACGAACGTACAATATTTCCATCAAAAGAAATATGTTGAGAATCCCTACATCATTATTTATTCTACCTCCAAGCTAAAAGCAATGAAAAAGAACATCATTCATATAAAAGAATGAAATGTGATGTAGCTATAGAAAGATATATTACTCATAATGAATGAAAAATGATAGTTGTGAAATTTGATCCAAAACTCAAATGTCAAGCCAAAAATTGTAGAGGTACAGATAGCTATCCATGGCTCCACATGTGTAAAGTTAAAAAATAGGTATAAATAATAAATGATGCTAAAATTATGTTAGATTTAGTCATTAGGTGGGACAGCACTGACAGCATTAGTGAAAGGCACACTGTGACATCATTAAGGTTCAAGTTTTTAATTCACTAGTTTATTTGTATTTCACAATGAAATGAAACTTATTTATGTACACTCATGTTTGTCTGCTTTCTCCTAAATTTCTCAAAACATGGGGTTTGATTAATACAAAATGGATTGGAAACTGCATAGGAGAATCTGTAGCGTATTTCAGGACAATGTAGCAGTTTGTGTAGCTGTTAGGCCTGGCTGTAAGTATAGGAGAGTGAAATGTGGTATACACTTTCTTTTATTTGTGCTGGACAACAGAGATGCAGGCAGAACCTTCACGGAGGTATAGAATGTAGAGTAAATATAGCCTGTGAAGAATCAGGCTAGTAGTTTTGCATTGGGAGCAACACTTTGAATCTTCTAGAAGGAAACGTGAGTGTCCATTGAACATAATAATACTAGAGTTTGCCATTTAGCAGTTCTTATGCCAATCAAAAGATATGGAAGAGAAATATCAGCCAACAAAGACTCGTACCTGTGGCAAGAAATTTCATGGAAACAGCTTGGAGCTTAGGGCTCTACAGACTGCAGTTTCAGAGATCATGAATAAAATCATGGCTTTGATGAAGACATGTAATACAGTGAGTGTTAGACAAGTGGTATCCACCACAGACTAGATAGATCTAGCCAGATAGTGTAGGTGAACCTAGTAGCTCAAGAATAGTTTAAGACTTTCACTTTGCCTTACAACTAATAACTCACCCTTGAAATTTTTCATTAATTTAGCAAGTTGTACCATCACTCAACTTTTACTTCTATAGTTTTCCTTGTGGCATCCTCCAAAATACGGAAGTTTTAACATTTTCCCTGGTAATAAAACTGACTGATGTTATTTGTCTTTGTTTCATCATTTCTCCTGTGTCCTTAATTCCAACTAATGAATTGACTGGTTTTAGAGTACATTTTCTCATGAGATTCCTTTCCCTTCATATAGTCCTGACAAAAAAATAATTTTATAGGAAAATAAGTTGCACCTCCAGGCATTTTCTAAAAATATAGTGGTTATTATTGTTATTCTTGACAGAGTTCACCATGTTCTGACAATGTTAAAAATCACCTTGCCTGAAGGAAATAAAAATTATAAAATAAAATCTAGAATTTCTATTATGTTTTACATTTTATATTATATGATCTTTAGAAAACTATGGTGCTATAGAGCCAAAGAAATATCATGTATATATATACTTCAGACCAACCAAAAACTTTGTCATTTTCCATATTAAATTCTTACATTTCAAATAAAAGTTTAATTATGTAAGCCATACACAAGTATCCTCATTATAAAATACCAAAATGTTAATTAGATTAAAATTGCTTATAATGATTAACCTTCTCTCTTAATGAAAAATTGATGCTTCTATAAGTTGAAGTATAAACTTTTGTGTAATCCTTTAGAAGCCCTGTGCTATTTAGTGTAAAAACTTAACCATGTGCCTCCATGAAGGATGTTAGCTGGATATATTTCCTCATAATACAATTATTGCACATTCAGTATAAGACATGATTAACTTATTAAATGTTATATATTGCTAATAAATCAGCTATTTATGATAGATGACTATAGTAACCAAAATGTGTTAGAATGCATAAAAGTTTGTGTATATTTAAGCTATTTCTCTTGCTATTTATTACCTACTTTTTAGTATTTGCTTCCCTTCCATATCAGCAGACCTTATCTGCTTCATTCATCATAATTGTGATATTAGCTGATGCCTTATAAATATTAATGCATTCAAGTTTATTTTTCAATGGAACCAAAAAATTATTCTAGGTACCTGCTGTGTGTCAATCTAAGTGTTTATATTGACAGTTTTTAAGATATTTTTATTTTACATAAACAATGTAAGGATATGACTTGAATAATTTCCCAGGTACTTATTGCATTTTAATGCCTATAAACCAAGTGTATTTCCATAAACCTTCATAAAATATGTCCTACATATACCATTTATATGACTAAGAGAGTATTTTTTCTTCATTTTCATTTTTTGTTTTCATTTCCCCAGTCGATCATTGAGACTAGACCTCTTTCATTTACCAACTGCATCATGTTTTCTAAAATTATTATTCTTAGCCCATTAGATTTTTCTTACATTATTCAAGAATTTCCTGTGTGTTAAAATCTTTCGTTTTGTAAGGAAGCTCCTTAAGATTCAGAATGATCTCAAGGAAGGGGAAACATCTCATCCTGCTCTCCAACTCAGTAAACAACTGCAAAGCTTCAGGAATTCCTTGAAACTGACTGGATGAACTAGGCTCCTCCTCCCCCTAGGTTAAATAAACAGGAAGAACATTAGAAGACACTCTCAGACTAAGCAAGCTACCAAAAGATGACATTCTTCAGCCTGTGGAACTGTGGGGAAGTTATGCATTGAGCTCTAGGAGATGGGTTTTACTGCTGCTGTTCTCTTGAGTCATTCTATTGCTTTAAGTAGCCAGTTATTCATTCTCTGTAAATAACTTCCCCCAAACTTATTGGTACCACCTAGTATCCTTACTATGCTATACTATGTATCAATTTTCTATCTTTTCTAAGTAGATTTTTGTTTATGTCTCCCTGGGAAAAACTGTCACATAACTGTCATCTCCCTAAACATTTGAAGTATGAATATATGCTGGATATAAATCTTTGGGGATATGGCACTAATATATACCCCCTAGTCTTTAATGTATGCTTTCTTTTGCCATTAAGCATGTAAAATGTTATTAATTGATTTTTCTTTTATATTTTATTTAATAAATCTCATGTATCCAAAATATTAATATTTCTATATTTTTCCAGATACCTGGAATTTACTTAAATACTTTTAGTGATAAAAAGTAGATATGAAATGTGAAAAATATTTAAAGAATAGTCTCTGTGACTGGGGAAGAATAGTCACTGTTAATAAAGAGAGTTAAGTGTTACAACACTTTCAAATAAGCAAAATGAAGATTAACAAACTTTGACTCGGAATATTTTCTCTGAATCTGTAAAGAAATCATGGGACAAAAATACAGAAGTTGGTAAGCTAGGTCAGGGTCCAAAGTTGAACTCTGGAATCTTAACTGCAATTGGATGAGGAAGGAAAAATTTTCAAAAAGAAGAGTGGAAACAAAGCTTAAAGAATGGACAGTGGCAAGTACAGTTTTGCTGAAATACAGCATTCATGAGAAGGAATGATAAAGTCCTGGACAGATGGATCAGTGACTGCTCTTCTAGAGGACCTGTATTCAAGTACCAGCACCCAGCTGATGGCTCCCAACCATTTGTAATTATATTCTCAGCATCCAACACCTTGCTTCCCCCAACACCACCATTGCAAGTGAACAGCTATATATGCCAACAAATTACACACTCACACACACACACACACATCTAAAATGATAAAGGTCTCAAAAATGGAACAGTAAAGTATTTTAATATAAATTTTTATTGTTAGCTGGACACCTTTAATCCCAGCACTTGGGAGGCAGAGGCAGGCAGATCTCTGTGAGTTCAACACCAGCCTGATCTACAAGAGGTAGTTCCAGGATAGGCTACAAAGCTTTAGAAAAATCCTGTTTCAAAAAATCAAAAAAAAATTTTTTTTATTTGTTTTTCGGCAAGTTCTTGATCAGGACTGAGTGTTGTGGTCTAGAGATCTTATATGGTCTAGAGATGTTGTATGGTCTAGAGTTGATATAGCGTGGTAAATAGATAAATAGATAGTCGTCAATACACATTCACAGTAGCACATGAACTGGAGCAGGAGAAGAATATGACCGAATCCAGAGAGAAATTGACTTTATTCAAATGCATTCTGTATAAGTTCAAAGAGCTAGAATGCTGTAGACCACAGAGAAAGACAATACTAGCCTTTGCTATCCAAATTTTAAAGAGTCCCTACCTTAACAGATTAATTCAAATACACATTACAATATAAATCACAGAGACACAGATGAAGGTGTTTTATGGCCTAGGAATTCTCACTGTCAATAGACAATTCATAGACCACAGAAGTAAATTTCTTGATGTCATAGATGCCTTTGGTTTGAGGAAGTTTTTTTGGAATGTTCTGGAACACATTTAAAACAAAGAAGACAAAAACAGAAACTGTTTATATAATTCTCTACGTGACCAAATGGAATCAGAAAAATCTTGAACATACTTGCTATGAAGTGAAATTTCTCTGAGGTGGAGACAAGTGTTAAACATAGCAGGAATATAATATATATTATAGTCTGAAAGAAAATTCTATAAACATCCAAGAAAAGAGAGAAAAGACAAAAGGTTACCATTCCTTATGCTTTTGTGCAAATAGAGAGTTTGACTAAATCTATTCCCAACAAGATGCTGAGAAAGAAAAGGAAGAGAAAACTATTGTTACATTATTACAGAATTGAGAGGGAACATCAACTTGAGAATAGGCAAAAGAATTAATTAAATAATTGTGAAAAGAAAAGTTGAAAATAAGTAACTGTGATTCTGGTGCATATAAAATTTAGAAACAGCTGTTCTGTGTAATGATCATGCCCACCTTGTAATTATGAACTTGTGATGCAATATCCTTTTTGCTTAAAAGTGGGATTCAGAAATGCTTGTAATTGTTTCTCAAGAAGAATTCAGAAAACAAAGTAGACTCGGGCACTAATGCTAGCGAAGACAGAAGATCAGAATCTTAATGTAAACATTTCCAATTAGTAGTCCATTTGGACAGCTTCAGCGGAAAGTGAAAGATTCTATTATTTATTTGAGAATGGGTCATTAATGTCACCTTGTTGAAAAGTACCCTCCTATATTTTTTATGCGCTGATAATTTGTAGAAGGATAAGTTTAACATGATAAACTAATGAATTTGATATAGGAAATTTCAAGACAGTACAATATCCATCATTTCACAGATATTACTGATATATCAAGATACACAACAAGATTGGGAAGAGTAACTGGAGGAGGCTAGAAGGTGAAGAGGGAGGAGTAATGTGATACAATTATCTGTCAATTAAAAATATAATGAAATATGTCATAAAAAGTAAAGTTCACAGACTCTAAGGCCATTTTAAATTCATTCCAAACTGAATGAAAATAACATAAAGAATATACTCGTAAACTCCCTGTCCTAATATTTTTGCAACCTTTACTTAGAATAACTGTGGAAATTACTTCTAGGTGTTTCTGTGAGGATGATTCTAATAAGGTGTAGTTGAAGAAGGAAGACTCACCTGGGATATAGACAGCATGCTCTCCTGGGTTGTGGTACAAAGCTGAACAAAAAGAGAAAACGAGCCAAGTATTAACATTCAGCATTAGCTGAAGAAGTAATGGGACCTGACATCTCACGCTCTGCGACTAAGTTTTTTCTTCATGCTAGACTATACCTCATCAAACTGTGAGCCAAATTAAACTTTTTTTTCTTTAAGTGACTTTTGTCAGCTGTTTGATTACAGCAATGAAGCATAACTATTATAGGATATTGTTACCAGGAGTGGGGTAATTGCTATGATAAACCTGACTGTATTGTTCATAGGCATTTGAAACTGGTTTACAGAAAGAAATGTGGAAGAGGTTTGGAAATTTAGGCTAAAAAAAATCTCTAAAAATATATATATATATATATTTCTCTCTCTCTCTCTCTCTCTCTATATATATATATATATATATTTTCATTGTTGTGATAGGGGGTTGGAAGACCAGAATGTTGAAAGAAACACAGAGAGTAAAGCTTCAGATCAAAATATTTCAGACAGAAACAAGAACACTTAAGAACTGGGCTAGGGGCCATTCATATTATATTTTGGTAAAGAACTAGTTTCATTTTACCTATGCCCCAAAAACTGAGCCATTTGAAATTCAGAAGTAATAAATTAGTTTGTTTGGCAGAGGATAATTCTTGAGACAGTAACATTTAGGCTTTGTCATGATTACTGCTTACAGCTCCCATCCAGGTCTACAGTGAGATACAGCAAGGAGATGGGAAAATGTACAGTGGGTATGCAAAGGAGCATAAATTAGTTTAAATTTTCAGACAAGACAAATGCAAAAGCAGCTGAATTATTGCAGAAATTAACTCCCAGTAAAAATAAAGCCAGTATTCTAAAATTGTTACAACAGAAAAGATGCCTTTAGGCCAAGATCTTACTCATCCATCTTTCCATCCACAGTTCCAATGTGAAAAAAAAATAAGTGAACATAAAGACGAATCCTACACAGAGAATGGTGGTGAAGCATTTCCATTTTACTGCTTGAAACATTCTCTCTAAGAATGTGCTCCTTTTGTTTGTTTTACTTTGTTTTGTTTTTTTTGTTTTTCAGAGACAGGGTTTCTGGCTGGCCTGAAACTCACTCTGTAGACCAGGCTCATAGAGATGTGCCTGTGTCTGACTCCTGGATTAAAGACATGCTTCCCCACCACTCAGCAGAATGTGTTCTCTTGGATTAAGAAACCAAGACATCCAGAGACTATCAGGGACCATGCAAGAGGAACAGCAAGTAGCTGTGGAACTCATGGAAAATGGTCCATTGGATAGCAAAATATGGTGGGTGTGCCTCTGAGAGACAGAGCCCAGAGGACTATGTGTTCTGAGGACCTGATGCTGTTAGCAAACATAGGTCTGCTTATTTCCCCGGTGGTCGCCATATCCCTCATAACCAATGAGTTGCATAAAACTCTAAGACCCTCACTGGGAAGTGTCGATGGTACTTATACTAATAGTTACTGACGTTTTTCAAACATTGCTGCTGGAGCAGACTCAACTACCACTCTTAGCAAAAATTTAGAGAGGTAGATTGTAAGCAAAGTTAGTTAAAATGTTTTTCTTAATGGCTTTCATTTAGAAAATTTTGGGGAATAATTTAAAGTTTAGACAGACACACTTCTAAGTTGAACAAGGGACTCATGGAGGTCAGGAACAAGAACAAAGGCACGGCAGTTGTGTTAGATAGGATTTTGTTTCTGTAAAAGACACCATGATCACAGAAACTCTGATAAAGGTACCATTTAATTGGAGTGGCCTGCTTACAGCTTCAGAGGGTCACTGCATTATTATCATGACAGGGAAAGTGGAGAGATGCAGCAGAAGTGGTGCTGGAGGAGGAGCTGTGAGTCCTACATCTTTCAGGTAACAGGAAGTCCATTTAAACTCTGGACAGTATCCTGAGCACAGGAAACCTCAAAGCCCACTCCCACAGAGACACACTTCCTCAAACAAGGTTGCACCCACTCCAACAAAACCACACCTCTTAATGGCACCATTCCCTATCTAATTATGGAGGCCAATTACATTAAAATTACCACACTGGCTATTACTAGCTGTCATGACTTTCTTGATAAAGATGGATTGGTAACTACCAACTGATGTAGGATATGATGTATGCTGTGAATGTTTTATTGTCATTGGTTAATAAAGAAATTGCTTGGGCCCAGGATAGGGCAGAATAGAGCAAGGAGGGAATTTTAAGTAGATAAAAGAAGAAAGAAGGTTGAGTCAGAGAGATGCCATATAGTTGATTGAGAAGAATGATGCCCACGTGCCGTTGCTGGTAAACTACGAGTTTTTTGATAAAAAAAAATAATAGAAACGAGTTAATTTAAGATGTAAGAGCTAGCTAGATATATGCAATTGATATCGTTTTTATGTTATTATTTCAGGTCTGGGCGGCCGGGAGATTAATGAGCAGCCTCTGCCTATAGCCAACAGTGATTAATTTCTTATACCCATTTTTGCCCTTAGGTTCCTGGTATGATTTAATGAAAAATTGTTGATGGGTGTGGGCTTTGAGGATGTAAAATAGAAAAGACTGATTGATTTTATATTTAAAATTATATTTGTGACTCTGCTAAGATATCTTGGTAAGATTACCCCTTGAGATAAATAATAAGATGATTGGCCATTACTTTGCAACCACAAAATGTAGCCTGCCAGTAAAAAAAAAAAAAAAAAAACTGGCTGAGAAGAATACCTTGCAGGCTAACACTCTGTTAATTCATAACAAGTTGCTTAGATTTAAATTTCTGTGGGTCTTTGGGAAGAATTTGTTTTTCACCTGAATTATCTAAAATGTTTAACTATGTAAGGATATTGGGGGAAAGCTTTTATCTGTATTCATTGTAATCCTTCACTTGAAGAAAAATAGAATACAATTGCATTGTAATTTTTATTCCTTGAAAGATTTTGCTGAGGGACATAGCTCTGGGGTAAAAAAATAAAGAAACCCTGACATGTTAAGATGTATCTCTTTCTCTCTGTATGTTTGTGTATGTGTGTGTGTGTGTGTGTTTTCCCATTTTTTGCTAGTCTCAGAGAATTAAGTTTTGCCCCACTCCTCAGCAAACCCAAATTATTTTGCTACCTCAGAAAAAAGTCTACATTATAATCAGTCATCACTCCACACCTTCTCTCCAGTTTCTGTGATCTGATGAGGGCTAGTCCCTCAGCAAGAGGCCAATGAAGTTTTGTTCCAGTGGCCATGCTGTAGCTTGAGTTGGCAGTACAAATGCATATGATAACACCATCCATTAAGTATTAGTTTTTTAACCATTAAAACTTCACAGGAGGAGTGGATGGGGAGTGGGATAGGTGGCGGGGGGATGGAACAGGAGAAGAGAGGAGAAGAAGCTGTAGTTGGCATGTCAAATAAATGGAAAAAGATGAAAATAAATAAATAAAATATACAAGTTCTTCTCAAAGCAGAAAAAAATAAAAAAAACAGATGTCTGTTAATTAAAACAAACAAACAAATAAACACAAAACATTTCACAAGTAAGGCATTAATGGAGTCTTCTGCAAAGTTTCTAAGAAGTAATATTTTGTAGGAGCTCCTAAGAGGTCATTGTCTAAAGCTCAGAAACTATAGTTGAGATTATAGGCTGTTAGAGATGCTGAGACTGTGGTACATGATCCAGCCTAATGAAAGCTTATTTGTGCTACAGCGCTAAATATTTTTTGGTCAATATTAAAAATACTGGTGATTTCTGAGCTTTGGGAACAGGGATTCAGGATATAAAGTACGTAGGATTTTAGAGCAAAAGTCTTTCTAATGCTACTATCATGGATAGCTGCCACAATACACTGGCAAATCAGAGGACATATAGAACCAAGAGTGAGTTTGTTGTGGTTTGAATATGAAATTTTTTTTGAAAGATTCTGTGTCTAAGACTTGAACTTCTGCTGGTAGATTATTTTGGAAGACACTGTAAACTTCAGTTGCTCAATGGTCTGACAAAAGAAATAGATTACAGAGGTAAGATATAGCCTTATCTCCTGTTTTCACTTCCTGGTAGCTATGGAAAGAATGATCAGCTAGCTTTCCTCTACCATGCTTCCTTTTCCAGTATTTTCTGCTTTGTCTCAGGCAACAAGCTATACTAAAAATGGACTGAAACTTCTGAATCCCTGGGACCAAATAAATCTTTCCATTTAAAAATTGTTTCCTTTGATTATTTATCAGGGATATAAATGTAATGGTCTGCTCTGTCCCTTTAAGAGGCAAGCCACACCCACACACAAACCTGTTGTGATGCAATTGATCTTTGCTTCTTGCCTGAGCCCCTTCTCTTTTCTGTCTCTCCCCCCTCAAAAGGCAGCTTCTGCCTCATTCCATTCCCCCTGACTTTTCCCCTCCCCCCCCTCTCTCTGTGTGTGTGTGTGTGTGTGTGTGTGTTTCTCTCTGCTCTTCCCCCTTCTTCCCGAACCCCTTCTCCCCTTCCCTTCCATAATCCATTAAATAGATATCCAACGTCATTCTGCATGGCATGCCTATCCATGTCTCTCACCCTCTACTTGGCTCCCTGCCCGGGACTAGCCATGGTCTTGTGGTGTGCCCATTTGTCTGTCTCTCCTTGTGGGACTGGCTGCCTCATCGAGGTCTCTCACCCACCACCTGGCTCCCTGCCTGGGACTCCTGTCTCACTATGGCCACTTGGGGAACTACACCATCCCTGTCTGGGACTGATTGCTTTCAGGACCCAATGTCCGCTGCCTGCCCCTGCTTGGGGACCTACAGCATTTCTTGGGGATCCGCAACATTTTTACTTAATACATTAAAGTAAATTTAGGTTGAAGGGGAGGGAGGAGGTAGGGAGAAGAGCAGAGAAAAATGTAGAGCTCAATAAAAATCAATAAAAAATTAACATAAAATTCAAAGATAAAATTAACTTTGTAGGAAAATTATGTGTCACTGTGTTTATCAATCAGCAAATCTAGCAGACATTTTCTGGGTGTTTATGAATTTTGTGGTCTATATTTTGCATTTGGTGCTGTTAGGGTCACTAACTTATCTCCTTCAATGAATTTATATTTTCCTAAAAAATGTTGTCCTCTATAAATGGCTTCCATCTACCTATGTTCAGACTTTTCATTAATATTTTTATATTGGTATCTTATTTCCTATTGCTGAGTTCTTCTACTTGTGCTGTTTGCTCTATTTCTTCCCCATGTGTTTTTGGCAGAAACAAACAAACACAAACAACTTTTGATTTAATGAAACTCAACTAAACAATTTTTTTAAATAAATAAGATGAATAATTTAGATTTATGCTGTTTTCACTCAAATAATGAAAATTAGACAGTGTTCTAATATAACAGAAGGAGTAGTGTTTGGCCTTAAAATGAACAAACAAATTTTTTAAAAAGATAAACAATGAGGTTGAAGAAATGGCTCAATGGTTAGGAGTGTGGGCTGCTCCTTCAGAGATCACCAGTTTGGCTCCCAGACCCACTTAGGTAACTCAAAACTGACTGTAATTCCAGCTTCAGGGGTATTAATTGCACTTTTCTGGTATTATCTGGCACTAAACTGTATACAGACACAAAAATACACATAGGTTTAAAAAATAAAACCAAACTGAAAGAAAAAAATACGCTTTTTAGAGGACTCAAAAATCATTGCTAGTCTCTCTCGTAAAAACAGAAGGGAGGAACGTAAACTGCTCTCAGATATGTTTCTGAATCATACAATTATAGAAAATAGGATGTTTGAAAATAAGGCATTTAGAAACATTATTTTAATTCTATTCCTGGAAAAAATACTCCGATTTTGAAGGAAATTCACCAAGTTGGAAAGTGGCTTGCTATAAATATTGTTCCCTTTATCATTTTATTTAGTATTTATTTGCAAATATCACCATTTGTTTTCCTTAGAATAAACTGTTTGTAAATGAAGAATTTGATACAAAGGTCCAAAACTTAATGTGGGTATTTTCTGAACTGTTTTGCATTTAACTTTTTGACTAAGAGTAATGTGAGTCCCTGGCTTTTTGTACTACTCTGAGCAGTTCACTTTCCATTATAAATTGGAAAACATCAAAAAACTTCTGTCAACAAACTTCTGGATTGCATAACTCCCCCGCCTTTTCCACTTCACTTTGGCTTTAGGCTACTTTACAAAGAGAAAAGGAAAGAATTGAAAAACAAGGAAATCTCCAAACATTGGCTTTAATTTCTTATAAAAGGTATGTTGTTGATTAAAGAACTCAATTTTCTGTAATGAGAACCTGATCTGTACGAGGACCAATCTCTTCATCTTCAGTCTGTGATGTCAAAAGTACAAAGTGAGCCATGAGCTGAAAACAGTCAAGAGGGTCTGGGAGGCAGTTAAACAATGTGGGTTTTGTTTGGAAGTTGGGTTATCACAGGTAAACAGAGCTGGTGTGCACTTCAGCATAGCAGTAACATGGACAAATTGCAACAGTGATGTCAACTGTGTTTACTATAGTCAGTCCTTAGAGTGAAAATGTGAATATTTGAAGTGAAATGAACAGGCACCAGTTGAGAAAATGCACCATTATGTATCCACCTCCTTTGAATGGTTATGTAGCAAACAAAAGAAACATGATCAAATATATTGTGGAATCTCTGGGTACATGGCTGTGTTTCCCTTTAAAGAAGAACATGTATTTTCCATAAGCATCTGTCAAGTTCACATTGTACCAGTTTAACCACCATGAGACATGATTAAAATGTCTTCTGCATGTCTCTAAAGATAAAATTGCAAGACTCCTGTTCCTTTTAATAATAATTTTATTTTACCAATTTATTTATATGACTTAGACATTTAAGAGAAACAGCCATCTGCTGTTGGTTCAAATCGTCTAAATTTAGATGATCATACCATAGTAACTCATTTTGTAATGAAATCATTCATTTTTGCCAAAACTGTAGAAGATGATTTTCATAACACAAAGCAATGAGAGGTGGTAAAACTGTTAAAGTACCCTATAAATTTGGGACATAGATTGGTGCTAATAAAAAAATCAAACTGTGCTTCCATGTGCTCTTCTGATACAGAAAATTCAAATTTATTTTGAATGAGGAAGAACTTTTATCCTTACAACTCTGCACTAAGATAACAGGGGGATGGAAGTATTATTTTCTTTCTCAATCTTTCTTATTTTCATTGCTTGAAGCAAGTTCTTGCTATTATGCTTTTCAAGTTATCCTTAAGTCCTGGGTTGAAATGAATCTCTTGTCCCTGCTTTCAAAGTAGTTTTGTGTATGTGTGTGTGTGTGTGTGTGTGTGTGTATCTTTGTGTCAGTTTTTTCTTGTATGTATGTATATGCAGGTGCATGTGGGCCCATACATAGCATTGCACATCAGTGAGGTCAGAGAGCAACTACTAGCAATCTGTTTCTTAATTCTATAATATAAATGCCAGGAAAATAAATCTTGGCAACTTGTGCCTTTACTCGCTGGGCAATCTTGCCACCCTAACTTCTTCAATATCATGTTAGTAATACAGAAAAATCCAAGAAAAGGCTTTGAGAGCTACCCTGATATTTTCTGTTAATACAGGATGTTTTATTACATATAATCAACCCTTCAAAGTACTGGTGTATCATGGAAGAAAGATAAACATGTTTCTTTCATCCTTTTGAGAGTGTCTCTGATTTAGAAGGAAAGAATTGATGGACTTTGATGTTCAAGGGAATAGAAGTTTCAGAACAGCTTTCTATTTTCATTATATTTTTTCTTTAATATCAGTTTTCTGAGGGTGAATCTTCATAACGTTCATTAACTGAAAGCATATGTTTAAGTTCCTTTTTGTTTCTTGAGGTAGACTTATTTTATCCTGTATTGGAATCTTTTTAGAGGTTATAGATATTCACCAGGTCTTTGATTGTTCTAGTGCAGATTAAGACACAAGGTAGAAAAATTCCGGGTTGCAAAAATGAATTATAGAGGAACTTGTGTTTCATTATTTATTAAAATTGCAATTGACTGTATTTGATACCTTATTTTAATTGCATAACAGTACTGAGCTCATCATTTGAAATATGAGAGACCTAAAACCATTTAATTATTTTCTTATTTTTATAGTTGAAATAATTGAAGTAAACACTATCATCATAATAATTGGCAAGAGGAAGGAACCAAGGTAAGAACAAGGGGACATGTTCTATCATTGACTACCTCCAGCAAGATAATAGCAAGGTCTCTGGACAAACCATCACAAATGGAAAAGCAATGTGTTACAATGATTGGTTTGCTATATCATTGAAGGACACATTTTTCTTTTCCTGTCCAGATATCAAGTCATGATAATCTATAAACAAATTCTGAACCTATCATAAGAAAGAAACCTAATATTTTCAGCTGTAGACAATAGTTTAGAAATAGTTTAAATAAACTTTACAAATGGATATCTCTTTTGAAATCTAAAATTACATGTTCTAATATATTGCAAAGATATTTTATGAAATTAGTAAATACTGAAGTTTTAAAATATTGTCTGTACCAATAGGGCAAATTTTTTCTTTGTGGTGTCAATGTATCAGCTGCTCATTCCTGAAAAGGATGAAATATGCATAGTCAGTATTTTGCCCTAATATATTTTCTTATGTAAAGGTGATTAACTTTAAAAGGAAGTAATATACAAAATTTCATTAATTTCTACTAGCCCAATTTTAGCTTAATGCCTATAATCCGATTTTTTTGGACATTGAATAACCACCGAATGATTTCATACAAGATACTTGCAGTTAGTTATTGGTAGAAGAATGACGTACCAATTGTTATTTTATTTAAATGTACTTTTATTTAAAGTCATAAAGTATGTTATTTATACGGATCATTTTACAAAATTACTTTCAATAACAAAAATTTTCAGGAACCCTTTTATTACTTTTCAAAATGTGAAAACCAGAAACATTAGCAAAAGTCTGCTAATTTTTAAGTGAACCCAAAAATAATTTGTCAACTGCAATCCTAACATAGATGTTTACTGAAAGTGTGAATATATTTAAGCCAAAATGTCATTGATCTTTTTAGTTTAGTTAGGATCAGGGCTCTTCATGATCATTAAGGGCTCTATAGCACAATTCTCCTAAGAAATTAAGGACATTTTTACGACAATTCCTGCATAATGATCACCAAAAAAAAGATGTTTATTTGTACATATGCCAACCTTGGTTATTGAATTTAGCTACACAGGACTCTTAAAACTTCCAGCTGCATATGTTTGCTCATAATAATGAGCGCAGTATCACCAATGATTATATTGCTGAGCTAATATTTTTTTAAATAATCACAATCCAGCAAATGTTGTAATAAATCCCTAATATACACTATTTAGACAATATTCAGAATAACTGTAGTGTAGGCACAACAAACATTCCTGTTCCAGTGAAGGAAACTTGGCTTTAAAGGTTGAACATTTTATCTCAACTACTCTGCCAGAATGCATCTTTCCAGGACTTGATTCCAAGTCATTTTGCTTTGGCACCAACTTTACAGCCATAGGATCTTCCTATTCTATCTAGATAAACTCTGTATTTTGAGAGTGAGAAGTTAGCCAAATTTCAAGATTTTTTATAGATTATTGTTCTAATTTTCATTTTTTATCTCTAATAACGCTCTTTCCAAAGTAATTTTATGAGTAACTGCAATTTAGTTGAGCAGGAAATAACATGTATTAAATTTCTTGGGTCTAGATACTACCCTGCCCTGGACTCTCTAACATGCAGGAATGATATTCAAATCTTTAGAATATTGAAATAAACTTGTACCTATGCTGAAATGGTTGTCTCTGGCTGGAGACATAAAAATATAAAGCTTAGCTTCAAGTTTTATGCATTCCACTGAAAATGAAACTTTTCACAGTTTGAGCTCGGGTGTGTTCACACTCTCTTGATGCATTGAGAACCCACACATCTGGTCAAAGAAATGGAAAAGAAAACTGAGGTCTGGAAACAAATGAGCAAGTAAACAATTCCCAGACAAACACATGACTTCTTTTTCTAGAATGAGCGAAACTGAAAAACAGGTGGAGGGCTGAAGGGACGCATAGGCCCAGCTGAAACAGGAAGCTGTGAATCTTGCAGTCATCCGAGGACTTGCTTAAGATGGGCAACTATTGTGTTCTGCCACACATTACTCTCACTCAATAAAAATGAGATGAATTCATTCATTGATAAGACTCTGCATTATTTCACATTCGCACATTTCTGATTTCGACCCAGAGTCAAGGTTAGGATCCACTGCATAAATGAGATAATTGTATTATTAAGAGTATATAGTATATATATTAATATTTATGGTAGCGCTTGCCTATGACCATATAAGGAATGTCCTCATTGAATTGAGTATAGGAGGAGTACATATATGAAAAGTGTAGAAATATCTATATCAATGCTAACACAGATGTTGAGTAACATGAAAGTTGTACAGATATCGTGAGAAGAAAATATTATGTTTTAGTGTGCCTTGAGAATGTAGATGACATCAGTACTTCAATCAGTAAGCTACATCAAGAGCACTGTGCTTACCAGTGTGGGCAGCATTGCCAATCCCTTTAAGATCAAAACAGAACAAGAATTCACAAAGGGCACAATTACTTTTCTCGTTTTTCTCCAGGAATTTGGATGTCCCTTTCCTTCTCTTGGATTCTGGTGTGTTGGTTCTTGGGTGGGCTGATTTGGATAAGAACTTATATTGTAGAATCCTTTAATTTTCTGGACCTTGGTCTTGGACAAGAGCTATATCACTCTCTTTCTGAATCCTCTAGAAGCCTAGTTTGATGAAGCAGTCTAAATAAGATTATTAAAATTCACATATTTCTTGAGTAAGGTATCACTAGATTGAATCCTTGTTGAAATACATATTTTTAGTTTTGTAAAGATCCAAATTTTTGGTAGGCACTTAACATTCTTGCTATAGCAAGAATAAAACATCTTTTCTTATTTTCTTTGTCTTTAGAAGCTCGGGGGAAGCAAAATAACATTATAAAGTTCAACTACATAGCATTTGTAGAAAAGTACATGGGCCAATTCCTCATCAGTAGCTTTCTATAGGTCTATATTCACTTACGTTTTATATTGGTTTGTTTTTCTAAGGAACACTCACTTTAACAGGACCCAATAAATTGGGCAGAAGTAAGGGCAAACAAAATGAAACGAAGAACTGAAAAGCAAACAGAACAAGAGACAGAATAAGAGAGTGGTAAGATGACTCTCTGGTTACGACTCAGTGCTATTCCTTCAAAAGCAGCAAGTCTGGTGACACTCAAGTTGGGGGATTCACAGCTTTATATAACTTCTGTCCTAGTGGATCTGGTAACTCTTTCTGTCCTCTGTGGCACGTGTTCCTATTTTCACATATCTGCATGCATACCTACACAAGTACATATAATTAAAAATAAAAATGAATCCTAAAAAGAATAAAATAATGATATCAGTAACAGGTATACTTAAAAGCACCCTCCAGCAAGTCAGATACCCTCTCTACCATATATATATATATATATATATATATATATATATATAGTGAATTATGGTAGTTGTTCAATCTATGTTTGTTTAATTAATGAGCAGTATTATGACAAATGATACATGATGTTTAATCATAAAGCATGACAAAATAATAACCAAGAATGGTTGCATTTCTACACCCACATCCTTCTCCAGATGCCTTGACTGGATGGAGGAAATACCAGAAAAATATTGAGTTTTACTTTTAGTTCTTACAAGTGAAAGGTTAGGGTTTTGAGAATTGTAGAATGATACACTTAATTGTAACTTGTATTCACAGGTGTGACCGAAGGAGCACACATATCAAAGGAAACTTTTTGAAATATTATCTTTCCTTTAAATTACATCTAGTTTAAGCCACCTGGAAAATTTGAACTCTGGACAACTGTGCTTAAGGATGGACTTGTCTTCACCTCATTGGTTAATTCAGTTTAAACGCAATATGATTAAAATCCATATATTTCTGAAATGTGATATTAATGGACTAAATTCTTGAAGAAATATATATTTTTCTAATAATAGAGAAAGCCAAATTCCTGGCAGGCACTCAGTATTGATTGCTACAGCAAAGATGGAGTAAATTATTCTGTCTGTATTTGTCCTCAGAGCCTTAAACTGAAAGGAAATGGAAAATATGAAGTTCAACTAAATAATGTTTGCAGATAAAAAATGAAAATGATTTATCACCTGAGACAAAAATATTAAGAAAATTCTTACATCTTCCTTAATGAGAATATGGCTTTCTAGTCATACTTGGATAAGCAGAATTTTGACTTTCTGGCCTTCTATTAAACTTTAAAAAGTTTCTAATTTGAAGTTTGAAATTTTTTGTGTTTAAAATTTAATCTGATTTTGCCTGCATCTGGGTCTGTGTATCACATGCATGCTTAATTATTATGGAACCCAGGAGAAGGCATTGAATCTTCTGGAATTGGGGTTACAGACAGATGTGAGCTACCATTTGGGTCCAAAGAATCAAACCGGGGTCCTTTAGAAGTGTGGCCAGTATTAACTGCTGAGGCAATATCTCTCTAGTCCAGAAACTTTTGATTTTGATACTAAAATTTCTATTGCTTCTAAATATATGCCATACAGAAATCTTAACATTTTCTCCATTCATTGAGAATAAAGAAACTTTAAAATATTTTCCTTAATTATGTAAAGACATAGTCTTAAAACTGGCATTATGCTTTCATTTTGTTGTTTAATTAAATATGTTTTCTTTATCAATACCCTACTGTAGTTAGCATCAATATATTTGGTCATAAATTTAAATTAGAACACAACATTTGAATAAGATGATACACTGATGGAAAGCCTTTTGAGTATAAGAGAATCTATAATTTTATCTCATGGCAACCATAATTATTAAAATATAAAGTTCAACTTTGCGTTCCTTACGTATTTGCATATAACACATCACTATTGCATTGTCTTATTTCTCAGATCTTTTAATTTGAGTCTTTTATACTTAATGAAGCTTAGACACAGCACCAGGAAGGTGTAAGATCACTCTGATTTCTGCCAATGGCCGCGGCAAAGGTGTAGAACATATTAGTTATATCCAAGAAGGTTAAACTGCCTAATGGCAGGAACTGAGTGAGACAATCAGCTCAGTTATTCAAAGATTCACTTCACCATGAAGCCCTTGAAGTCATCTGCAAGAAAAATTATAATATTTTTTAAAGTGAGTACAACAGGTTTTAACAAAACCAAGACTAAAAAATGATTAGTGTTCTCAAGGCCTCTGATGATTTCTGAAACTTCAGTTAATAGCAAACTATGTATATATTTTGTTCGTTTTTCATATATACATATATGCCTATAATAAAAGTTACATGTTTTCCCTATATATAAATGCCTATGATAAACTTTATAAATTAAAAACAGCAAGAGAATACCCATACTAATTAAAATAAAATAAGATAATTATAATAACTTGCTGTAAAACATGTAAGGTGAAGAAGCTCTCCCACCCTCTTCTCTCTAACTGTGTCCCACTCCTCCTTCTTCTCATGATATAGACGGACTCACAGTGTTTGTGTGATGAAAGTGTGTGACTGATGTGGACACTGGGTGCGGGGCTAAACTTCTGCGTGGAGATATGGAGCATGGGAAATAATGAATCAGATGCAGTGGCTACAAAGTGACTAATGAGAGCTGACAGTTTATGGAGGTTATTATCCATGAATATCATCAGAAGGAAAATATCAGGAAACATTCATCATTTATGACACTTATTATTAAAGCATCATTTATGACCTTTATCAACAATAAGTAGATAAGCTCTGGATGTTGGAGCAGAGTAATAATATATTAAAGAATATTAGAGAGGTCAAAACATTTCCAAACCAGCAAGCATGTCAGAATAAAACACTATATACTATGTTTCCTGTAGAAATTGCCTGGTGGTGGGGCATGGGAAAGCAACAAGAGCAAGGGTTCCATTCGCCACCTTATGAATTGTGTATAGAAATAGATAGAAATGGCTGCATGGGAACAAAACAGCTAGGGGGAAAAGTTGCCTTTGAGAAAAAAGAGACAATGTGAATTCAGGATGAAAGTGTTCTATAGATACGGAGATTTGTAGAATATTTCACAAAATATTTTCATATGTGGTAAGATAAGAATGTAGAGTATAATAGAATCTTTGACTGATGGTTTCAAAAATAGAAAATTTGAGATAAAATTCAATGGGAAGGTACATGCTTGTTTCGACTTTTGGTGGTTGTACGGCTTTTATTTCAGTTACAAAGTGGATACTTTAAAAAAGCATTCAATTTGGCCTGATAAACAGCAGGCTGTCACATAAATTTGATCTCTGTGAAATAAACTCAACACACATTTGAGAGATAAGAAATGACATGTGATAGTGGTCTGACTTGCTGTCTTATACACAGGATATAATAAGGCAGTGACATTGTGCTGATGGAAAATACATCTACTGGTTGCCAAGGTCATCACAGCTTAATTGCCTTGCATTTCTATCAGCAATTTATCAAATATAATGCCCTCTGGGGAGAAATGTCTAAAAACCCAAGATACTGTATGCAAATTGTTTCTCGTGATTTGTAAGCAAATTGGATTACCACCATCTTTCTAAACTACGAGTGCGTGTTTAGGACAAGGCAATGAGCATTACTGGGAGCAATAATAAATAAAATGTACCATAGGTATAACAGCATCATGTTTTGAATAAATTTGAAGGTTTGCTAGACTTCAGATTTGCTAATATTTAATTAAAATGTCCTTAAATGTGTAATGGAATATCTTAGCAAAAGAAGAACAATAAAAGAAAAAAAATGTGAAGTCCTATAAAATGGTGTCATTGACTTCTTTTAAGTGGAGTTCAGAGTTCAGTCATCTTCAAATAGAATTTATTTAAGCCTCAGAGAACATCTCAAAAAGGGGCTAGAACCAAGATACAAAATGTGAGAAAGTGTATTATACACATGACAGGGACACTGCATCCACAAAAATATCAAAATTATCACTTCCAAAACAATATTTTCATACTGACAGTACTGGTTGACGTGCCAAATCAAATGGAGAAATGCAACAAGGTCCCACCCCAAAATAAAGAGTCACAGGATAATACAGGCTGATGAGAGATGGAGAATCAGTTTTCTCCAGAAATAAGTTCCCCGGTAAGTTTAATGCCAAATAGCCTGATCTAAAGATATGATGGGGTGGATAGGAGATAAAAAGGAGGGAAGACATAAATACAATACTCATATACAAAATTCTAAAGAAAGGAGTTTAAATTAAAACTAAAATGAAAGAGACTTTTGTTCTAAATTTGTTCTCTAAAGAGTTAGTAGAATATATGCTATTATAAAAGAAAGAGGTCTACAGGAAGTTATTACATCTGAAGAGTTGTGTACTAAGAAAAATTTGTCACTGAATATCAATTTAAGACTCTCAGAAGACACAGTTCCTTAGTGGGTAAATGAGGACACACATTATTTTGAGGAAACAAACTCCCTGAGAAACAAACGATTGACATATGAACCATTTTATTTGGATACATTAATGACAAAAAAAAAACTGTCAAAGTAATTTGAGGGAATAAAGAAGGGCCTATTTGGGCTCAGAATTCAGGCATATCATGACAGGGAAGACATGGTGGGAGGAGGCTGAGATGGCTCGACATGTCATATTCACAGTCAGGGAAAGGAGGACAGCGATGAATGATGATGCTCAAGTAGCTTCCACCATTTTATTTGGTCCAGAGCTATAGGCTTTGGATG
>JAQHUG010000213.1:1692119-1704341 GCA_028555095.1 Dicrostonyx torquatus | reverse complement strand
TGTTAAGTCCATTTGAGTCATGACATGTATTAGTTCTCTTATTTCTCTGTTAAGTTTCTCTCTGATTGACCTGTCCGTTGTGGAGAGTGGGGTGCTGAAGTCTCCTACTATTACTGTGTGAGGTATGATATGTGATTTAAGCTTTAGTTATGTTTCTTTTACATATGTGATTGCTCTTATTTGGGGCATATATGGTCACAAGATTTTTCTGTGATTAGTATAAAGTGTCCTCCATCTCTTCTGATTTATTTTAGTTTGAAGTTTATTTTGTTAGATATTAACATAGCTACACCCATTTGTTTCTTGTGTCCATTTGATTAGAAAATCTTTTCCCATCTCTCTACTCTGAGATAATGTCTGTATTTGAGATTGAGGTGTGTTTCTTGTATATAGCAGAAGGATGAATCCTGTTTTCATATCCAATCTGTTAGCCTGTGTCTTTTTATAGGTGAATTAAGTCAACTGATATTAAGAGATATTAACGACCAGTGATTGTTAATTCCGGTTACTTTTTGGAGGTAGTGTTTGTGTTTTTCCATTCTTTGGGGTTTGCAGTTGTGAGGCTATCTGTTGCCTGAGGGTCTTTTGGGGGAGTTCAGTTAGCTTTCTTGGGTTGGAATTTTCCTTTTAGTACTTTCTGAAAGGTTGAGTTTGTGAATAGGTATTGCTTAAATTTGGTTGTGTCATGGAATATTTTGTTTTCTTCATCAATGGTGATTGAAAGCTTTGCTGGGTACAATAGTCTGGGCTTGCATCCATGGTCTCTTAGTGTAGCACGCCTGTCCAGAACCTTCTGTCTTTCATGGTTAATATTCTTTTTCTATTCTGTATGTTTTGTATTTTGATTATTATATTGTGAGGGGGGTTGATTTTTGGTCCAATCTATTTTGTGTCCTATAAGCTTCTTGTACCTTCAAAGGCAATTTTTTTTAGGTTGGGAAAGTTTTTTTTTCTATGATTTTGTTGAATATATTTTCTTTGCCTTTGATTTGGAATTCTCCTTCTTCTATTCCTATTATTCTTGGTGTATTCATGGTTTCCCAGATTTCCTATATTTTTTTGTTAAGAATTTGTTGAATTTATCATTGTTTTAGACTGATGAATCTATTTCCTCTATAGTATTTTTAGCATTTGAAATTTGTTCTTCCATTTCTTGTATACTGTTGGTTATTCTTGCGTTGGTAATTCCTGTTAATTTTCCCAGATTTTGCATTTCCAGAATTCCTTTGGTTTGTGTTTTCTTTATTTCTCTATTTTAGTTTCCAAGTATTGAACTGTTTTCTTCATCTGTTTGATTGCTTTTTCCAGTTTTTCTTTAGATTCTTTATGAGATTTATTTATTTCTTCTAAATTTTTGTTGATCTTTTCCTCCATTTCTTTAAGGAAATTTTTATTTCCTCTTTAAGGGCCTCTATCACCTTCTAACTAAGTTATAACTAAGATCATTTTCTTCTGCATCTTCTGGCTTAGGATTATCAAGTCTACCTTTTGTACCATCACTGGGTCTGGTGTTACCATGTTGCATTTTAAGTTGTTGAATGAATATTTGCATTGGTGCCTACCAATCTCTTCCTCCAGTTGGTGCCAGCAGTGTCTTTACCTCTTGGCCCAATCCTTGCAGCTGCTGTCAGTGTCTTACCTAGGTGCTCTTACTCTACTCTGTGCAGTCACTGTATCTCAGGGAGCTGCTGAGGTCTCTCTTGGCCTGCTATTTGTTTCTTCTGTGCAACTGCAACTTGTGCTTCAGAGTTCCTCCGAGGTTGCAGGGGATGGGTAGGTTTGGGGGCAGAGTGGGCCTTGTAGCTTACAAGGACCAATAGATGGGGAGGAGTATTGGAGTAACCTACCTGTAGGAAGCTTGCCCCTTGCCCTAGTGAAGCTGAGGCAGGTGGGGGAGGAGCCCAAGGTTTTGCCCAGGTATCTAAGGCCTAGAGAGTGGGGTGCTGAGTTTCCTTTCTGATCACTCACCTCTTGTTCCACTCTGTGAAGTTTATATTAGACATCTTGCAGTCACTAGTATATTAAACAAAGTTCTTTTTGTTAAAAATAAATTAGATGATAAATGACTTAATAAGTGACTAACAAACACAAGAAATACAATTTTATTTTGTTAAGCCAGTGAAACTCACTACTATGCAAAGAAATTAGAAAAAAACTTTGTTCTATAGATCCCAGAGGGTTTTAGCTTATATGATCTTAACAACTACTAAATATTTCTGTTGTTTCACAAACACAGTCTAAGATAGTGACTACTTGAGTAACTACTTGTTGTGTACTAATAAATTCTTTGAACAAAGAAATCTTAAGGGCTCCATGAAATTTGCTGTTATATGTTATACAACTCTAATTCAAACAAATCAGTAATCAAGTTTATTTTAAGTCAAAGCCAATTTCACATGTCACATATGTAATCATTATCAAATATGAAAAATAATAGCAAATGTACAATATTAATACTAATAACTGGAAGATATTTTAATTGCTGTGATAGATACCATACATACCTGAGGGCATCAACTAGGAAAATACATGTATGGGAATATTTTGCATGGTGAAGATATGTATATTCCGACAAGGAAAGGATTCATCTATGATATTTAGACAATGCCATGTGTGAAATGTTTACATTAATATTTGAATTCTCATATCAGAATATTCCCAAGGAAAATGTTGAATATTCTCATGGAAAGTGCTGATTTTAATTTGGACCAAATGCAGCGAAAATAAATCATAGAATGCTCTTATGTAATTAGAATGTGTCATAGACTTTTAAAATCATAAAAAATAACACCAATATGCATGCTTAATGTGGAAGGGCAAAATGTTCACAAGAGCACAACCCAAGACAAAGAACTTCAGGCAGCCTGCCAATGCTGAGAAGAGGGGAAACAGCCCTCCCCAGGGAAGAGCACACTGATTGGCTGCCCAAATCCAAATCTTCAGCCACGTATCATATACATGCAAGTAATGTTATATGAACTGACTAGGTTGTCTTTATATATTTTGGAACACACAAACATACACACACAAACAAACACACATGTAACAGCAATTAAAGAAAAAGTGGTTATTTGAAATAATGTGGGGATGGGTAGGTGGGAGAGCTAGAGAGAGGAAAGAGGAAAATGAAGTAGTTACATTAAATTCAAATAAATTTAAAATACCCTGACACTAAATCAGGAAGAATGTAAAACAATGATTTAAATTAAATTAAAATAGACTTCTATGTAGATGTTAGAACAAAATCAGGAGAAAGCAAAGTTTTGGAAATATATTTATAGATGGATACTTTACTTATCAAGTGTGAATACAAGACAAAAAAATGAAAGTAACATGTTTCTTATTTTTGTTGAAGATTAAGGAAGATTTTTAATAATGTTGGATTGTTATACCTGAAAATTTTCAGCCATAGCTACTATTTTGGTGACATGAAACTACTCTGACAATATGAATGTAATGCTTTCATTACCCAAATTATTATAATGTTGACAAAAATATATCTGTTTGAAGTTTTAAATTAGTGATGAAAAGAACTTTATTTCACTGAAGTTTGACCATATTTTCTCTGTATGTAAGAAAAGAGATATTTTCCAAAAATTGTTAACTTTGATGAGTGTGGTGTGACGTGTGAGTTGGTACAGTGCTTGCTGCACACATATGAAGCCCTGACTCCAATGGGCAGCACTGCATAGTAGCCAATCGTGACAATGTATGACTATAATCCCAGAGCTGGCGACACAAACCCGGGAAGATCCCCGGGGTATGCTGCCAGCCAGTCTAGCTCCATCAACCAGCTTCAGGTTGAAACAGATCCGGTCTCAAAACAATAACGCAAAGAGTGATTAGGAACACAGTGGACATCAACTTCAGGCTTCCATATGTACGAACATCCGTACCTCCCACATGCTTGCACATATGCACACTCATCAATATACATACAGGCAAGCATCCACTAAACTAAGTTACAAGGTGTAAGATGCAGTGATGAAGGATATAATAATGTGACAATGCTTTGGTAAGGATGGTGTACCAATGATTGATTTCTTGTATTTCTTTGATTGTAAAGAGTCCCTTTCATACATTACGGGACAGAGGTGGTAACAGCGGGATATATCTGTGAGTGAATCAGAAGTAAAGAAATTCATAAATTCTCATTAAATTACCCTGATACTTTGAGTACAATCAGTTTGGGTAACTACTTTTGAGTTTAAAGGATAAAGTATTTATGGTTTTCAAGGAAGTTGTAGCTATAATTATTTCATTAGTGAAGGCAAACAGGAAAAAATGCAACAGGGAGCTAAAATTAAACATGTAAAGTCAGATAATGAAACCCAGGTGTGACAGCCATCTTAGTTTTCAGTGTCCTTGGTTAAGCTCTTCTGCTGCAAATTGCCAAACAAGGAGTCTGATCTTATTTTCCCAGGTGTGGAATCTTCTTATGCATGCCTTATAATTCTGTGTTTCATTACCATTACATACAAACCAAGATTACCTGGTAGAGAAGTCTTCACAGATGTGCTACACAGTTCATCTCTGGATTTCCCTCAGCTGTCAAAGTCTTTCCTGGGAAAATACCCTGTATCATTCTTTCCATCACCAGACTGCACCAAAAATGCCACTCTAGATTACCATGTAGACAAGCATATAGCTTGAAAAAAATGTGACTCTAAGGAACATGTTTTACTGTGATTTAAGTAAAGTATGGTAACTAAATTGGCTATTCTCTTGAATTTTTCAGAAAGGAGGGCATCCTCACAATGTAGGTGTGCCCATCTAGGCATTCTTTCCTTCCTGGAGATTTTATATCACTTGAGCTCTGCATTGCATGTATATAAAACCTCCTTATCAAATCTTGAATTAAGAGAAGAGTAAGGATGGTAAGAAATGTTACTTTTCAGAGATATGGTTATTATCCAAATATAAAGCAGCATTTCTTATCATTCTTACATTTATTTAATTCAAGCGCTGTCTCCAACTTTAGCCAGATATTCATACACACAGACATTTTGTTTGGCACTCATAGATTTCCACAGGAGGTGATGAGAAAGATTTATCTTACTTTGGACATTAGTTTTGCATCACCAGGGCAAACTGTTCCAATGATTCATTTAATGTGAACCATTAAAGCCCCAAAAGGTTGTCTATAGTTCCTTTACTATTTTCTAGTTAGGTTTTGTTTTCCAGACAGACTGTTACCAACACCTCTGTTACAACTTTGATTAAACTACAGAACTGTGTCTCAACCAAAAGAGAGCTGGACCAGGCTCCTGAGGGTGTGATTTTTAGAATAGTCTGTAATTACTCCTTTTTAAAATTGGTTTTTCTTCTTGAAATCAGTGAAGAACTGGTATGGTAGTAGTGCTCCCTATTCAGTGTGGGCAAAAACAGAAAGGACTGTCAGCGGAGGCCTTGGGAGAAACCCGAGGTATTCTATCTTTTTGATGGCTTATTTTCAAGTTTTATAGTTTTATATTTAGATAAATATGGTACTTAAAACATACATTATGACAAAAAAGACTAAAGGATGCCAATTTATTGGCAGGATTCTTGATATGATGGATAGAGTGAGCCAGTGAAACCACAGATACAAGCAGATGCAAAAGAATCATGAAGCGAGTTTTTTGACGGGCAGTAAGAAAAGAGCTTTGAAACACCTGCAGTGACCAAGAATAGATGATGAGCTAACCTAAATGCTCTATGTTTGGAGCATAAGTAAGAAAAATAGGAATAAAGAAGCAGTAATAAATGTGTTTTCAACAGAAAAACTTTTCCTCAATTAAGAGTAAATGTGTATTTCTTTTTTTTTTTATTGTTAAAAGAAAAATTTACATTTACTCCCCTTGTTCCGGCCCTCCCGCTCCCCCACTACCCCACCGCCCTCCCCCTGCTTCCTTAAGATGGGGCAGGATACCCTGCCCTATGGGAAGCCCAAGGCCCTCCCCCCTCCATCTCGGTCTAAGAAGATGTGCATCCATATAGACTAAGTTCCCAAATAGTCAATACATGCAGAAGAGATAGGTCCCAGTGCCATTATCATTGACTTCTCAGTCAGTTCCCACTGGCAGTCACATTCATAGAGTCCAGTTAGGTCATTTGCTCATTCAGTCTTGGTCCAGCTGATTTGATGAGCTCCCAATAGATAGAGCACACTGTCTCAGTTGGTGGTCCTGAATTCCTTGCTCATTTTCTTCCTCCTTCTGCTCTTCCACTGGACCTTGGTAGCTCGATCCCTTGTTCTGATGTGAATGTGGGTCTCTGGCTCTATCTCCATCTGTCATGCGAAATTTCTATGGTGACGATTAAGATATTCAACAAAGTAACTATGGGACAAGTTCAGTTCAGGCACCCACTCCTCTGCTGCCCAAGTACCTAGCTGGGACCTCCCTATGAATGCCTGGGATCCCCTCAAGAGACAAGTCCCTTGCAAATCTTAAAAAGACTCCCGTTAAGGGAAGGTGGAGATGCAGGAAGGATGGTTATTGGGGAAGGGAATAAGATATCTACATTAACGGGAGTCTTTTTAAGATTTGCAAGGGACAATAGTTTTGGGATTAATGTAAAATGTAAATAACAATTTTCTTTGATATTTGGTATTAACATTCGTATTGATTTTGGACACAACCTTAAAATTCAAAGAATAAAGATTGAAACTTTATCATACAGACTATATAAAATTTGTTATTGTTATCCAAAATGCTCCATGATGATAGATGAAAGGATGAATTCTGACATTTGACACATTTTCAGTTATGAAGTTTTTGATGCTTTATTCTATATAGTTGATCATTCCCAACAGATATTTTCTGCAATTAACCAATTTCCTGTCTTTGTCCAAGTTTGTAAGACATTACATTACAAAGTTTTCAAAATATTTATATTAAACATGTTAGGTTAATTTCTAATGCTATTTATGCGTGCTTCATTTTGGAAAACAAAACCAATAGGAAAGTCTTAACTCGAATCCATTTTAGCTTCACACATTAGACTTTTGAAGTTGCTGAGATCCATGCACCATCAATAATCTCTATTTCCCAGATAGACTCCTATCACTTCTCTAAGTAAATGCTATCTTGACTTCAGCCACTAAGACCTTGCTCCACTGAAACACAAACAAAACCTTGAAGCTTCGTGTAACATGCATCTCCTGCTGAGCCCCGGTGGATCAGGTGTTAAAATTTGGACACTTTTTTCCCATGCCCTTGATATATGAAAACAAACCCAGAAGGAAGCTGGTTGAGGAAACTGTGTTTTAAGCAGTAGTAGCTCAATCTGATGATTTACAGGCTACTGATTTACAAGCTGTGAATGAATTGAAGCCTTCAGCTAGAGGAAGCTCTGCCATTGGGAAACCCTATAGTTCCAGCTGGAGCCCTGGGACCTGGTTGACTGCTTACAGGAACACTCACTCCAGGAACCCCTGTAATCAGAGTTGTTAAGCAGAAGGAAATGTCTTCAGTGCTCTTACATGGCTCTTAATCAGATACTGACAGAGTGCCTTTGATCCACACATTTGCACCACGAGGTTAGCCGTAAGGTTCAGTCCATCCACACAGATTTCACAGTCAGCTCCCAATGTGCACAACCAACAGAGGAACCATTCAATCTCATCTTGTTGCTGGCATCATTTCTGAACTCTAAAGCTCCGGGGTCTGTTGCGAGAGGATTAATGAATCACTTTCCCCCCACCTACTATCTTGCCATCTCCGAATTCGAACTGAGACAGAAATGTGAGGCATTGTTGGACAAGTCTGCTTGTTTCTTCTTTGATATTTCCACATCTTAATTGAAACCTCAGACAAGTGACGCCAGGCCTCAGCCCTGCGTTAGACCTTTAGAACTTGCTAGTGGAGAGAAAAAGAAACCTCAGGGAGAAATTAGCTACAGACAGAGCTCACTAGTGGGTGAAATGTCCCCGGCTGAGTTATTTTTCATTTGCCAGCTTGGTTGGTAACCAGAATCCGTGACTGGAAATGAAAGTGCCGTCCACTACAGAGCAGAGAAATCCAGAGGGTACGGAGGTGCCAGTGCAAAATCCTGGCAAGGTGTAGCTCCGACTAGAAGAGCATAGCTATAGATTTTTCTGTGCCTTTAATTGCCTGTGAAATATTCCAAACACATGGAATTGGCGGATAAGTTGAAATGACTGCATTTTTGTCCTAGGGAAAATTGAGCGAGGGCTTCTTCGTGAGCTCGATGCAGAGGGACAGGCAGAAGGAAATTTTATTACATCTTTTGAGTGTGCATTAAATAAGCACATGACTGGGTGAATGCTTATCTCTTCACACTGATACTTTTACCATAGAGCGGAAAAACATAAATACACACATGGATTTTTATGGAACAGATCTAAGCTTAAAGTGGGATTCAAATAAGTTTAATAGATGCCCAGTGTTCTCTGTTCTCTGTTAGAGACCGGCATACAATTAACAACGTTTATCCGAGAACAAATAACTACAATAATCCACCACTGGAGGAAGAAACCAGGTCTTAATAGTATACCTATAATATTTTAAAGAGTAGCTATATATTTTAAAATATGTTACAGTACTTGAATCACATAGTTTTTACTTTTAGAAGTTAGAAACAGGAAACTGAGGAATTATCTGCCATGCTTTAATTACTTGCCTGTAAAAAACAATGGGAAAAAGTCACTGGGAAAAAAATGAGATAAGCAGTTATGGTTGCTTGAAGATAAATTATGGTGACCTTTATAGTAACTAGAGTTCAGTGGAGAACTTTTTTCTTCCATTTCCCCAAAATGATTATTATTATTTCAATTTGATAGAATAGTTAGTAATTATTTAATGAAAAATTTAACGTTTATTTAAAATCAAGTCATAGTCACTCTATTGATTGAGAATCCAGTTTATATTGACAAGCTAACCACAATGGAAAGTAAGTCATTCTCAAAGCCTTTGCAGGATTCAACTATTTCACCTCTCACTTAGACTATATCTAATTAAATACTGCTAAGTGTGATGCTTTGATGAGTTTTAGCAAACTCCTAACAGACTAGGATATTGTTTTATGCTCTTAATTGGGAAAGCTGATTGAAGTAATTAGATGCACCGAGGAGATAACAGGATGTCCTTTGAAGAGAATGTTGAGAATTGTACTATGTGCCCTGTGGGTTTATCTCATTGTGTGTGAGTCTTCTTGTGATAGGCAGGAGTATACCTGGATGAACTGAGATAATGCACATATTTCCTGGAACAATGTTACATAGTAATACATATAGTCCATGTTCTTAGCAGTGAGAACGATCTTACATTGAATATCAGTCTCTGTAATTCTCAGTAGAATCTGTTTTAATATCTTACTGTGTTCCCCTTTAACTAAAGGTTTAAAGAAAGCCTTTGACAATGTTTTTTTTTTATTTTATTATGGAGAGCTACAATTTAAAATGTCTGAAGATTAGGTTTTATTCGTGATAAGCCAGAAATGAAGGAGGTATTTCAATAGAAGTGAATCTTACTTCTGTTCATGTTCACTTAAAACATATTATAAAACTAGTAAATGCTAGGTCTGCTGGTTAAAGATAACCAAATAATACGTACATATAAGTCTGGAATGCGGGTCGTACAGGAATGGTTTTGTTTTGCTTATTGTTTTTTAAGCAGTTATAATTGTGTCCTATTGTATTCATTTATTGTTCTACCTCTTCACATAGGGACAGAAAGTGAATAATTGAAACAAAAAGCATAGTTAAATATAAATAGGAAAGAAAATATGCAAATACAAACAGAAAATGGAACTCCTATTCTTCCTTCCCACTTGAAAACTCAATTTAAATGCTGTCCAGATTCCACATCAGAATATACCCCAGAGTTGACAGAGAGCTTTAAAAATAGGATGTGGTATAAGTGAGTTTGATTTCAGCTTTTTTGTTTGCATTTTTACTTCTTACTTTTTAATTAAGCCACCATGACTACTAATTTGAAAGTACAAATATAATTCTAGAGTTGGTCTGAAGAGGTGAGGATACTGGCTGTGGAGCCCTTCTTGAAATTCAGAGTGTTCACTCTAGTTCACAAAGTCAGAGACCACAAGGTATTCCAAGACAGTCTTTTCAGACATGCTCATATCATGCCCACGGGAACAATATAAAGGAATTTTTATAACTTCTCCTTTCACTGATTACATTTTAGGTCAACTCACAGGTCAAAAGGATTCAATTTCCAGGTTTGAGGTATGAATCTGTTTTTTCATTATCTATCTGGAAAGGTAAGGCCATTTACCTTCATTTCAGGGAGAGTTGCAAAGTTCAATAGGGCATCTAACATAGCGAGTGCCTACTGTATGTCATGCCGTCCCGATCACAGCAACAGAATAATTGAGTCATCAACAAAATGCCTCCTTTTTAACTCAACCTAAAATATTTATAAATAAAAAATCATTTTTTTCATAAGAATATTGACAATGGGAAAATTTAGTTCTAAAATTTCCCATCTTGGGAAGTTAATATGTGAAAATTTTCTTACATTAAAGTTAGAGTCAGTTAGGAAAAGATCAGACAAAAAAGTGAATAAGAAGAATATAAAAACTCTTAAATATGAAGACAAAATACTATCAGGAGAACAGAGACAGCATGTGGCATGAATGGGATATGGAAAACTGAGCAAAGCCAATAAAACATTACTTTGATTATTTTATCTGATAAAGTTTACTTTTTGTTGAATGAAAAATTCAAAAATTTTACTTTATAAGCTATTTCTAATTTTTAGTTTTATATAATATTATATTCATTGGAGAAAAGAAATCTAAGCTTGTAATTTTTACAGTTTAAAACTAAAGGTCCTGGACCAATTAAATGGCTCAGCAGTTGAGGACTCTTGCAGTTCAGCCTGGGTCGTAGAGTTCCATTCCGCATTCCCTGCACTTAAATGACAGAGAGAATCAGCTTCCGAAAGGTTGTCCCATGACTTTTGCAAACACACACACACACACACACACACACACACACACACACACACTCTAAATGTTCTAAAAAGTTTTAAAACTTTTAAGTGCCTTTTTATTGACTAAGTTTGATGATAGTAAAACTAGAGATTTTTTCACAGGCTGATTTTTAAATGATGACTCATCTGGAATTAAATCACATCAATTTTTCACTTTTCCTTGTTACTTTGTTTTTATTTAATTTTTTAAATTTTACTTTACATGCCAACCCAAGTTTCCCCTACCTCCTCTCCTCCTCTTTCCTCCTCCTTCTTCCTTTCTACTCCAGGCCCCATCTACTCCTTTGAAAGAGTCCTCCCAAGGGGAATCAAGAAAGCCTAGCATATCAAGTTGAAACAGGTCAAACTTCTCCTCCCTGCATCAAGGCTGAACAAGGCATCCTTGTTCAGGGAGTGGTTTCCAAAAAGCCAGCTCATCTGCCAGGGAAAGACCCTGGTCTGACTGCTAGGGCTCTAAGACCAAACTACACAACTGTCACCCACATGTAGATGGCCTAGTCTGGTCCCATGCTAGTTCCCTGGCTGTCAGTCCATCTAGATTTCATAAGCTCCCACAAACTCAAGTCAAATGTCTCTGTGGGTTTCCCCTCATGATCTTGAACCCCTTGTTCATATAATCTCTCCATCCTTTCTTTGATTGGACTTCCAGATCTCAGCCTGGTGCTTGGCTGTGGATCTCTGTATCTGCTTCCATCAGTTACCGGATGAAGGTTCTATGATGACAATTATGGTAGTCATCAATCTAAGGAGAAGGCCAGTTCAGGCACTGTCTCCACTATTGTTAAGAGTGTTAACATCCTTGTGGATTCCTGGGAGTTTTCCTGGCACCAGATTTCTCCTTAACCCCATGATGCCCCCCTCTATCAAGATATCTCTTTCATTGCTCTCCCTTTCCAGCACTCCCACAACTGGACCAACCATATCCATCATGTTCCCATCCTCCATTTTCCACAGGAGATCTCATCTATTTCTATGGCTCTCCATGCATGTCCCTCTTAGGGTCCTCCTTGTTACCTAGCTTCTCTGGAACTGTGGCATGTAGCCTGGTTATCCTTTGCTTCACAGCTATTATGCACTTATGAGTAAGCACATGTTTGTCTTTCTGGGTCTCGGTTATCTCACTTAGGATGTTTTTATCTAGTTTCACCCATTTGTCTGAAAATTTCATGATGTCATTGTTTTTTTTCCTCCACTGAATAATATTCCATGTAGGGGTTAATTATGTTTTCCCTATATTTAAGAGATGGGGGAGGGATAGTGGATT
>JAQHUG010000213.1:1669139-1684361 GCA_028555095.1 Dicrostonyx torquatus | reverse complement strand
TGTACATCCTAGAGATGGAGCCCAGAGCATTACATGTTCTATTTCCTGCCCTTAAGTTCTCTTTAAAGTTATAACACATGGAGCACGGCCAGCAGATGACTAGACTTACTTTTATTTTTCCATATTTTGTAAATTTACATTAGGGAAAAAGAGTTGTTCGACAGGCCAACACGATTTTCTTACTTTTTACCTTAAGGAAAGTTATGTGAAGCCAAGATAGTTGGCAAAATCTAAGAAAGACAATCCTTGTAGTGAAAAGTAGCCAATGGGAACGTCCAGACGTCCAGGGAAATGGTGAAGTTGCCTGCTGCTATGTAGAGCTTTAACATTGCATAAACAATGATAGGTATTGATTCAGAGTATGAGGTATTTTACATGTGTTTTGGGTAATAATCTAAGTGCTATTTCTTACATTGTAACATGTAGGGGATAAATTAAGTTTTCAAATCAAAATCAAATATAGAAAGATCCAAATCTTTAAAGGGATTTTTATATTGTGCATATTTGCAATTTTAAATCTATTTCCCTTCATCTTCCTCTTCCCTCTTCTCTTTATTCTCCTTTTTCTTTTACTCCTTAGCCTTCATATATACCATGTAATTGTCTCCCAAGTCAGTCATTTGTTCACAACCACAACCGGTTCAACAGTCTTCTCAAAACTGTGAGGCAGAGGCAGGGGCATCTCTGCGTTTAAGTTCAGTGTGGTCTACAGGAACCGTTCCAGGACAGCACAGGTTGCACAGACAAAGACTGTATCAGACAGACAAACAAACAAATGTACAAATAAATAAAAATACAAAAAAGCAAAAAAAATCCCAAAACAAACAAAAGAAACCAACCAAATCATCCAACCAAACAAACAAACAGCGCAAAAACAGCACTGATACATAATAGTATCATAGTATGATTTCTTTTACAATAGTCCAGGCAAGAAGGTGAATATAAGGAAACCTAGACTGACAGACTCCCATCTCTGCTGCTGTTGCTTCTATGGTGAGATATATAGCAGGCCTGTTTTCTTTCATTCCAGTGTATTGGAAATATAGATTTCTGAAATAGAAACAGCCAAGCTCATAATAAAAATGAAATGGTTATTTCTATTTGCTGTGCTCTGCAGTGCCTTGGCAGTCTTGCATGGGCTACAGTGATCCTTTCAGGTATAAAGACAGCCTCAAATTGCTTCAAGACCAGTGTTTTGTTACAAAAAGGAATGCAGAGAGGACTATAACTATAGAGATGAGGACTATAACTTTGAAGACCTCTTTAGTTTTAAAGTTCGGGGAGGGGAGAATGGAAAAATGGCTTGCATTTAAATTCCCACGTTATATACATCAAATTCTGTTAAAACAACCATTTATTTACTCCCTAAATATTTAGCAAGTCAAGATAAGATGTTAAAATCCATACCGTAAATATGGTAAACAGGGTGAATTAGGGGACAGAGAAACAGGGTTGTTGTGCATGAGTTTTCAATTTGGTAAGGGAAGTAACATGCAAATATGACAAATTCAATAATATGAGATGACAGAACCATAAACATAGCAGCTTGTTAAAATTGCATTTCAACAGAGGAATCGGTAGAGCCTTAATGCCGATAAGATTTGTTTTATAGAAAAAATATAGTCAAATACAATATACATTATACTCATATATACAGGGAAACTCTATGTTGGGAACTTAAGTGGTTAGCATTGTAGGGTGGGTGTTTCAACATTTAATATAGTTCTTTAGGTAATTAATTTACAAGAAACATATATGGAAACATTCTGGATTCACAACTGAGCAATGGTACACACAGACTAATGGTGAAGAATACAGTACACTTGGATGGTTCTAAAATGTAACTTGTGGATTAAATGATAAAGGATGTTAGTTACAGTCAAGAACCCTAAAGATGTACATGGTGAAAACACCTGTAACACCTGTGAGGGAAGATCAGGAGTACAAGGTCATCCATAGCTAAGCAGTGAGTTAAAGGTTACCTGATACTTAGCCTAAAAAGCAACCAAATACAAAATATAAAAGGTCATGTTATGTCAGGAAAGGTAGAAATTGAATATGTTCGTCAAATGAAGAAAGATGTATGAACATGGCAAGTCAAATGGGGGTGGGGCTTGGGGAAGACTGAGCACTGGGAAGCCAAGTAAGTTATATTTCTATAGTAAATGGAGGATCACAAACATCTGGATAACAAAAAAGTTTGGGACAGTAAGTTGCTGAGAGAAGGTACTAATTTAGAAAATGGGTGACATTGAATTATTTTTTTCCTTTACGAAATGAGTTTTGGTAAATCATTGAGGACCACACAACAACAATAAGTGACATGAGGAAGTTCACGTTCTAATCATAGACTACCCATCTCAAGAAACGCAATTCTGAAAAAAACTAGTAATTGACTGGCTCTTTGGAAATGACATCTGCAGAAGATAAGATTATATGAGTAATGCCAGCTTTTGTCTCCTAATAATGAAGACTCAATGTAGATGAAAGAGTAAAGAACCATAAAATAGTCTAGCAAACTAGGAAGGACAGGCAAGATGGAAAGAAGCATGGGAGTGTTATTATTTTTCCATTGGAGAAGAGACCTGATGACTTGTGCGATACTTGTTTATTTCCTTTCCTTTGAGTGTTCTGTTCTGATATCACCTGTATTACCTTCTAGAGTCTTCTGCCTTGGAGACAGGGCACATGGTTCACTCATATTTACAGACATTGTTTCTATAAAGCCGCAAACACCTTCTGAGTGTATTGATCATGCTGACTGGGGAAGACCTCTCTAAGTGGATAGTCAGTGCTAGAAATAGGACTTCTAGAAACATATTTCCCTTGCATTCAGTTTATGATAAAAAGAAAAATTCAGTCAACATGCCGTTTATTTTGAGCAAATGGTATTTCTAACTAAGCAGACTCATTTTGCTAGATTTATTGAATGAAAGATTATTTTATTTCTATTATTCTGTGTTCAAATTCACATATTCAAGAATAATAACAAAAGGGAGATACATAAATTGACAAACAATAATGATTAGCATGAATTTATAATACAAAAACTAATGATTTATATTCCAAATTGACTAGAAAAAAGGTTAGATTGTTGAGGCTACTTTTAAGCAATCACTATTCTCACATATTTTATATTGATATGGATTTTTGCATATTGATACAAATTTAAGACTCTTCTTGTTTTAACATATTTTAGATATGTTTCTACTCTTGTGTAATGTAGTGTACCTATACAGCTCATTTTAAAACGTAATGTATAGTTATAGTCCTTAAAGACTACTGTTATAAATAATGCAATTATGAACATATTTGAGCAAATGTCCTTGTGGTGTGATTGTGCATCCTTTGGGTATATTCCCAAGAGTGGTATTGCTGAGTCTTGAGTTAGATTGCTCCCCAATTTTCTGAGAAACTGTGATACTGATTTTTGAAGCAGATATACAAGGTTTCACTCCTACCAGCAATGGAGGAGTGTTCCCCTTATACCAAATCTTCTCCAGAATAAGCCGTCATCAGTGTTTTTAATCTTGGCCATTCTGACAGGTGTAAGATGAAATCTCAAAGTTGTTTTAATTTGCATTTCTCTGATGGCTAAGGATGTTGAACTGCTCCTTAAATGTCTTTTGGCCATTTGAGATTTTTTGGTCGAGAATTCTCTGTTTAGATCTGCACCCCAATTTTTAATTGGATTATTTGATATTTTGATGTCTAGTTTCTTGAGTTCTTTATATATTTTGGAGATCAACACACTGTCAGATATGGGGTTGGAGAAAATCTTTTCCCATCCTTTAGGCTGCCATTTATTCTTTTGACTATGCCCTTTGCCTAGCAAAGGCTTCTCAGTTTCAGACAATCTCATTTATTGTCAATCTCAGTGTTTGTGTTCCTGGTGTTATATTTAGAAAGTGGTCTCCTGTGCCCATGTGTTCAAGGGTACTTCTCACTTTCTTTTATATTCAGGTTAGTGTAATTGGATTTATGTTGTGGTCTTTTATGTATAGGGATAGATATGGATCTATTTCATTCTTCTACATGTCAACATGCAGTTATATCAACTCCATTTGTTGAAGATGCTTTCTTTTCTCCATTGTACAATTGTGGCTTATTTGTCAAAATTTGGCTTATTTGTTCATGGGTGTGTTGATTAATGTCAAGTTCTCCAATTTGATTCCATTGATCTACATGTCTATTTTTATGCCAATATCAAGCTGTTTTTACTATTATAGCTCTATAGTAGAGCTTGAAGTCAGGGACGGTGATGCCTCCATAAGTTTCAGTAACTGATGGAAGCAGGTGCAGTAAACCAAATCAAGCACAGGTCTGAGGTCTTGGAGTTTAGTTGAAGAGAGGGAGAAAAGATCATATAAGTTAGGGGGGTGAAGATCATGATTGGAAAAACCACAATGATAGCTGAACCAAGCTAGTGGAATGTCAAAGACTCTGGGCTGACCGCTGCGGAATCTAAATGGTACCCAAACTATGTCCATTATGGGTGAAATTTATGTGGATTGATCTGTTAAGGGGGCACCTGGCAGTGAGACCAAGATTTATCCCATGTACATGAACTGATTATTTGGGATAGTCCCTTGGTGGGATACCTTGCTCTGCTTTGATACCGGGGTTGGGGTGAAAGCTTGGTCCTGTCTCAGCTTGATATGCCAGACTTTGCGGACTTCCCAAGGGAGGCTTTACTGCCCTCCTAGGAGTGAATGGGATTGGTATGAGAGGATGGTGAATGAGAAAGTGGAGGAAGAAGGAATTGGGTTTGGTATATAAAATGAAAAGAGATTTTAAATAAAAATACAGAAAGTATGAAAGAGATTATTACTATAAACTTTTCAAAATAATCAAAAAAGGTAGGTCAGTCATTAATCATCCATAACAATTAATTACGTTTTCAAGGTCAAACACGGATATATTTTAGACAGACAGATGGCCTTCACACATTTCAGAAATCTATAGAATATGGAATTTAAAATGTTTTAATAACATAAGGCTTTTCATGACAGTGAGACATGTCTGTGCTTGGCAGAATCACATTTTATTTAAATGAGGTTGATAGGCATCAAAGAAATTTCACATGGAGTTTGGATTCATTGGTGACAAGGTTAGGTACTGGGCAAGAAACTGCTCTTACTTCAACTGCTGACAATATGCTGTTCATATTAGACACACAGAACACAGAAGACACTGCCAAACTTTGCCAAGATGAGATAGCCCACTCCTTCAAAGTTCCTGCTTCACAGAAAATTCTGTCAGTTATTTTAAGCCTGTAGGTAGAAGATGGATGTCCCAATGTTACAGGGAAATAGTGGTTCACACAACCAGCTGTTTCTCACATTTCTGTAGTCTTGGGGCTTCTTTGCCTTCCATTTCCTGTTTGTAATATATCCCTCTTGGGTCTCTGATGGAGTTTAAGATAAGATATTTATACCTACAGTTTTTATCGTTACCAAATTCAAAAAAGAAACTCACAAAAAAAGTGTAAAGTGTATAAGTCGAGAGACATAAACCTTAAATTGTTCATCTAAGAAAATGCTTTGGGGTCTAAAAAAATAGTTTTGGATTGGTAATTCAAGTTAGAATAGAAAGTGAACTCACCAAGATAGGATAGATAATGGTGTATTTTCTCTGAATTTGCAAAATGCAAATGGATGGGACCTTGTGAATATAATTTTTATCTGATAATTGTGCTTGTTGTATATAGTTTTACTGTGTTGAAGCTAAAACCTTCCTTTTAATTTGGATGAAAGGAGGAAATAGTGTGAAATAATCTTTTGTACACTGTGAAGATATGTCTTGCCAAGCAACATCTGTTTGGTTTAAAATATAACTGAATGGCCAATAGCTAGGCAGGATGAGGTTAGGTGGGACTTCAAGGTAGAGAGAGAAGAGGAAATGGATTTAAGTACAGGAGATATGCCGGAGGACAGGGAGAAGAGACAGGAGGTGCAAGATGGAAGAGAGCTAGTACCACATGGTCAAACACAGATTTTAAAATGTGGGTTAATTTAAGTTATAAGAGCTAGTTGAGAGAAGCCTAAGGTAAAGGCTTTCATAATTTATAAGTCACCAGGTCATTATGTGGGAACTGGTTGATGGGAGAGAAAAAGACTTGCTACAGTTGTCTTTTACTTTGCTTTAAAAAATAACACCTCTTAAAATTGAAAATACACCAAGGGTATCTTGCCAACTGGTGGTAAATCATCAATAAACTTCTTAAACTTTTGTTAATGTTTTAGTTAGCTCTGTGGAATAATATCTCTCATTATGACATTTTATACTTTCATACCCTGGAACTTTGTTCATACTTGTTCTCATTACCATATTCTTTCTTGTGTGTACAAACACAGAGGTAGGATTTTTTCTCCTTTTTTTCACTGCAATTATCTAGAGATCTACTTGATAGTCCTATCCTAAAAAGAGTGTTCTAGAAGCTGGGATGAGATATCTTAATGGTAGATGAGTGCTCTTCCTTCACATCAAGTTTTTGGTCAGGTGTTTCCAGGATGCATTTTACCTAGATTTCATTTTTAATGTAAAATTGAGAGCACAGCCTACTCATAAACCTGGAACTTCCATGATAAGATATGCCAATTATTTCTTCTTCTTAGTATTATTATCCAGTTTACTGTATAAAGTGCCATTTCTGGGAAAAGATTCTTGCAATAAAAGTTCCTTTTCCTTACTCCTGACAAAAAAGACATGCTACAAAGAGGACGCATCTTCTAGCAATGTTTAACTTTTTCTCAATGTATAGAACAATTCCCAGGGTTCTCTAAATTCCAATAATTTCTTCTATCTTGTGTGTGTGTGTGTGTGTGTGTGTGTGTGTGTGTGTGTGTGTGTGTGTGTACATGCACGTGTTGGTGTGGGCAGATTTTTGTGTGAAAATGCCATTACACATGTGTGTGGAAGATTCAGTTGCTTTTTATCTTATTTTGTGAGACCAGGTCTCCCTCTGAATCTGAAACTCACTAATTAGGTTAGGCTGGATATCTATCAAACTTTAGAAATCCTCGTTTCTCCACCTCTTCAGAGTTGAGATTACAGGCAGAAGTTTTAGGTCTGGCTTTTTTGAGGAATCAAGCAAGCATTTTTTTTGACCTACATGTTTTATTTTTCTTTCTTTCTATTTATTTTTTTAAAAAGAAAACAAACTATCTTTTTTCTTTATACATACCCATCCAAGTTCCCATTCCCTTACCTCCTCCCATTTCTTCCACATACCCTCCCACCCCACCCCCATCCAACCCTCAGAGAAGGTAAGGCACATTGCTTTGGATAAGGACTAAGACCCTCCCTACTGTAGCTAGGCTGAGCAATGTATTTATCCAAAAAGAATAGGATTCCAAAAAGCCACTACATGCAGTAGGGATAAATCCTGGCCCCTCAGTGGGCCCCAGCCATGCAATTGTCAACCACATTCAGAGGGAATAGTTTGATCTTATGTTTGTTCCTTCCCAGTCTGCCTGGAGTTGGTGAGGTCTATGAGCTCAAGTAGACTGTCTCAGTGGCTGTACTCATCCCGGTCTTAACTTCTTTGCTCATAATCTCACTCCTCCCACTCTTCAACTACTTTGGGAGCTCAGTCCAGTGCTCTGACGTGCCTCTCTGCCTCTGTTTCCATCAGTTACTGAATGAAGTTTCAATGGTGATATTTAAGATATTCATTAGTCCACAGGACAAGGACAGTTTGGGAACCCTCTCCTCTATTGCTTAGGGTCTTAGCTGGGGCCATCCTTGTGGATTCCTGGGAATTTCTCTAGAGCCAGGTTTCTGCTAACCCTCTAAAGGCTCCCTCAATCAAGATAGCTCTTTCCTTGCTCTCATCTCTGTCCTTCCTCATCTCCACTATACCATTTCCTCAAGTTCTGCTCAACCTTCCCCTTCTCCCCTCCTCTTTCCTTTCTACCCTTTTTTCTCTCCCCACCCCCATGGCCCAATTTTGTCAGGTGATCTTGTCTGTTTCTACTTTGCAGGTGGATTTATATATGTTTTTCTTAGGGTTCATCTTGTTACTTAGCTTCTCTAGGATCATGCACTACAGGCTCAGTGTCCTTTGTTTAGAGCTAGTATCCATTTATGAGTGAGTACATACCATACCATATTCATCTTTTTGGGTGTGGATTACATCACTCAGGATGGTGTTTTCTAATTCCATCTATTTGCATGCAAAATTCAATGTCTTTTTTTTTTTTTAACCACTGAGTAGTACTCTAATGTGTAAATGTACCACATTTTCTTCATCCATTCTTCGGTTGAGGGGAATCTAGGTTGTTTCCAGGTTCTGGTTATTACAAATAATGCTGCTATGAGCATAGTTAAACAAATGTTTTTGTAGTATGATTGAGCATCTTTTGGTATATTCCCAAGAGTAGTATTGCTGGATCTTGAGGTAGATTGATTTTCAATTTTTCTGAGAAACCACCATACTGATTTCCAAAGTGGTTGTACAACTTTGAACTCCCACCAGCAATGGAGGAGTGCACATCCTCTCCAGCATAAGCTGTCATTGGTGTCTTTTATCTTAGGCATTCTGACAGATGTAAGATGACATCTCATAGATGTTTGAATTTGCATTTCTCTGATGGCATAGTATGTTGAACATTTCCTTAAATATCTTTTGGCCATTTGGGATTCTTCTGTTGATAATTCTTCTGTTGAGAATTCTCTGTTTTGTTCTGTTCGCTATTTTTAATTGGATTATTTAGAATTTTGATGTCTAATTTCTTGAGTTCTTTATGTATTTTGGAGATCAGTCCTTTGTCTAATGTGGGGTTGGTGAAGATTTTTTTCCCATTCAATAGACTCCCTTTATGTCTTATTGACTTATTATTTTGTCATTTGCTTTACAGAAGCGTCTCAGTTTCAGGACGTCCCATTTATTTATTGTTGTTCTCAGTGTCTGTGTTACTGGTGTTATATTTAGAAAGTGCTCTCCTCTGCCCATGCATTACTACTACTATCCACTCTCTCTTCTGTCAGGTGCAGTGTGGTTAGATTTATATTGAGGTCTTTAATCCATTTGGACTTGAAGTTTGTTCATGGGATAGATATGGATCTATTTTCATTTCTCTACATGATCACATTCAGTTATGCCAGCACCATTTGTTGAAGATACTTTCTTTTTCCATTGTATAATTTTAGCTTCTTTGTCAAAAATCAAGTGTCCATAGGTGTGTGGATTAATATCTGAGTCTTTGACTTGATTCCATTGGTCAACCTCTCTGTTTTTATGCCAGTACCAATCCATCAAGCATTTTACTAACTTCACCATCTTTTCAATCCTTGTAAACGTCACTTCTTATGAAACACCAAAAGAGCTAATTCTCAAATGGTTAACTTATCAATGTTATATTTAAAAAGTCCAGATAGTTTTCAAGGGAAAAAACAAATAGTTCTCAAATAAGACAATTTTTAGTCTTGCCCATCTAACAAATTGCTTCAAGCCACTGGCATCTAGAAATTTCCTCTTCCACAAAGACTGAACTTTTCTTTGGTTAAGAACACACATGTTAAACAGAAAGCAGAAGAAATACAGTAGAGCAAATGGAAATAAAAATGACAGCTGGAGTCTAACGAAAGTAACAGAGTTGGGATGACAGGACATGCTGCAGAAATAGCTACCACTTCTGTGGAAAGAGCTTTAACATTGTCAGGTATAATTGAGGCCAGTTAGGAGTAGAGAGGTGGTAGTCTAGGGAGAGGAAACTTTGGAATAGTAGCAAAGGAATTCAAAGATTTTCTAACAAGAGAGGTGAAAAGATTCCACAATCCACACAACTGCAAACATGGATTACCTAGCCATGTAACCACACACTGTAGTCAGTTGGAATAGAGATGTAAAAACACAGTGTTCTAAATCCATTAACAATAGAATATTGCTTATTAAAGTGCACATTTATTTGCCAAAGGAGTGTTAAGAAATAACTTCTTAATCACTATATCTAGACACAAAGACCTGGGATCTATATTTACATGAGTTCCAAGCATTGCAGGAGTTCAAGGCTCACTACTGAGTCTGCTGCATATTCTCATGTCAAGTTTTGGTGAAATGGAAGAATAAAAATATACTCAAAAAAAGCAAAACAGAACAAAAAAAGATTACAGAGTGGACACTACACAAAATTATATGAATTTACTATGGCAAATTGTCAGTTATTAACTAGAAGGACTATTTTCAAATGTGAAAGTTATAACGTCATCGAAAACATGATTGTTTGAGGGGCTAGAGATGCATTTCTGTGGTAGAGTGCTTACCACACATATTCTAGGGACTAGGTTTAAAACTGCATTCACTCCCATCTCTGATAACGTACAGAATTATTGGACTGTTCAGATAATGTCTAAAGTAAAGCAGAGACATAATAAAATATAAGTTTATAGTTCTACACAAGTAGGTAGGTAGATGGATATAGGCTATAATAGGAAAGAAAGATAAAAGAATTCTTTAACTTTTTTCCATATACAGTGTGTATGAGAAAACTGATTCATTAATGAAAAACAATTAGTTTTAGTAAGTTTCTAATTTGAATTACACTATACTTCTGTAGGAGATCAAATATCCACTGACCATAAGGTTTCAAATCTCTTCCTGTTTGCTAAACTTACCCTGTGACAGATATCAAGTATTGTAACACGGTTGCTATTGTGTGTGTGTTTACATATAATTCAAGAATCAAAACACAAATAAACAAAAGAGCCCACTGTGTTAGACTCAGTACAAGAGCAATCCATGCTCAAATTCAGAGATTGGAAACAGATGTAAACATTTCTAATTGTGCATGTTTCAGGCTGCCTTCCATGTACAAACACAGTTGCTTTAGGAGTTGTGGGTGGGGCTACTCTAACACAAACACCATTTGTTTTCAAAGCATAGGACAGGAGGTGGGGGTGAATGCAAGCGCATTAATCATTAGACGAAATTTATAAGGAGGCCACTCACTTGTGAACTTCTGGTGCCATTCAAACATAAGTTTTCAAGCTGTTCTACCCAATGTGTATAAACTAATATACTCAGCAGATTGGAAGGGAGTCTGGGAAAGGGATTTTCTCATTCCCTTTGTAATATCTCCTCTATTCAGAAAAAAGTCATTTGGGCCTCCTTTACTGACACAAAGACACAATATTGAAACAAAATACCAACCAACACCCAATAACAGGCATTAGCTGGTCTGTTGAATTCCCTCATCTATATTTTCTTTGTAGTTCGGCTTTGATTTTCAGCTTCTTGCTAAGGAACTATATTTCCCATCCTCTCATAACTGTAACTATGGCTGTACAATTAAATTCAGGACAGTTGCATATAAATAGACAGGCATCAGACTTCAGGAAATGGATTAAATAGACCTCTCTCCTTCCTTCACTCATGCATGTACAAAACACTTCAGAAAATGAGAGCCACATGTTGAGGTGGACAAATACACAGACACAAAATTGAGAGCCAGAAATTTAAATCACCAAGCCATGAAGCTACCCTTCCTGTTTGGCATCTTCTATATCTAAAATTTATTTACATATTGGAGAAATATGCTTCCTTAATTAGTAGCTTTCTTTGATGGTTAGTAGCTGATACAAGCTCTTTATATAGAATAGATTAAGTTACAATAAGATGAAGTGCTTTCTTTGGTAAAGGGACTAACTGAGGCTATAATAGCATATAAGTGTAATACAGGACTCAGTAAACAGTGACTCAAAGAGTAAATCTCCCACTAACGGCTTTTGCAATAAGTACATTTCTATAAGAAAACAGTGTTGCTTATTTTCATTGGTTCTTTCATGTTAAAAATTACAAATATTGGTAGTAATGACAAGCCTCATGACTTGCAAAAACTGAAACTCCGGGAGAGTACACAGAAAGAAGAAGAAAAATAAACAACAAAAACCCTGGATTTAGAGAGCAGGAAACATTCCTCAGATGTGGTGCTCTTTGAAAGGAACTTGGAAGGTGAGCGAGAGTTAACCAGGTGAATGAATCAATAGATCATTTTAATTGAAGGATAGTGGGAGCAAAGCAGGTGAGTGAATCAATGGATCATTCTAAGTAGAAAGGGAGCAGGAGCTAACCAGGTGAATAAATCAATGAATCATTCTCAATAGAATGGGAGCAAGAGCTAACCAGGTGAGTGAATCAATGGATCATTCTAAATGGAAGGGTAGTGGGATCTATCTAACTAAATGAATCACTGACTTATTCTCAGTTGAAGAAACTGTGTGTTTCAAACTCAAATATGACAAACTATAAAATAACGAGTCCTGAAGAGGGTCCCATGAAGTACTGGCTAATACCTCCGACTGCTAAAGTGGCTGGAGTGAAAAATAAAGTAGGGGGGGCAGAGTCTAGAAAAAATCAAAGCTGTCATTTGCTTAGAAGATATCTCTACTGGATGTTTATATTTTAACCCTAATTATGTTTTAATTTTAGGTGGAAACAGGTTAAATTTTATTTTAGAAACTCATTGACATTAAATGCAAAATATGTGAGTGAGAGAGCAGATAAAGATTGTCCTTGAAATGACCTTGATTACTAAACATGGCATCCAAAATTGGTCAGGAGTACCAAGTACTTGAGATGCTTGTTAAATACCAGATTTCAGGAAGCATCGTTTAGAAACTAATTCAGTGGTTTCATTCAAACTCTACAACTGGACATTTAGAAAAGCGAATCAGTAATTCCAACTAACAACTGGAGCAGAGAATATACTACTTGAAATGTTGCTTTGGCGAATGCAGGAATGGGTCTGGGTTCTCAAGAAAATGACAACAGAAATTAAAGTATTTTAGTAAGGCTAAAAATTATTTTACACAAATGTATACCTCATACTGACAATTAAAACCACCAGGGGTCATGCGAGGTTATTATTCCAAAATCAAAATGGCTATGTGCTCATTTTGAGCGGTCAGAGCTTTGCTTCATCTTGTTATGTGATTATAGTGACTAGTTTTATGTCTACCGCACACAAGGTAGTGCCATCAGAGAGCAGGGAGCCTCAATTAGCAAAATCCCTCCTTAAGGTCTAGCTGTAGAGAGCCTGTAGGTCGTTTTCATATTTAGTGCTAGATGTGGGAGGGCCCATCTACTGTGGGAGGGAACACCCCATGTGCTCGTGGTTCTATGTTCTATAAGAAGCAAGCCAGTAAGCAGCACTCCTCCAGGCCTCTGCATCAACTCCTAAGGTTCTTGCTTGAACTTTCTTAGATAATATGTAGTACAAATACTAATCAGTCTTAATACTAAAAACCTGGAGTTAGATATTGAGGGTGAAAGCTGAAAGATTAAAAAAGCAGAGCAGCAGCCAGTAGAGAGATTTCTTTACCTCTACTAAATCCTCAGACTAAAAGGAGCAAGATCCAGTCTCTATGAATCCTCAGACTGAATGACACAAGGTCCTGTCTCTACCTGCGTTATATTCCTATAATATAACTGTCTCCACCTAGTGCTGGAATTAAAGGTGTGAGCCTCCACTACAAGGTTCTGTTTCTCTTTTAGACTGATTCAATATGGTGTAGTCCAGCATGGTCTGAACTCCTGATCTTTCCTCCGAAATTCTGGGATTAAAGGAGAGTGTCACCACCGTCTTAGCTCCATGGTTAACTAGTGGCTAGCTGCATCCTCTGATCTCCAGGCAAGCTTTATTTGTTGAAACAAATAAAATATGATCACACTGATAGACTTTGATGTGAAGCTGTTAACAAAATAAACCTTTTGCTCCCTTATTTGTTCTCTATCATATTTCATCACAGTAAAATATTAACCCTAAGACAATGATTAACTAAAGCAGTGGCGCTGACAAGTGAAATGTAACTTTTGAGAAAAGCATGCAACAATAACATAATCTTTGATCTTAGAAATGTTTAAAGTGGGGAAGTACTTTTTTGTAATATGGCATCTTTACAAATCTCTGTAAATCTTGAAGCTTCTTTTTGTCATTTGACCTTTTGATGAAAAAAACTACATTTTATTTACTTTTCCAATAGTGAAGAAGTATGTGCCATGACTTTCTGTAGCACTTGAAAAATTGACACTCTTCTGTCATTTTCGGATATAGAGAATAGAAATCCAAGGACCATATAGATCAATGTTTCTAAGCCAGGCTGTGTGAAGAGGGCAGCTGTGATAAGTTACAGAATTCTCCATTTAACATCTCTTGACTTTATTTTCTGATTTTTTTCACTGTTTGTCCAAAGATGTGATTTTGTTTTCGGGGTGTTCAGACTCAAGGGTCCTCATGAAGAGAATGTGCTCATAGATGCCAAATACCGATCACGTGGACTGCTAATGAGACCTGGGGGTAAAAGTTGCCCAGGAAGCTTTCAGGAAGACTTCGAAAATGAACTGTCCCATTCTACTCTTGATCAGAGCTGAAAATGGCCTTGATCTTTATTTCCTGCCATACGTCAGAAATAGATGCTGTGTTTGGAGCCTTACTTTTTGTTTGGTTTCTTGTTTTCGTTCTTTACCTTGAACAGAGGTTGTTAGCAGCTATACCTGAGAGTAGTCCAGAGGTCAACCTTTTTTGAGGAAGAATTTTAAAATTGGAGTTCTGGATTTTCATGGTAGAAATGGATCATATTTTTATATTAATGATGCTATGGCTCTTTAAACTGTGTGTGTTCAGCTGCTGTCTTAATTTTGGGTTCTTTCATTAGCTGGGGATCTGCTCTATGATGGTCCCGCCATAATTTAATTCTGAGTTCTCTCTGTCTCTCTGTCTCTCTGTCTCTCTGTCTCTGTCTCTCTCTCTCTCTCTGTGTGTGTGTGTGCGCGCGCGCGTGTGCGTGTGTGTGTCTCTCTCTCTCTGTGTCTCTCTATCTCTCTCTGTTACCCACACACATGCAAAAATTCACACAATAAGATGCTTATTTGCTCTCCTCTGTGCAACCTAAGATGTTTCACAGAACAGTCACTGAAAACTATTCTCTTACGTTGCTAATACAAAATGTCTCTAATTTTTTGTTCTTATTGTTACATACTTTTCCACTCCCCTCTCTTGCTCCCTCTTCTACAACTGAAAACTCTAGATCAAAAACAAAGAGAGAGAGAGAGAGAGAGAGAGAGAGAGAGAGAGAGAGAGAGAGAGAGAGAAGAAAGAAAAAGAAAAAAATAAAATCACACCCAAAAAGAGTTGATGGCAAGTAATCTTAGGACTGAAATCAATAAAATAGAAACAAACAAAAACAGTACAAATAATCAATAAAATAAATAATTGGTTGTTT
>JAQHUG010000213.1:1607332-1622760 GCA_028555095.1 Dicrostonyx torquatus | reverse complement strand
AAATTCCTTAAGCATTTTCTAAAGACCTGAATAAGACAAATATTTGACAACAATGTATAGTACATTACATATGCACACACATCCCTGGGCACTCATTTACAAGTTTTATATATGTAAGGAAATCACCTGAAAAGTGCACAGTGCAATGTGTAAAAACTTTGAGGATGCCATGTTTTAAGGGCAATGTTGGTGAAGCAGATGTACAGCACCCGTCTCAAGTAAGAAATGATGCACTTGCAGTATATGAAGAAATGTAACTAAATATATTCAAAATTACTTATGGTATTTTATTTGAATGCATATTTTGTGTTTTATAAATATAAATAACCGAACAAAAAAGTTAAGCGGTCAATTTTCCCACCAATTTTAAAAATGTGACACAAACCCTTAACATATTAAAATAGAATAAAATGCATGTTTGTTCCCCAAAGGACACAAAGCTAATGTCAAGTGCCAAATGGCAACCCAATTAAACCAGTGTTCCCATCAAGATAAAAAAAAAAAACAAACTTAATTTTTATACTGTTTTTGTACTAAAAATCTCAAGCTGTACAAATTGGCCATTATTTCCTCAGTGGTCTACTCATCCAAATGACTGAGTTTTTCCTTTTCTCTTGAGGACAGCTATAAACGGGACTGCGAGTTCAGGACAATGTCTGAGTCCATGAGCCCACCCACATGGCTGTGTAAACATTCAGGATCGTACATGTGCTATCACTCAGTTATTAAAAGGAGGCCTGAACTCTGGTCTTTCCTTCTTGTCACTGAGTTGGCCTCTCTGCTTCATCACAGAGCGTCATATTGTACTGGACAAGCAACAAGCTTTTCAGAAACTGCCAAAATACAGGAAATGCAGCCGAGGAGACAGCTCAGGAGGGAATTTGTTTGCCTTGCAAGCATGAGGCCCTAAAATTCAATTTCTAGAACAAAAGAATAAGATGTGGTGGTACATATTTATAATCTCAGAAGTAAGAGATGTTGTCTACAAAAATAAAGAAAGAAATGGTAGATGGTGGCTGAAAGTGTCCTCGGGCATTTGCATGTATGCATTCACATGTGAGTTTGCACCTTCCCCGTGAAAATGCACATATACAAACACATGTGTTCAATTATCCAGTAGAAAAAGCTTACTACAAGAAGGCAGGACAGGTGAGAATGACCTTTAGGGTGGGAGAACCCTCTTCCACAGCACCCTGTGGAATGTGTTCAGGTAGCATCTATTGGCACCAGTTTTAGAAGAACTCACATTTCCCTGTGAGAGACAGCTTTGTGTTTAGGAGTAGGTGAAGCATAGGTGGAGGAAGCACACCCAGAACCCATGGAAATACAATTATACACAAGTAATATATTTATAGGAAAAATGGATTTCACTGTTATCTATCTATGAACTCATACTCCGCAACTAATATATTCACGGGAAGAAATGGATTTTATTGTTCTCTGTCTATGAACTCATACTTCTTACAACTTATAAAACCGTGGGAAATTATCAAAGCTTATTCTAAACTTGAAGCATTCCACTTTAATCTAATTACACACATGGAAGTATTGTACATTGTTTTTGATATTTATTCTTCACTGGGCACTTTGGGAAACAAGCCCCTGCTACTGTGAGTTTATTCTATGACATGCATTTCCCTCAGCATCAGCATGTCACTTGAGTTTCAAGCTGAAGTTGGACATTTAAAGCTCCCTGGACACAGTCGGAATAACTTTTCCAAGTGCATTTTGAAGCCCTTACTCTGAAGACCCAGGAGATATTTAGTCCCAGTGGGAATGTGTGAAAGTGATATCCTATAAAATGTGTAAGGAACAATATACACCTCATTGCTCCTACACATTTAGAACTGTGTAATTTTTGCACATTTACATTAGGCAAATTTTATATTTGGAAGTTTGAAAATTTTTACTAGGTTCAGACACAAAGTGATGAAGAGTTGCATCCTGTGCGGCACTGTTCAAGGCTGACTGAAATCACTTAATATCTAGTAATGTGAGCTAAAGGTGATATGTGGAAGCCTGCTGTTACTCATGAGCAGCTACATATCTGCAGAGCACCAACTTTTGCTTTGACTGATTTGTGTCTGGCTTAATGCTAGTTGAAAATAAAGGCTCAGCTTCTACATGCTCATAGCTATGCCCTCTTAGAGTCATCAATCAGGTTTTAACTTCCTGGCTGGCAAAAGTTCAGGAAGTCCTTCTTGTATGTTGATGTTCTCAGACATGAGACACTAAAAAGAGTGAATCCAGATAAAACTCAACTAGTCATTACATAGGGCCTGAAAACCCTATTTTGAAAGATTGTGCATATGATATCTTTCTTTATCTTTTTTTCTATTCCAAAGGTACATTTTCTTATTCATGTGTGATTCATTTTATCTTTTATTAGACAAATGAAAAATCTGTCTATTCAGTATTTCTTTCAGAAGTCACTAGCCAACTGCGCTCCACTGTTGGTTGAAGATACACAGAAAATGAGACAGAACTAGATTCACTGAAAAATGATCATTAGTATTCACTTAGGCAGTGTGTTAGTGGTGCAGGACAATCATCTATATTCTGTCAATTATATTTTAAATGAACGCTGATTGACTGATATTCAGGCAGGAAGTATATGTGAGAAAACCAGACAGGAAATAGAGGTGGGGCGATGAGAACAGAAGTATTCTGGGAGGAAGGAAGCTCTTTCCCAAGTCCTGCTCAGACTATCAAAAAAGCAGGATTTGACCTGCCTTGCTGAAAAAGGTACCAAGCTATGTGGCTAACATAGATAAGGATAATGGGTTCATCTACATTATAAGAGCTAATATGAAGCCTGAGCTAATGAACCATTCAGTTTATTACTTATGGAGACGTCTGTGTGATTTTCTTTGGGACTTACTGGCTGTGGGAACTGGGTAGGATGGAAACCCCAACTAACAGGCCCTCATGTTACATGTTAGTTTCAATAAAATAACTTGTTATGAACATTCACACAAACAGCTGTAGTAATGTCTACATGAAAGAGCATTCCTGAATTTTAACAGTTTGCTTCTATCACTGACCATGGTCCCTGTTGGAGTTCTGTCTTTACCCTCTAAAAATCTCTGTGATCATGCCCTGGAGTCATTAGATAAGTAACTGCTGCAAAACTCAACACACTTTAGCTTGATTTCATAAGTACCATGTGGCATGTCTTCTTGACACAAGGAGCCTTAATATTGCCATATCTGTATTGCATATCTCGGGATGACTGGCTGACCTGGCTAGAACAAGCTAACGATGTGTGTGAAACTAAGGATCTAAATTATTGGCAGGAAACAGTCAAAGATGAGTCAGGAAGACCTGGCTGCTTCTGTCTGCAGCAATAGTAATTTTTAAAAGAGGTTATATCAAGGTCAATCTCTTGGACGAATGTCCTTAGATTCTTTAGGGAATTAGAATATTTGTGCATATTAACATATTTCCCCTTAAAATTAACCTGACATATCATGTTTTGCATTTCTATTTGCTATTGAGAATATTTGTTGACTCTCATTACTAGGATAGCTTGGTAGACTGAAATAGTTCCTAGTATCAAGTGGCTTTACCTGAAGAATCCTCACAAACATTGTGCCCATTGTATGGAGACCCAGGTAGTAGTCATAGCTGAAGGTCTAAATTGATAACTAGGAGAAATCTTTTGCCTAAAGAATGTTCCAGAAGGAGTGCTATTTATTGTCTTTCACTTCTGTCTATCACTCTGGAGGTGAAAAAAACAATGAGACGAATCTTGTCAAAACAACAAAATCATTGTTTTCTGTTTGATTTTTCTTCCTATAGATTACTGTGCTATCACAATAGTTCCTCTACTCCCAATAGTTATTATCAATTAGGCTTTTCAAGGAGACTCTTAGCCAATACTAGAGTAATATAGAGAAAAGTAGATACCAGAGTAATATAGAGAAAGGTAGCAAAATTGGAATTCCATTAACCAGCAAGGAACATCGAGTTTTGTACCTTGTAAAAGGGAGGGGGAAAAACTTAACATGATTAAAGAAACCTCATGGAAGACATAGTCTAAATGTCAATTTTTCCCTGGGATGACTTCTAACTCTATTTTTTTGTAAGCATTTGTTTTGGGGGTTCCATATGCCTTTAGTGTGTTTAGGCACTGCATCAGAATAAAATGACTCACACTAAAATGCTGGGTGCCTCTCTGTTTGAAAATAATATTGTTCAAGTTTAACTTAGAAAACATTTTGATGATTGGCATCATTAACTGTACATAAAATCATGACATTTTTTTGTTCTTTAAAAAAATACACAAAATATCCCATACAAGTCACACATTTTAATTAATTAATATTCTTCTCAAATATATTATTGTTTTATATTATATAAAGAACATAAAGGAAATATCTAAAATATGACATTGTTTTAGGTGCGATGAAATAGAGCTTTGAATCTGACTAGCTAGACCATGAGAAACATAGATTTTTAATTCTGGCCCTATTTTTCCAGCTTGGAAACTTAAATTCTTTTATACTTGGATATAGTTAAAGAAAAAGCAGTCATAAAACTGTCCGTTGAATCAGTAGAAGTAGAAAAAAGGGCAAAAAAAAATACACATAGAACAGCATAGGTCTCTTGACAATCGAGTTGCCTTACATATTTTGCTATAACATTTCTAAAGGTTAAAAGCAAAACAAGCAAAAAAAAACGTATCCACCTTTGCCCACGATGTCAGTACAAAACCTTGTATTGAGATTCAGCACTGTGCAAGACAGCTTTTCCCAGCATGTGCTCCCTTCTGCAAAACAGATACCTAGTGAAAAGCGTTCTCTGGTCAAATAAATTTGAATGCTGTCAAATGAACTCAGTTAAACAGATGTTTTCAGAACTGCCCTTTCTAGAGGCTTTAACCAAGAACAATGATGAGATTCACTAATGGACAAACAGGCATATGGCCGTCCCCAAACTGAATGGGTCACAGTAGATCTGTTCCTTTTTTCAGAGGAAACAGTTTTGTATAAACTCATATTTTCTGCCTCAGGGACTCTGTGTGCCTCATTGAAATGTTGCTATATCTTAGGATTAATTATTAGTAATACATAAACGCAGAGACAGTTGGAAAGAAATCAACTAAAGCTCAAAGTGATATTTTAAGTAATTGTCTCACAAATTGGCATGTAAAAATTATTACAGGTGGCCCAAAATTGTTTTCTGTCACTTTGCTTTGTGCTCTCTCTCTCTTTGTTTAGAGATATTCTTTATGATCTTGATTGACTTCTAACATACTTAGGTCATGAGACATTCTGAATATCATCAAAAAGAAAAACACACAAACTATATAATTTACAATATTCAGCTGTGGAGGCAGTAGTGTGTAAACACAAAACCATATTGCTACATATTTGCTGTATTGTTGGAAGAAAGTTAATGTTAAACATCATTAGACTTCTACAAAGCATCAAAGATTCTCATATATTTCCCTTCTTCAAATACAAAAAATAAAAAATTAGAATCATGAATCATTACTTAGAATTTAGTGCTTATTTTTCCATTCATTATATTTCTAAACCCTCCTTTCTTTATACTGACTTTATACATCCTTTCTTTATATTGACTACTGAGAGAGTCAATAATTCCATTTGATTCATTTTTATTTGTCTAAACCATAATCCAATAGGACATTATATTTTATGCAAGTTAATATTAGAAAATAATGATTGTGTTTTGGGAAATCATGAAAGAATTCTCAACTGTTTCTAAATCAAAGAAATATATTTAAAAAGGTCTTGAGATTTCAGATTACACAAATGAGAAATGTCTAGGAAGGCAATAAATATATGAGCAGCTTTTAAATGTTTTCTCACTCTTTTTGAAATGTTTCAGATAGTAAAACAGTCAATATTATTCCTTAAGACTTCTAAACACGTACACAACTCAGATCAGGAATCTGAGACTGAAAACCTCTCTCAAACTCCAAAATTACGAGCAGCTGCTCCCTTTGGATGCCTATGAAGTACGGTGCTCTGGTTCAAGAGTTTCCTTGTCATGCAATCAAAGGACGGAAACATTAAGGCTGCAGATGGAGAGTGGTGACACACTGTAATTTCATACAGACACAAGAAGGTTCAGTGACATAAGAATTACTAGACCATGAGTCCCTGGTTCCATGAAGTGGATTAAAGCTTTGTTGCTCTTTGGAGTTCTGACAATGATGAATGTTCCCTCTGATGTTAGGATTATCTTGTCTAAACTTTTGTTTCCTCAGTTTCATATTTCATTTCTTTCCTTAACCATATTCTAAGATCCCAAATAACTTCCTTTTGCCATTGTTATTGGAAAGTATTTTGTATAACTACCTAGTTTAGTGCCTTACTTTTGGCATCATATCTATGCATAAGTCATTTTTCAATTTCCAATTCTCTGATGAGGGATTGAATGATAGGCTTAAACATATGGTCACATGACTCAATTCCAAACTATCATTAAAAATCAAAGTAGAAAAATAAAATAAGAGAATTCTCCAAAAAGAAATCAGATAATAGATACAGTATTTTGTACTAATTGCTGGCATTAACTGGAGACTTATGTTTGACAGCAAAGTTTTTAATATATATAATATGAATATATATTTTATTATATATCATCTGTATTATGCAAAATGAGTGCTTGCCAATGTGTGAGCATGAGCAACATATGCATTCCTGATACCTTCAGACATTACAGATGGCATTGGATGTCCAGAAATAGGAATTAAGAATGATTACTGAAAACCATTTGATTGCTTGGAACTTAGCAATAGGTGCCCTTAACTATGGAACTGTTTCTACAGCCACTAATAGCAAACTTTCGCCTTTGGCATTGATACTTACTATACTTTCCTATCTCCCCATAATTCTGCCTTTGCCATTATTATACTTAGTGAATACTTTACTTCTAATAATCCTAAGAAGATGGAATGTAAAGATAGAAAGGGATAAAGCCATAATCAAGCAAAATTTGATGGCGGCATTGACATTCATTATTTTTCTAGTACTTAACAAAAGCTGTGTGAGGATTTGCATATGGAAACATAAAACTTCTACATGTTGATAATGCTTCCTATGACAGCTTGAATTTCATTATTATAAGAGCATTACTTCCCAACAAAGCTTGTTCATTGCATTTGGATGTATTATGATTGTATACACATTTAAACATTTGAATAATAGTATATTGATAACTGTAATTCAATTATACTAGGTTTTTTGATAGTTTTTCTATTCTATAAGAAAGAAAAACAGCACCACAATCTAGGATCAAAAGAGAAGTTTAAACATGGGTGCAACAAAATGGCATGAACTCTCCCTTGGAGAGAGTTCAACAAGGGTTCAACAAAAAATGACTCCTTTCACAGATGCAATATGAATTCTTGAGTTTTTGGATGTATCATAAGACTTTAGTCAACTAAATACTATAGACGACATTATTACGGATTTTATTCTTTTCAAGTAATTAGCATAGTTTTAGGTGCAGAAAAGCAAATAACTGTTGCAGACATTCAGCAGCTGAATAGAAATACTTACAATTCCACAGAGCACAAACATTGCTTTCAAACCTAAGGGAACATGGGCTTCACTACAGAATCATTAAGGTGTACATAGTTTTAAAATGCTACCTTTTTGAAAAAGAGTAGCAATGAGTGCAGAATTAGACTAGCCTGAATTTAATCTAACTCAACATTTTATTTCTTTGTCTATAACATGAAGAAAGTAAGAGCTAGGCTTGTTCTGTAAATTCTTAATTAAAAAGGAATCTTGTAACTTTCAAAATGTAACCTGTAATACCCAGTATTAAGGTTGTTAAAAAATATAACAAAATAGGGAACGTTGGTAAATATATTTTAAAACTTTAATGATGTATTCTCTTTGCGCTTTATTCACAGTTTTCAACACTTCCTTAGTAAGACAACATATAGTCAAGAAAAAAGATCCTGTGTTTGAGAAATTACAGCAAGGAAAATGTTCAACAATGGACAGTGGAGTATCTGATTCAGTTATAAAAGTATTAACAAACTTAGGTCTAAGAAGATGGCTCCCTGGATAAAACCATATGCTACAACAGGCATGAGAAAAAAAAGTTTTAATCTTCTAATGTAAAGATCTGAATATACGTCCAGGACTTGGATAATGAATCTCTAATCCTTGCTGGAGAGCAATTCTGGACCAAATGGCTAACTCTAGGTTTACTGTGCATGCACACACACTCACACACACACACATTCAGACACACACACTAAAATAAAAAAGCACCAAAACTCATCAAATTGTGCAATTAAATGTCTAAACTTATGATACATGATTGTAACATAACTATGCTACTTGAAGACAAATTGTAGTATAAATATAAATGTCTTCATAATTATATTTTTGGTGATAATTAGATCTCGGGGTCTTATGGAACTAGGAAAACATTCTCCCTGAATACTACATCTCAGTCCTCAATATCTGTCAACTTCTGTCTGTATATTCTGCTCAAACCTGAGTATCAACAGTATCAAACAGTATCAAACCTGAGTATCTCTGTATCTGTAGGAGAGCATGTCTATACTTTCACTCAATAGTAGTAGAAGCTCAACATTTGTTTCTGATGTGATGTCATATACAATGAGGAGCTCTAGTATTATATGTAATGAACTGACAATAATAACCCTGAGAAGTAGCTAATGTGCTAACTAATCCACCTTCACTGAGATTGCCTAATTGTATTCACTTTTACCATTTGAAATTATTTGCAAACATGAAGGAACTAAACAAAGAAAAAAAAAGGTAGTTTTATTATTTGCTCTTGGGGCTTAAAACTATGAAATTCTGCACACCCACATAGTAAATACTATTCTTTGTTAGCCTCTAACGTGCATTGAAACATTTCATTATTTTCAAACACTTTTGACATGTTATTACTTACACATGCATGTATCTAACTATCCAAGGGAGTCTATAAGCATTTTATTACAGTGGGAAGTGCCCACAGTAATACCTTTTGCATGTTAGGACCTGTTTCTTTCCTTCCATTCTGTGGGTTTGGGGTATTGGGCTTAGGCCAAATGTCCTTACCTAATGAGCAAGCTCATCAACCTGAAATAAAAAAAATGAAAAAATAAGAAGAAAGAAAGATAAAAAATGAATCTTACATGGCAAAGCATTTCGCTAAAACATTTCTATTAGCATTGACGGAAAAGCAGTACCTTATCTTATTTATATCTCTTTTTTTAAAAAACACGTGTGTAGTTTATAATTCAAAGATTGTCACTGATTTTAGACTACAGAAAAGACTATCTATTTTTCCATTAAATATAAAAAGATTCAATTGGACAAAATTAAGGTTTCCAGGTAATATGTGCATGTTCACAATAGCCAAACAAAGAAACAGCCAAAATGTCCATCAAAGGATAAGCTGATAAGGAATATCATACATACACACAATGAATATTTTCAGCCATAAAAATTACAAATTAATGTGGTTACATATAAGAACATAAATGACAATTAAAGATATTATAAATGAAATAAGCCAACATATTTTTATATATAAAATACAAGATCTGTTTTATTCCAATTATATGTGGAATCTAAACTAGTCAATCTCAGACTCAGAGTGTAGAATGCTAGTTGCCAGGGACTGAAAGAGTGGAAAGGACTATCATGTCAGTTATTCAGAAATGTTGAGTTCTAAGGGATTTGCAGGGCAGCATTATGGCTATGGTAAACAAAAATGTGCTGTACACTTAACAATTGTTGAGGGATCAAATCTCATCCTAAGTTTGTGCCACAATTTAAAAACAATGTGAAATTCACCAATATATTACTGATGTAGTTCATAAAATTTTAATTGTATATCTATTCAGTTGTTTGGGAATTTCAGTGGTGACCCCAGAGGCTTGGGATACAAGCTGAAGTCCAAGGATGAGGGGAAAACGTGACGAGCTCTAAAGTGGAGACAGTATAGTTCAGCAGGTCTTTGAAAATAGTGTTGATGCAAAACATTGAACGTTAACAAAGAATGTAATTGTGGATAAACTTTATGTCTTCTGATTGTTACTGTGACTACTTTTAAATGATTTAATTCATTTTTCTTCAAAGTAATATATAGTATAGATGAATAAGATAAGCAGGTATAGAATTGGGATGAATTAAAATTTCAGTTTAGAATTGACATCAAATTAGTTCATATAATTTGGAGGAATGTTGAAAGTTTGAATAAAGTGATTTAAAAATAATTCTTACTTCAATCTAAGGGAGCAAAACTTGAATTGTTTTTCATAACTATAATTCATGCAGTAATATTTGTGAGAGTAAAAAAGGCTTAAAACATTGAAATTGTATGCAAATCAAACAAGGTAACTTACTTTAGATAACTAGTTCAGAATACTGGAATCATGTCATTTAGTATGCCTTAGGCCTACCTATCACATTAAACATACTCATTAAATATTACCAGAAGACCTTGAAGAAAGGAATCAGAAGAAAGGCAAGAAATAAGGGAAAATGAGAATGCATAAGCTCCTCAGAACTTCTCTTGTTTTGTTTTCTTTCTTTTGAATAAAAACAGTGAAATCCCCCCAGAACTATGTATAGCCAACTACATGATGCAAAACATGCTGTTAGCTGTACCATTAAATGGTGCAATGATACCCTGAGGGGCAAACATAGGGCTGAGACAGATGTCCTCAATCATGAAAGTTCATGCAAAAACATGTTCCATATGGCTTAGGACACAAGATGTATGACTTAACTGGCCCACGAACAAGAGGAACACACAGCTAGCAGTGGAAAGGGAAACAATATGAGCTCAGCACTGTGTTGATAAGAGTGTCCTTCATAAGGCAGCCATGAAGAGCTCAACAGCTCAAAGTAGCCCATCCTACATGCAGACAGAGCTTTGTATTTTGAAGTTTCCTTTTAGTTCGGACACAAGTCTCCATTGCCCCATTTTGAGAGACTATAGTGGAGGGAAAGCTTTATGTAACTTTATCATTAGATGCATATGCCCATATCTTTAGAGAGAATAGAAAAAATCATTAAAATTTATTTTACAGCTAAAAGACCAAATTGCATCCAGCCCCGTAGGAAATTGTCTGTCTCCTGCATATGTCTAAATATCAAGTCAATGTGCTCTAGTAATGTTATAAGATCAGTTCCAGAGATCTGCCAGTAGCATTTTAATCTGGTGCTTCCTGAAATAAGAGGTTACTGTTAGGAAGCCATTAAAAGTGCCTCTTGCCCACAATTTAATAAGGAGATTTCCACCGTGAGTAAACAAAAGCAATCACAAAGTTACATGAGACTCAAGCTTCACATTAGAAATATATTTTCTCCTATAGTCACCACAGTGATACAAATAGATTCCCAGCTGTTTTCCATGCTCTGACTGTATAAGATAAAATAGTCCTCTCAATCAGAATATACATTTATAAATTGAACCTCATCTGAGAGCCTCACATAATTTTCTAGTAACTGTTAAGAAGATATGGGAAACATCTTCACTCTTTTCAGACTAAATCTATTAGTCCCTTTGTCATACATAACAGGAAACCATACTTACAGATCAGATATTTATTGCACTTAATATCTGTTCTTTTGAAATATTTCTATCCTGTAAATGTAAGTAACCCATAAACTAGAAATATATGGATTATAAATTAAAACCAGGAAATGGAAACTAAACTTACAATTATTTAACCTGGACAAAACATAATAGCTTTCATAAAAGGGAAGATATTCTGATTCACTGGAGGAAAGTTGCTGTCTCCTATAACTAACTTTTGATTTTAGAAATGTCAGATGTCAGAAGTTATTTTATTTACAAGGAAGTAGAAGATGAGACTTGTGCAGTTTTGAGAAATATTACCGGAAAGTTATAATGTTAACTACTTAAAATCCATGTTGAACAAAGTTCTAAAGTTTGGGTTGCCCAAAGTTCTCATTTGAGTATAATTGGTTCAGAATTTAATTTTAATAAGCTTAAATCTTAGAACCAGAATCGAGGCTTATAATTAGGAGATGATATATCAGTATTTAAGTAGGAAAACTGAAGAAGGAACTTAATATTTAATAGTCAACTTTAACTCTCTAACTTTATTAGCTTCATATACTTAATCTCTCTTTTATGATAAAGAGTGACTCTAAAATTCAGGCTTGTTAAATTCAGCTAAGAAAAACTCATGTCTTAATGTCTTAAAATTACACCATCTTGTAATTTCTTTCAATTGTGGTAGAACAATACAAATATGAAAGCAAGTATTGATACAAAGTCTAAAATATTAGTATGTGATGACAGAGGTTTCTGTCCCACCTGGTCCAGCAGTCATTCAGTACCAAATAAACACACAGAGGTCTACATTAATCATAAATGGATTGGTCTCGTAGTTCAGGCTTCTTATTAATTAATTCTTACATCTTATATTAACCCGTATTTCTTGTCTGTGTTAGCCATGTGGCTTGGTACCTTTTTTTGGGGAAGCAGTCACATCTTGTGCCCTCTGCCTCCTGGTGATGACTACAGACTGAGTTTTTCTTCTTCCCAGAATTCTCCTGTTTCTTTGCCCCACCTATACTTCCAGCCTGGTCACCCTGCCTATACTTCCTGCCTGGCTACTGTCCAATCAGCATTTTTATAAAGAGTACAAGAAACAAACCTTTATAGGGTAAATCCATTGTCCCATAGCAAGTATACATCCACTTTCTATTAAAATCAATCGTTTTAAAAGCACTTTGGGATTCAAATAAAAATAATTCCAGCTGAACATCATGAAGTGGACAGTCAGTAAGCTGACAACGTAAACTGCCCTCAGACCCTTTCACAGGACTCTTTAGTAATAAGTTAAACCTGGGAATAGCAAAGAGTTTCAGTCTCAGAACTCGTGGGCTGTTAAAACAGAAATAAAGCATGGCAGCCTTCAAACATAGAGACTCATGCTGGCTAAAATACTTAGAAAAGTGGCTGAGGAGGATCACCAATACCTTTCCATGAATCTTGCCCTACGATCCCCAGGATGAGAAAGGGCATCATAGAAAAGAACTCTTCCATTCAGATATGACACTGCTGTTACAAACATAAATACTCAATAGCCATGCTTTTGCACAGTCTTGGGCCAAGGAACTTTTCTCCATGGATAGAAGGGACTTCCATAAAGCATCTTTTCCTTGAAGAGCTAATAACTAGCAATGGCTGTCAGAGTAAAGGATTTCATCTGTTTTAATGTTGTAGACAGTGGGAAGAATAAGGGGTTTAGAAAGAAAGAAAAGGGAGTTGCAGAGGAGAATGAGAGAATGAGTGCAACCAACATCCATTGTACACATGCATGAAACAGTCAAGGATTAAAGGAAGTATGAACACATTCATAAACCCTCAGGAGGAAGATTAATTACATCAGGATACTTGTGAAAGTTAGGGTTTGCATGAAATCTAGTGAGTAAAAGTGTGGTTACATTATCACTGGAGTTTCTAAATACCAATTTCAAATCTTTAGGCTCTGATGTTGTTTAATGCTATTAACCTGTTGAATATGTTAATTTTTATTTAAATTAGAGTTTAAGAAAGACTCAGTCTAAAATGAAATAAAGTTTATTGTATAGTTTCTCTTTCTAACAAGAGTTTCCTAAAGTAATAAATTTATGTCGATAAAAATTAATAAAAGCATGAAAATGAAGACAGCGAAATAACAGTTTATGTAGACACCAACCTCCAGAAACATCAATATACATCTTTATATCTTTATTTCACCAATATAACCATATCCCGAAGCAAGAATGACATGAGTATAGATTCTTAATTAACACACACACACACACACACACACACAAACGTGCATGCATGCAGCACATGCATGCAAACACACACACACAAGCACACACTCCTACAAAAAACAAAACACTTGTTACTGAAAAATTGTGTGGATTATTGATTTTAGTGAAAAGCAACAACTCAGCGAAATTTATAATTTTTTCAATTGCCTTCATGCTCTAAAGCAAGTCAATGTACATTGTGAGCTGTTACAACAGTGTTTTATACAAAGCACTAATTACACTTATAATTGTTTTTATTAACAGGCAAAAGTATGCACAAAAATATACATAAAATCATTTTATACATTTGATGAGTATGTTGAGAAAAAATGATTGAAACTCCCAAAATTTTCAACTAATCTCCAACTAATACAAGAAATGTCCTAATCTGTATCCACTTAAATTTAGCAAACTGTGCAGGCCCATTTGGAAGACTCTGCTCCATAATGCTTAAAATCTGAGGGGTTTGTTTTTCCATATAGAACCGTGGCAATTTTCAAATATCAATACTGTATCATATAAGAGGGATGCTAAAACACAAAAGCTTGTAGAAAATACCTATGACATTTTTATTTGCCACAGACAGGAATGGAATCAATTATTTTCTCAGTATCATGAGTTTGGCTGTATTTACAAAGTTTTTAAATATTTACTACTTTGAACAATTCATTACAATAAAAAAATCACAGGAAAGTAATTAGAATAAATAAAAAACTGTTTGAAAAATAAAGTCCAAATAACTCACAAAAAGTTAAGAAAGAAGAAATTATAAAATATTAACAAAGATATTTAAAAACATACTATAGTTTCTCTTACTTTGTCACAATGTATTTATTTTTAAATTAAATGATTCGATTGCTGTCATGAAAGAAAATAGTTGGAATGGATAAAAACCAAATTAAACTACAGGAAGTAAAATGTAAGAAAGGTATGTTAATAATTAAATATATAAAGACATATACATAATTGGTTTTAAAAACCAACTCAGCTACATTTAAGTCAGATAAAGTACATCTTAGTTTAACAGACTTATATAACTAGACACAAAATAATGGTATATGTAGTAATGAAAGTTCTTCCACCAAGAAGCCATAGTGATGGTAAATGTATTCATACCCAAGAAAGATTTGACAATACATAGGACAAAAATGGGGAATATTGATAAAAGAGGTAATCATACAAGGAAAAATTGAATTTCAAAACTTAACACAGGTATAGAAGTACCAGATAGAAAAGAAACAATGATGACAGAACTGAAAAATAATATCAATCAAAAAATTCAATGGACACACATAGATCATACAATGACGTAATATTACCAAATACATTTTATTTATATCCTTATAAAACATTCACCAGGCTATCTCATAAGTAAAGAAATAATTTCAGAAGAATGAATCTACACAGTCATAGTCTTTACTCAAATACAATATTAAAAACACCAATGACAGAAATACAACAAAAATATTTAAATCTAGATAATAAAGCAACATTCTTTTTATTGTTTAATTATTTTATAAATGAATATAATTTTTTCTGTACAAATTACCCCTTCTTGTCTCCTCCAAATTCTCCTCTATATTCCCAGAGCTTTTCTCTTATAATTCCACATGTTTTATTTATTTATTTATT